>LR738712.1:755853379-755920158 GCA_902687465.1 Secale cereale
GTGCTTCACTAATTAGACCTCGTGAGCTGCCCTACATGATCGAGGCACATATGTAATCCTTATGCTGTTGCTATGATGAGTTTGCTGGGATCCGATGGATTGTGAGATTATGTTCAGATTGTGTTTGAGTAATATATTTGATTTACCTCTTTTATATTTATGTTCGTAAGTAATTCTTGCATGTTCTCCGTTGCTATTTATTGCTTTGGCCAAGTAGTAGGTAGTGACTCCAAGAGGGAACGTTATGCTCGATTGTGGGTTCATGCCCCTCGATGACTAGCTTGAGTGACAGAAACATGAGTCTAGGGGATGTGCTGTTGCCACAAGGGGGAAAATAACTGTGCTTGTGCCCGCGGGTGCAAGGATTGTTTACTTTACGCAAAGTTCTTTTAATGCAGTTGTCTGTTGCTTTGAGTTTACACTATGGGTGGGACTCACAACTTAATACCAGCGAGATGTTCTGGATAGATATCTCAAGGTGGATGATTAGTAGTAGATGCAGATGGATTTCGGTCTACTTGCCTTGGCGTACCGCCCATGCTTTGAACCTCTACCTTTCTTGCAACATAGTTAGCATTGGTTTGCGCACATAATTCTGTCAATTGCCCAACTGTAATTTGTTTACCTCACATAGCTGTTTTATCGTCTTTTGGGAGAGAGACATCACTAGTGAACATCATGGGACCCCGGTCCATATTACCATCACTGATCACATCCGCTATTTACTTTCTGTTTTTACTTACTATTTGCAGCATTACCTATCACTATTATCACTTGCGTTTGATCCTTTGTAAACGACAAGGCCGGAGGGATTGACAACCTCTCTGTACTTGTTGGGAGCAAAGTTATTTGTATCTGTGTGCAGGTCCACGTTGATTGCTAATATCTGGCGCCGTTAGCAGTTGACACCTTCTTGTTGAAACTGGGAGTCTCAGGGGAAATCGATCCTTGGTATCTTTGCCAAGGGAAAACTTCCGCTACACTGCATCTCAAACCTTCCACTTGGGGTAACCAACGAGGGGCGAGAAGCCATCAAGCAAAGTTTTCTGGCGCCGTTGCCGGGGACTCCACTCTTCAAGATAGGGGAGTTGCACGCTATCTTTTATCTTTGCTTTTTAGTCTTGTTAGTTTACCTTTCAGTTTTCTTTATGTCTTTTCACTAGTTTTGCTTAATGGAAAACAACAAAAATATGAGAGAGCTTTATAAGCTCTACCTTGCTTTGGGACATGATGTGTTTGAAGAGAAAATTAAAAAACCTATGGAACTTTATTATTTGCATAACAATCATGATGGTGGTGATGTTAATAGTATGATTTCTTTGAATATCAATATTGCTAATGACATGGAAAGCTCTAAGCTTGGGGATGACAAGTTTGATGAACATGATATTTTTAGTCCCCCAACTTTTGAAGAGAAAATTTACTTTGATGATACTTTGCTTCCTATATATGATTACAATGATGAAATGATGTTTTCAGTCCACCTACTATTGAGGATAAAATTTATTATGATTATGATATGCCTCCTAAATACAATGATTACCATAATGGTTATGATTGCTTTACTCTCACTATTCCTAATAAGAAAGATTTTGCTTATATGAAGAGTAATGATACCTTTTTGCATGTGGATCATGGTAACAATGCTTTATGTGATGCTTATATTGTTGAGTTTATTCGTGATCCCACTGAAAATTATTATGAGAAGGGAACATATGCTTATAGATATTTCAATAATATCAAGTTCCCTCTCTTTATGTTGAAGGTTTTGAAGCTGCACTTGTTTTGTCTTCCTATGCTTATTGCTTTGTGCTTCAATGGATTATTGTATTGCAATATTCCTATGCATAGGAAGCATGTTAGGCTTTAATGTGTTTGGTATTTGCTTCTTGATGCTCTCTTTTGTTCTTCAACTCTTATTCCTACGAGAGCATCATTAAAGTCTTAAGCCTAGCTTAAAGGCATAAAATAAAGCGCATTTGGGAGGCAGCCCTCAACGAATAAATTTTTATTTTGCTTTTGTTGTGTCTTGATGTTGTTACTACAGTAGCATCATCATTGTATCTTTACTTTTCAACTTTGTGCCAAGTGTAGCCTCTGATTGCAAGAAAGTTCAAAAGTTGTGACGTGCTGTCTAGGAAACAGATTCTGTCCTCGGATAGAAAAATTCGTATAAAATCACCAGATCATCTTTTTGGTCTGAATTATTTCGACAGCGTGCTCTATACAATTGTCTTTCGTGCGTCTGTTCTGAGTTATTTGATTAGAGTTGCAGAAGTGCCCCGAAAAAATCATTTACTACCTGCTGTTCTGTTTTTCACAGATTCTGTCCTGTTTTGCCTTTCCTTCATTTTGCAAACCTTGAGCTTGCTTTTTCTTTGCAAAAACCTTTTGGCAATCTTGAGAAACAGTAGACCTTCAAGAATATCCTTATTTCCAGCAAGGAACAATTATTTTATTAAGGGTACTAACCTCGCTAATCAGATTATGATGAGTTATGTATGAAGGGAGTTTTCAAGTGTGCGAGGGAAGATGATAAAAAGATTCAGGAGTGTCAAACGCTCAAGCTTGGGGATGCCCCCATGCACCCCCAAGAAATATTCAAGAAGACTCAAGCGTCTAAGCTTGGGGATGCCCCCGTGCATCCCCTTCTCCATCAACATTATCAGTTCGTCTTTCGTTCCACTATATTTTTATCACTTCATGTGTTATGTCTTGGAGCGTCTTGCTTTTAGTTTCCTTTTTAGTTTTCTTTAGCTTTTCATAACGAGTCGGAACTCAGCTTTCTTTGTGTGGGAGAGAAACACGCTCCACTTCTACCTAGAACATAACATAGAATTTTCATGTCTATCTTTGCTGTGTGTGTTTTTGTCTTTCAATAGCTACTATCATGCTTAGCTTTTAGTTTTCATGCTTATCTTTTTAAAGAGCTTTTGTTTAGTTGGTTGCTTGAACTCTCTTTAGTTATCATGCTTATCTTATTAAGAGAGTTTGCTTTTGTTGCATGGTTGATATGTCTATGATAAAGATGCTACGTGCATAATGGCGCTTAGTAGTTCATGTTTTCTTATGGTTAGTCTCAAATAGCTGGGGGGTTCCCAATGTGTTATTGGAGTACCAACATGATTTGTTTGCCTATGATGTGGTATGCTTTAGTAATATCTTCCTTCGAGAATTTATTTTGATTGACTTGGCGTATGCTCACGCATATTTAAGACTGTAAAGAAAGTCTGTCAAGCCTTGATGATCTTTTGTTTCTGAGTAGCGATATAACTTCCATGCCTGATTCAATGTTGCTTTGTCGCTCTGCATGATTATGACCGTCATTGCTCTTTTAGTTGGTCGCTCCCAGTCTTTTGCTAACCTCCACCTGTACTAAGCGGACTTACTGCTTGTGCATCCAAATTCTTTTAAACCAGTTATGCCATATGAGTCCACCATACCTTCCTATACATGGTATTTACCTGCCATTCCTAACGAAGACTTTCATGTGCCATCTCGAAATTATTCCAAAAAAAAGCATTCCTATTTTGTGCCTCTGGTTTAGTTCATGAGGAAGTAATAGTTAATTCATGATCTTTTTAAGTTGGACAAGCTTCACCCCGGGATTGCATGTCTAATGTGCAAACCCATAATACGAGAAGGAACTGGCAAAGAGTGCGCCCGGCTCAAAAATAATATAACAAACAAACCCTCCTTCACGCTTTGTTCATGAGAAATCAGAAAACTTTGGCAGTGATAAACAAAGGAGATTAAGAGGATGTGATCGTCCTCATTCGGGAGCCGTTCCTCGAAACTTGTCCATCTCAAGAAGTGATTGAGTTGTCTGCTAGCATTCGTTGACGGAACATGCATAATCTGAAAAAAATATTATTACCTCTGTTTTTAAAACCAAGAGCTCTGGTACATGCTTTGTCTTTGTTTCCGACTACGGGTTTTCAACCTTGCAAACAAAAGCCACGGTTCGAGAGTCTCCACCTTCTTTTAAAGCACCAACTACTGAGAGCATGATTGTCATTCTGAGTGTAACGTGCATTGTCCCAAAGTAGCATTGTCTTTGCATGATTGTGATATCGTTTATTCTGAAATCATTGTATCTAGTCATCACTTAAACCTTGGAGGTGCCCCTGCATTTATGTTTTGCTTCACTAAAGGGGGCAAGCGAGATATCACTTTATCATATTTGCACACCATGCTCATTACAAATCTATTTGATGTTTCAGTATCATATTGTAAAACTTTCAGTTCTTTGTGATTTTCGCATGAGGCAACTTAATTACTACAGATTCATTGTCTCAGTAAGCTTTGTCATATGACTATAAAAAGTCCTATATGGTTAATAGCATGTCACCATAGAAATTATTCTTGTTATCATTTACCTACTCGAGGACGAGCAGGAATTAAGCTTGGGGATGTTGATACGTCCAAAACGTATCTATAATTTCTGCTTGCTCCATGCCTCTTTTGGGTGATATTGCTATGATATTTATACACTTCCATACACTTTTGATCATATTTGGACTAACCTATTAACTCAGTGCACCCCAGTGCCAGTTTCTGTTTTCTGCTGTTTTTGTATTTCAGGTTTTCCCATTACGTAAACTGCCAGAAAAATCCCAGAAAAATTATATAAAAAATCAGCGTTCCAGAAGCTTCCCGGCAGCCGAAGTAGGGCTGGAGGGGGGCCACCAGGGCTCCAGGCGCCCTGGTGGCGCGGCCCCCCTCCTGGCCGCGCCGGGGGGGGGGAGGGGGGCGCCTGGGCCCCCCAGGCCTCGGCTGATGCCCCCTTTTGGCATATATTTATATCGTGTCCCGAAACCCTCGAGACGGGAAACCCTTTTTCGCGATCTCATCTCTGTTCCGCCGCCGCCGCGCTTCCAGATTGGGAGCACCAGGAGAACTCTTCCCAGCACCCTGCCGGAGGGGAGGATCACCACCGGGAGCCTCTCCACCACCATGGACGCCTCCCGGATGAGTTGTGAGTGGTCTCCCTTGGACCATGGGTCCATGACCAGTAGCTATGTGATGTTCTCCTCCCCTTCTTGTGCTTCACTAATTAGACCTCGTGAGCTACCCTACATGATCGAGGCACATATGTAATCCTTATGCTGTTGCTATGATGAGTTTGCTGGGATCCGATGGATTGTGAGATTATGTTCAGATTGTGTTTGAGTAATATATTTGATTTACCTCTTTTATATTTATGTTCGTAAGTAATTCTTGCATGTTCTCCGTTGCTATTTATTGCTTTGGCCAAGTAGTAGGTAGTGACTCCAAGAGGGAACGTTATGCTCGATTGTGGGTTCATGCCCCTCGATGACTAGCTTGAGTGACAGAAACATGAGTCTAGGGGATGTGCTGTTGCCACAAGGGGGAAAATAACTGTGCTTGTGCCCGCGGGTGCAAGGATTGTTTACTTTACGCAAAGTTCTTTTAATGCAGTTGTCTGTTGCTTTGAGTTTACACTATGGGTGGGACTCGCAACTTAATACCGGCGAGATGTTCTAGATAGATATCTCAAGGTGGATGATTAGTAGTAGATGCAGATGGATTTCGGTCTACTTGCCTTGGCGTACCGCCCATGCATTGAACCTCTACCTTTCTTGCAACATAGTTAGCATTGGTTTGCGCACATAATTCTGTCAATTGCCCAGCTGTAATTCGTTTACCTCACATAGCTGTTTTATCGTCTTTTGGGAGAGAGACATCACTAGTGAACATCATGGGACCCCGGTCCATATTACCATCACTGATCACATCCGCTATTTACTTTCTGTTTTTACTTACTATTTGCAGCATTACCTATCACTATTATCACTTGCGTTTGATCCTTTGTAAACGACAAAGCCGGAGGGATTGACAACCTCTCTGTACTCGTTGGGAGCAAAGTTATTTGTATCTGTGTGCAGGTCCACGTTGATTGCTAATATCTGGCGCCGTTAGCAGTTGACACCTTCTTGTTGAAATTGGGAGTCTCAGGGGAAATCGATCCTTGGTATCTTTGCCAAGGGAAAACTTCCGCTACACTGCATCTCAAACCTTCCACTTGGGGTAACCAACGAGGGGCGAGAAGCCATCAAGCAGCCATATGGCCCATGAGAGGGGAGCTCACCAGCCCACAAGGGGTGGGGCGCTCCCCTATGGCAGGTGGCCGAATAGGAGAAGGAGAAGAGGAGGTTCGGTCCCCTTCCTTCTCTTCTTTCCCCTTCCTTTCTTCTCCGATGAATAAAAGGAAAGGGGGGGGGGGGGGGGCGCACTTGGGAAGCCCCAAGTAGGATTCGGATCCTACTTGGGGTGCCCCTTGGCTGCGTCTCCTCCCCTCCCACCTATATATATATGTGGGGAGGCGGGGTGCCTAGAACACACAACATCAATTGTTAGCCGTGTGCGGCGCCCCCCTCCATAGATTTCACCCCGTTCATATTCTCGTGGTGCTTAGGAGAAGCACTGCGCGGATCACTTCACCATCACTGTCCTGGAATTGTCTAGGTAGTAGCTTGAGAGGGGTTGAGCGGAATCGATATACGCAACGCAAGACAAGGATTTAGACAGCTTCGGGCCCCGGGAAACATCATCCGGTAATAGCCCTACATGCTGTTTGTGGCTAGGTCTCATTATGATCCTCGTGGAATCGCCGCATTAGCCGGCTATCCTTATTGTGTCTAGCCCTAGAGATTGTTTCTTCTCGCTTCTTACTTGTCCCTCTTGGGGAGCCATGCCCCTCCTTATATATGTTGAAGGGGCGGGTTACATATGGAGTCCTAGTAGGATTAGGACTAACTTATCTTCTATTACAAACGGGATACAAGTCCGGGTCTTGCTTCCTTGTAAAAGAAATATTCCTCACGCATTTCATCTTTAGCCGGCCTGCTGGGCCTTGGGCCTTGTCATCCGTCTGATCCGCCCACCGGGTCACCATGTCGTCCGTCTGACCCGCCCGCCGGATCACCAGTAAGTTGCAATGTGCAGGCGGGTTTCCCGTAAACCGCCATGTCTGGGCGGATCGCTAGTGAGTCCCCAAGCTCCAGTCGGGTCTCTGGTGAGTCGCCAAGTCCGACCGGGTCATAATTCCGTCCGGGTCATACCGCGGGGTATATCCTCGACAGTAGGTAAGCACGGTTCTTGCTAGAAGCCCGTAGCAGCCACGTAAAACTTGCAACAACAAAGTAGAGGACGTCTAACTTGTTATTGTAGGGCATGTTGTGATGTGATATGGTCAAAACATGATGAGTTATAAGTTATTATATGAGATGATCATGTTTTGTAAATTATCGGCAACCGCCAGGAGCCTTATGGTTGTATCTTTATTGGATGAAATGCAAGCACCATGCAATTGCTTTACTTTATTGCTATGAGTTAGCAATAGTCGTAGAAGCAATAGTTGGCGAGACGACCACGACGCTACGATGGAGATCAAGGTGTCAAGCCGGTGACGATGGAGATCATGACGATGCTTTGGAGATGGAGATCAAAAGCACAAGATGATGATGGCCATACCATGTCACATATTTTTGATTGCATGTGATGTTTATCTTTTATGCATCTTATTTTGCTTAGATCGACGATAGCATTATAAGACAATCCCTTCACTAAATTTCAAGGTAAAAGTGTTGTCCCTGAGTATGCACCGTTGCTATAGTTCGTCGTGTTGATACACCACTTGATGATCGGGTGTGATAGACTCTACGTTCACATACAACGGGTGCAAGATAGTTTTGCACATGCGGAATACTCGGGTTAAACTTGACGAGCCTAGCATGTGCAGACATGGCCTCGGAACACCGGAGACCGAAAGGTCAAACATGAGTCATATAGTAGATATGATCAACATAGAGATGTTCACCATTGATGACTACTCCATCTCATGTGATGATCGGACATGGTTTAGTTGATTTGGATCATGTATCACTTAGTTAACCCGAGGGATGTTAATTTAAGTGGGATTTCATTAGTAATTTGATTAATTGAACTTAATTTATCTTGAACTTAGTCCTGATAGTATTTGCATATCTATGTTGTAGATCAATGTCCCGTGCTATCGTTCCCCTTAATTTTAATGCGTTCCTAGAGAAAGCTAAGTTGAAAGATGATGGTAGCAACTACACGGACTGAGTCATTAACTTGAGGATTATCCTCATTGTTGCACAGAAGAATTATGTCCTTGATGCACCGCTAGGTGACAAGCCCCCTCCCGCTAATCTAGACGGTGTGAACGTCTGGCAAACGCGGTCAGATGACTACTCTATAGTTCAGTGTGTGATACGTCCATTTTGCATCATGTTTTGTTACTGTTATTTATGATGTTTGTATGCATAATAATGTTTTTTTTGGAGTAATTCTAATGCCTTTTCTTTCATAATTTGCAACGTATGCACCATGAGGGAGAATTCCGGCAGCTGGAAATCTGGACCTGAAAAAGCTACGACATGCCACCTATTCTGCACAACTCCAAACAAGCTGAAACTTCAAGGAGAATTTTTATGGAATATTTTAGGATTATTGGAGCAAATAAGTACCAAAGAGGGCCCACCAGGTGGGCACAACCCACCTGGGCACGCCAGGGAGCCCACACGCGCACTAGTGGGTTGTCATCGGTGTTAAAACCGGCGGATCTCGGGTAGGGGGTCCCGAACTATGCGTCTGAGGATCGATGGTAACGGGAGACTGGGGACACGATGTTTACCCAGGTTCGGGTCCTCTTGATTGAGGTAATACCCTACTTCCTGCTTGATTGATCTTGATGAATATGGGTTACAAGAGTTGATCTACCTCGAGATCGTAATGGCTAAACCCTAAAAGTCTAACCTATGTGATATGATTCTTTTGTCGTTCAGCCTCTACGGACTAAACCCTCCAGTTTATATATGCACTGGATCGCCCTAGGGTTTGTACATGACCATCTTGCAGAGGAAGTAAAGATTACATCCGAACCTAAAACATGCCATTATATGCACACATGAGTCCTATCCGGATACGAGACACGATCTTCAGCGATGATCTTCACGGCCCACCAGTCCGGCCCATAATGAGTTATCCAGCCACATGAGGACCCCTCAATCCAGGACTCCCTCAGTAGACCCTGAACCTGTCTTCGATGACAATGAGTTCGGCTTCCGTATTGTCTTCGGCATTGCAAGGCGGGTTCCTTCTTCCTAACATATGAAGATACTATCTTCTGCAAAAAGTGTACTGTGTCCGGCTCTGCATGGTTAGTACAACCCTTAGCCTCGAGGGCAAGGCATTGAAAGAAAACGAATAGTGTGTCTTTATTGACAACTTTTTTGGTGAAGCGTCGCGTCCATCCCATTAACATATCAAACCGTTTTACTTGGTCCTAGTTTCGTGTTTCGAGGTATAACTCCACCGACACGTCTTATCAGAACAGAGATCGTGCCCGCTAATTATGGGATCCTTATCAATGTGACGTGAGCATCTAGACCGCGCATTACGCACGACCGCTTTGGGAATCGACGAGGTTTATGGCTAAAGTGGGGGGGGGCATTCTATATTCACAGCATTATAAAAGGATATCAATCCCTTCCATCAGCCCCACGCCTACCTCAAGCCTGAGCTCTCCAATCTTCCTAGCCCCAGCATCCTTATCTCTTGTGCCCGCGGCTCTCAGCTCCTCAACCACCACTTTCTTCCCCAGCAATGGCTGGATCCGGCGCCAGAGGCAAGTGGGAGGCCTCCACGGTTACTGAGAAGACCGTGGAGGATCTCCGGAGCACGGGCTACCTCGCCGCCAAGATCGTGCACCGAGTCCCCACCCAGGATCAGGTGATTCCCATCCCGGAGGCGGGTGAGAGAGTCATGTTCCTCTCACACTTCGTTAGGGCACTAGGATTTCCTCTTCACCCCTTTGTACGGGGTCTACTATTTTTCTACGGGCTGGATTTCCATGATCTAGCCCCGAATTTAATTCTTCACATCTCCGCTTTCATAGTGGTGTGTGAAGCTTTCCTCCGCGTTCCCCCACACTTCGGCCAATGGCTCAAGACCATCAACGTGAAGCCGAAGGTGGTGGACGGGTAACATGCAGACTGCGGGGATGCTATGATAAGAAAGCTCCCGAATGCAACCTGGCCAAAGGGGTCGTTCGTGGAGACGAACAAGGTTTGGCAGCAGGAGTGGTTCTATATCACCGAGCCCCGCGACGCCAAATGGGCGGTGGCACCCGCTTTCAGATGTGGACCCCCGGAGAGGCTAACCTCCTGGACCGATAAGAGTCCGAACTGGGGGTCTCAGAGTGAGGTGGCGGCACTCCAAGGCCGCGTGTCCGGCATGATCACCAAAGGCTACCAACTCACAACTGTGGTTCAGGTAATGCTAGCCTGACTTGTCCTTCCTTGCCAACCCCGGGTCTCCTCTCTATGGGAGTTCGATCCGGCAGGAGCCCGGCCCTTGAAGCATCTATACGGCTCCAAGTCTTCTGTGTTGATATCGTTCCAAAAATAACTCTCGCGAAGGTTTCATTCCGTTTGGACTCCGTTTGATATTCCTTTCTACGAAACCCTGAAATAGGCCAAAAAACAACAATCTGGACTGGGCCTTTGGGTTAATAGGTTAGTCCCAAAAAATAATATAAAAGTGTATAAAAAATCCCATTAAACATCCATAACATAATATATAATGGCATGGAACAATCAAAAATTATAGATACGTTGGAGACGTATCAGTTTACAAGCAACCTGCCTGAACATTATGACTCACTGGTAACCCGGCGGGCGGCGGACGGATGATAAGGCCCAAGGCCCAGAAGGCCAGTTTATGTTAATGGTGGGCCGGTTTAAGAGGAAAGGTGTGAGGAATATTTACCTTACAAGGAGTTAAGACCTGGACTTGTATCCGGTTTGTATTAGAAGGTAGACTAGTCCTAAGCCAAATATGACTCCACATGTAACCCGCCCCTCTAACTTATATAAGGAGGGGCAGGGCTCCCCAAAGGGGGACAATCAAGAAGAAACAATCTGAAGGGCTAGACACAAAGAGACGGTTTACCGGAGACTCTCTCGTGATGATAATGAGACTTAGCCACAACATCATGTAGGGTTGTTACCGGATGATGTTTCCCAGGGCCCGAAGCTATCTAAACCTTTGTCTTGTGTTGCGTCTCTCGATTCTGCTCAACCCCTCTCAAGCTACCACATAGATGCGTTGGCCTCACGACTAAGTCCTCACACTAGGACATCTGCCGTGACAATTCCACGACACCTTCTAACCCCAACCCAGCTGATAGTAACCCAGTTCCCGTTGACACAACACCGTCTCCATCATAGAGCACCCAAACACGAGCAGTTAGTAAGGCAACTGCAGTGCCCAAAGTATGAGGACCACCACTCCGAACCCCAAGTCAACGCTTAAAGCAGAAGAAGAATTGTTCTCAGGTCAGGTTCTGTAGCTATGGTTCATACTACTTTGCTCCTGCATCACTGTATTTACTCATACCAACTAATTTGAAATTTGAAGGATGCAATTGAAACTCCAATGGCGCAACAAGTATGTTTTAAACCAGTTTCTTTAACGTGTTTGCTATTGTAACTTGCTCTATGTTGATTTCAGTTTCAATTGAATAAACAGTTATGTTCTCATGCCATGCACATTACAAGTGTTGTTATTGTTGTGTAGTTTCCCACAATTATATTTTTTCTATGCTGCTTTGTCTTAAATAGATATGATTCGAATTGTATCTATCTTGATTTGGCAACATAAACTAGAATGATATAGACCATACAGTGACCATACTACATAGATATATGTTTGTTTCATGCTATTATCCTGTCCACCTTAATACTGAACTGGTTTACCAAAATGAGTTTCATATACTACATTGTAAACATGTGATGTGTTTGTTTGTTTCTCCTTTAGAATGCGGATAAAATATTGGAGAAGAGTACCCCGTTATGCAATGGTAAAGGAAGTAATGCAGATCAGGTTCAAGATACTGAGACATCCCTGTTGTTCTCCAAGAAAGCTGATAAAAACTATATTGAAGACACCGAGACAACCCCAAAGTCCTGTGTTGATGTAGTGTTCGAGTTACTGGCTACTACTGCTGGCACCAGCTGTTCGAACTCGCTGCCTGAATCATTTCGGCTTCTTGAGTCTCAACTTCAAGTTGAAAGACATCGATCAGATGTTATGCGATAGGAAGCCGAAGGACTGAGGAAGTCCCTGCAGAATTCAGATGCATACTTTGTGATGCAACAGCAAGTGCTGGAGGATTTAAGTGCCAAACAAGAGAAAGTTAATAAGCTTGCTAAGCATCTTGCCAGCATTATGGGTACCCAGGATATTGTTGCTTGAGCTCTTCTGAAGTGGTTTCAGTTCTGGACTTGTTTTGCTGCAGCGTTTATATGCTGCTTTATTCCCTATATTTGCACTTGTGACGAACTTTGATGCCGAGTGGATGTAATATGTGTAATAGTCGTGATAGCCTAGCGTAAGTTGCTTGCTTATTTATTTCCGATGTCTTGTTTATTTGTTTTCTTGTAGTCAGTGCAGTTCTTTTTCCGCGGTTTGCTAGTGGCCGGAATAATCTATTTTTTAAAACTAGGCCACATTAACAATGAGCTACATATTTACTGTAGTTAACATGGGCCTCCTACGGGCCGTAGAAACAATGGGACTTCTAAGGGCCGTAGAAACAATGGGCCTTCTACGGGGCGTAGACACAATGGGCCTTCTACGGGCTGTATCATCAATGGGCCTTCTACGGGCCTTATGATCGGTTGGCCAAACATGGGCCAATAACAGACCACATTATGGACGTAAATGGGCCGGAGTTGAAATCATACGTTCATGGGCCGGCCATAACGGGCCGTCGTTAATAGGCCGTATTTGATGACGCTATGAAAATGGCCCAATGTATTAACGGGCCACAAACGGGCCGACTGTAACCACGGGCTGTATTTGGCCTAGAAGCAGAAAATGACAGTAACGGGCCGAAAGTAAACGAATGCTGGAAATGAGCCCAAGAATAAATGGGTTCTGAGAAGGTCGAAAGATAACATGGGCTGGAAACGGCCCAACGGAATAATGGGCCGTTAATGGGTATAAAGTCATACATTGTTCATTACGGGCTAGTTTTACCATGGGCCGTTAATGGGGCGAGGGTTACTAAGGGCCTCATATGGGCCAAAAGACGTCATGGGCCTTACATGGGCCGGAAGTTAAAACAGGCTGGAATTATATTGGACGACCCAGATGATGCTACTGGGCCTAATTCGGATAGGCTGTAAACGTGCCCTGGGTTAGCGGGCTATAAATGGGCTATATACGAACATGCCGGTAACAGGCTTGATTTTTATATAATGGGCCGTTAATGGGTATAAAGTGACACACTGTTCATTACGGGCCAGTTTTACCACGGGCCGTTAATGGGCCGAGGGTTACTAAGGGCCTCATATGGGCCAAAAGACGTCATGGGCCATACATGGGCTGGAAGTTAAAACGGCCTGGAATTATATTGGACGGCCCAGATGACGCTAATTCGGATAGGCCGTAAACGGGCCCTGGGTTAGCGGGCTGTAAATGGGCTATATGCGAACAGGCCGTTAACAGGCTTGCCGTGGGCCGGCCTGCCACCTTTTTACCAAGTCAAACGGGCCGGCCTTTTCACAGGAATGGGCCTCTGTTGGGTCGTGCCACGTGTCGACGTATCATAGGCGCTTTGGGTCCAATGAGTGGATGACATGTGTCCCAATGGTGAGCCGACACGTGTTTCCTCCAGCCAATGATGATTTTACACGTGGAAAATCTCCATTGGTCGGGGCTGTTAACGGGTTATCGGATCCAAAACCGGACCCGATAGCTTAACGATGTTCCGTTACGGTGGATGCCACGTGTCGATCACGCTTGATGAAAGCGCTTGTGTGACGCGTGATTTATCATCATGGAAGTGGACACTTCCGTGATGATAATTTTGGTAATGACATGGAACACTTCTACGACAGCACAGGTATGACTATCTTGATTCTGTCATAAATTTGTCATGGATGTACATGCATGATAGAAAACATGACCTACTGTGACAAACACGTATCATCACAGAAGTGTATTTTTTTGTAGTGTTGGTTATGTACAAACCCTAGGCCCTCCGGTGCATATATAAACTGGAGGGTTTAGTCCGTAGAGGCTAGAGAATAACAGAATCATAGGCTAGGCCTTTAGGGTTTAGCCATTACGATATCGAGGTAGATCAACTCGTGTAATCATATTCATCAAGATTAATATAGCAAGAAGTAGGGTATTATCTCGATCGAGAGGGCCTGAACCTGGGTAAACATCGTGTCCCTAGTCTCCTGTTACCATTGATCCTCAGTCGCATAGTTTGGGACCCCCTACCCGAGATCCGTCGGTTTTTATACCGACACCCAGTTTATGCGCTATTCCGTAAGGGACAGATTGGATCCAAAAGTTTAATGCTATGGTTAGAATTTATTATTAGGACTTTTCCCGTAGTTGCGGATGCTTGTGGGAGGGTTAATCATAAGTAGGAGGTTTGTTCAAGTAAGAACATCACCTAAGCACTGATCCACCCACATATCAAATTATCAAAGTAGCGAACACGAATGGAACCAACATGATGAAAGTGACTAGATGAAATTCCCGTGTACCCTCAAGAACGCTTTGCTTATTATAAGAGACCGTCTTGGCCTGTCCTTTGCCTCAAAAGGATTGGGCTACCTTGCTGCACTTTTACTACTACTATCGTCACCTGCACGTTACAAAATTATCTTGCTATCAAACTACTTTATTACTTACAATTTTAGCACTTGCACGCATTACCTTGCTGAAAACAACCTGCCATTTCCTTCTGCTCCTCGTTGGGTTCGACACTCTTACTTATCAAAAAAGAGCTACAATTGACCCCCTATACTGGTGGGTCATCAAGCCAATTTTCTGGCGCCATTTCCGGGGAGTGACGCGCTTTTGGTAAGTGGAAATTGGTAAGGAAACATTCATATAGTGTGCTGAAATTTATTGTCACTTGTTACTATGGAGAACAATCCTTTGAGAGGTTTGTTCAGGGTATCTTCACCTCGACCGGAACCACAATTCGCTACCCTTCAGCCCGCTGCACCTACTGAAAATATTGAATATGAAATTCCTTCGGTATGATAGAACACCTGCTAGCTAATCCTTATGCAGGAGATGGAACCGAACATCATGATATGCACTTGATATATGTGGACCAAATTTGCGGATTTTTTGAGCTTGCAGGTCTACCCGGAGATCAAGTTAAGAACAAGTTTGTTCCTTTATCTTTGAAGGGAAAAAGCATTAGCATGGTATAGGCTATGCGATGATATTGGATCTTGGAACTGGAACCGATTGAAATTGGAGTTTCACAAAAAAATAATATCCTATGCATCTAGTTCATCGTGATCAGAATTATATATATAATTTTTGGCCTCGTGAAGGATAAAGTGTCGCTCTAGCTTGGGGGAGGCTTAAGTCAATGTTATATTCATGCCCCAATCATGAGCTCGCAAGAGAAATTATTATTCAGAATTTTTATGCTCGGCTTTCTCGTAATGATCAATCCATGCTTGATACTTCTTGTGCTGGTTCTTTTACGAAGAAAACTATTGAATCACGGTGGGATCTTATGCACAGAATCAAACGCAACTCTGAAGATTGGGAACTCGATGAAGGTAAAGAGTCAGGTATTAAGCTTAAGTATGATTGTGTTAAATATTTTATGGATACCGATGCTTTTCAAAAGTTTATCACTAAATATGGACTTGACTCTGAGATAGTATCCTCATTTTGTGAATCATTTGCTACTCATGTTTATGTCCCTAAAGATAAGTGGTTTAAATATCAACCACCTATTAAAGAAGAAATTAAAGAACCGGTACTAGCTAAGGAAGGAACTATACTTTATAATGTTGATTCGGTTAATCCTACTACTTATATTGAAAAACCACCTTTCCCTGTTAGGATAAAGGAACATGCTAAAGTTTCAACAATGGTTAACAAAAGTTATATTAGAACACCTTGATGACCCACAAGTGTAGGGGATCTATCGTAGTCCTTTCGATAAGTAAGAGTGTCGAACCCAACGAGGAGCAGAAGGAAATGATAGGCGGTTTTCAGTAAGGTATTCTCTGCAAGCACTGAAATTGTCGGTAACAGATAGTTTTGTGATAAGGTAATTTGTAACGGGTAACAAGTAATGAAAGTAAATAAGGTGCAGGAAGATAGCCCAATCCTTTTTGTAGCAAAGGACAAGCCTGGATAAACTCTTATATAAGGAAAAGCGCTCCCGAGGACACATGGGAATTATCATCAAGCTAGTTTTCATCACGTTCATATGATTCGCGTTCGTTACTTTGGTAATCTGGTATGTGGGTGGACCCGTGCTTGGGTGTTGCCATTACTTGGACAAGCATCCCAATTCTGATTAACCTCTATTGCAAGAATGCACAACTACAAAGAAGTATTAAGGTAAACCTAATCATAGCATGAAACATATGGATCCAAATCAGCCCCTTACAAAGCAACGCATAAACTAGGGTTTAAGCTTCTGTCACTCTAGCAACCCATCATCTACTTATTACTTACCAATGCCTTCCTCTAGGCCCAAACAATGGTGAAGTGTCATGTATTCGACATTCACATAACACCACTAGAGGAAAGGCAACATACATCTCATCAAAATATCGAACGAATACCAAATTCACATGACTACTTATAGCAAGACTTCTCCCATGTCCTCAGGAACAAACGTAACTACTCACAAGACATATTCATGTTCATGATCAGAGGGATATTAATATGCATAATGGATCTGAACATAGGATCATCCACCAAGTAAACCAACTAGCATCAACTACAAGGAGTAATCAACACTACTAGCAACCCACAGGTACCAATCTGAGGTTTTGATACAAAGATCGGATACAAGAGATGAACTAGGGTTTGAGAGGAGATGGTGCTGGTGAAGATGTTGATGAAGATAACCCTCCACAAGATGGAAGAGTTGTTGGTGATGACGGTGGCGATGATTTCCCCCTCCCAGAGGGAAGTGTCCCCGGCAGAACAGCTCCGCCGGAGCCCTAGATTGGTTCCGCCCAGGTTCCGCCTCGAGACGACGGTGCTTCGTCCTGAAAGCCTCCTTCTGATTTTTTTCCAGGTCAAAACACCTCATATAGCAGAAGATGGGTATTGATGGGCTGCCAGGTGGCCCACGAGGCAGGGGGCACGCCCCCCACCCTCGTGGACGGTGGCTGGCCCCCCTCCTGTATCTCTTTCGCCAGATATTTTTTATATTTTCCAAAACGGATTTTTGTGGAGTTTCGGGGCTTTTTGAGTTGTGTAGAATAGGTCTCCAATGTTTGCTCCTTTTCCAGCCCAGAATTCTAGCTGTCGGCATTCTCTCTCTTCATGTAAACCTTGTAAAATAAGAGAGAAAAGGCATAAGTATTGTGACATGATGTGTAATAACAATCCAAAATGCAATAAACACCAATATAAAATCATGATGCAAAATGGACGTATCACACCTAAACCATATGAACAAATGAAAGTAGAACCTAATATTGCTATGGTCAAGGATCTCTTGGAAGAAAATGTAGACGGGCATGTTATTTACTTCTGTGAAGAAGCTACTAGAATTGCCAAACCCGATAAAGAGGATAAACATACACATGTTGTCGGCATGCCCATTGTCTCGGTTAAAATAGGAGATCACTGTTATCATGGTTTATGTGACATAGGTGCTAGTGTGAGTGATATTCCTTACACTTTGTATGAAGAAATTATGAATGACATAGCACCCGCAGAGATAGAAGACATTGATGTCACTTTTAAACTTGCTAATAGAGATACTATATCACTAATTGGGATTGTTAGAGATGTTGAAGTTTTGTGTGGGAAAATAAAATACCCTACTGATTTTCTTGTTCTTGGTTCCCCACAAGATGACTTCTGTCCCATTATCTTTGGTAGACCTTTCTTTAACACCGTAAATGCTAAAATAGATTGTAAGAAACAACCTGTTGGTGTCAGTTTTGGCAATGAGTCTCATGAATTCAATTTCTCCAAGTTTAATAGAAAGCTTCATGAAAAAGAATTGCCTAGTAAGGATGAAATAATTGGTCTTCCTTCTATTGTTGTGCCTCCCACTGATCCTCTAGAACAATATTTGCTAGACCATGAAAATGATTTACATATACATGAAAGAAATGAAATAGATGATATTTTCTTTGAACAACGTCCTCTGCTTAAACATAATCTACCTATTGAAACTCTAGGAGGGCCCCCTCCACCTAAAGGTGATCCCGTGTTTGAATTAAAACAATTGCCAGACACTCTGACATATGCTTATCTTGATGAAAAGAAGATATATCATGTTATTATCAGTGCTAACATTTCAGAACATGAAGAAGAAAGATTATTGAAAGTTCTAAGGAAGCACTGAGCTGCTATTGGATATACTATTGATGATTTAAAGGGCATTAGTCCCACTCTATGTCAGCACAAGATCAATATGGAACCTGATGCTAAACTCGTTGTTGATCATCAACGTCGGTTAAATCCGAAGATGAAAGAAGTGGTAAGAGCGGAAATATTAAAACTTCAGGAAGCGGGTATAATATATCCTATAGCTGATAGTAGATGGGTTAGTCTTGTTCATTGTGTTCCTAAGAAAGGAGGTATTACTGTTATTCCTAATGATAAGAATGAACTTATTCCACAAATAATTGTTACAGGCTATAGAATGGTAACTGAATTTAGAAAATTAAATAAAGCCACTAGAAAAGATCATTACCCTCTACCTTTTATTGATCAAATGTTAGAAAGATCATCTAAGCACACTCACTTTTGCTTCCTTGATAGATACCCTTGTTTTTCACAAATACCTGTTTCTCAACCTGGTCAAGAAAAGACTACTTTTACTTGTTCGAACTTATGCTTATAGACGTATGCCTTTCGGTTTATGCAATGCACCTGCTACCTTTCAAAGATGTATGACTGCTATATTCTCTGACTTTTGCGAAAAGATTGTAGAGGTTTTCATGGATGATTTTTCTATGTATTGGAATTCTTTTGATGATTGTTAAGCAATCTTGATCGAGTTTTGCAGAGATGTGAACAAACAAATCTTGTCTTGAATTGGTAGAAGTACCACTTTATGGTTAACGAAGGTATTGTCCTGGGCCATAAGATTTATGAAAAGGATATTGAAGTGTACAAAGCTAAGGTTGATGCAATTGAGAAAATGCCATGTGCTAACGATATCAAAGGTATTTGTAGTTTCCCAGGTCATGCTGGTTTCTATAGGAGATTCATTAAATATTTTTTCTAAAATTTCTAGGCCTCTTACAAATCTTTTGCAAAAGGATGTTCCTTTTGTTTTTGATGATGATTGCTTTCAAGCCTTTGAAACACTAAAGTAAGACTTAATTTCTGCACCTATTGTTCAACCACCTGATTGGAATTTGCCTTTTGAAATTATGTGTGATGCTAGTGATTATGCTATTGGTGCTGTTCTAGGACAAAGAGTTGATAACAAACTAAAAGTTATTCATTATGCTAGCAAGACTCTAGACAGTGCTCAAAAGAATTATGCTACTACTGAAAGGGAATTCCTAGCAGTGGTGTTTGCTTGTGACAAATTTAGATCTTACAATGTTGATTCAAAAGTAACGGTTCACACTGACCATGCTGCTATTAAATATCTTATGGAAAAGAAAGATGCTAAACCTAGAATTATTCGGTAGGTTCTCTTGCTACAAATATTTATTTTGCATATCACTGATAGAAAAGGAGCTGAGAACCCTGTAGCTGATAACTTGTGTAGGCCTGAAAATGTGCTTGATGACCCACTACCTATTGATGATAGTTTTCTTGATGAGCATTTAGCTGCAATAAATATTACTAATAACACTCCTTGGTATGCTGACTATGCTAATTACATTGTTGCTAAATATTTACCACCTAGTTTTACATACCAACAAAAGAACAAATTCTTCTAGGATTTAAGACACTACTTTTGGGATGACCCACATCTTTATAAACAAGGAGTAGATATTATTATTAGACATTGTGTACCTAAGCATGAACGGGGACAAATCCTTCGAAAATGTTACTCCGAAGCATATGGATGTTGGGGAACGTAGCATGGGAAACAAAAATTTTCCTACGCTCACCAAGATCAATCTAGGAGATGCATCTACGAGGGGAGAGTTGGATCCACATACCCTTGTAGATCGCTAAGCGGAAGCGTTCAAGAACGCGGTTGATGGAGTCGTACTCGCCGCGATTCAGATCGCCGAAGATCCTAGCACCGAACAGACGGTGCCTCCGCGTTCTTCACACGTGCAGCCCGGTGACGTCTCCCACGCCTTGATCCAGCAAGGAGAGAGGGAGAGGTTGGGGAAGACTCCATCCAACAGTAGCACAATGGCGTGGTGGTGATGGAGGAGCGCGGGACTCCAGCAGGGCTTCGCCAAGCGCTGCGGGAGACGAGGAGGGAGAGAGGTAGGGCTGCGCCAATCGACCGAGGTCAAAACTTGTTCTGGGCAGCCCAAAACTTCACATATATATAGGGGGGAGGTAGGGGCTGCGCCCCCATCTAGGGTTTCCTCCCTAGGGGTGGCGGCAGCCCCCCAGAACCCATCTAGGGTGCGGCCAAGGGGGGGAGAGAGAGGGGGCGCCCTAGGGTGGGCCTTAAGGCCCATCTGGAGCTAGGGTTTGCCCCCTCCCCTCTCCATGCGCCTAGGGACTTGGTGGGGGGGCGCACCAGCCCCCTTGGGGCTGGTCCCCTCCCACACTTAGCCCACGCAGCCTTCTGGGCTGGTGGCCCCACCTGGTGGACCCCCGGGACCCTCCCGGTGGTCCCGGTACATTACCGATATCGCCCGAAACTTTTCCGGTGACCAAAACAGGACTTCCCATATATGAATCTTTACCTCCGGACCATTCCGGAACTCCTCGTGATGTCCGGGATCTCATCCGGGACTCCGAACAACATTCGTTAACCGCGTACATACTTTCCCTATAACCCTAGCGTCATCGAACCTTAAGTGTGTAGACCCTACGGGCTCGGGAACCATGTAGACATGACCGAGACAACTCTCCGGCCAATAACCAACAGCGGGATCTGGATACCCATGTTGGCTCCCACATGTTCCACGATGATCTCATCGGATGAACCACGATGTCAAGGATTCAATCAATCCCGTATACGATTCCCTTTGTCTATCGGTATAGCACTTGCCCGAGATTCGATCGTCGGTATACCGATACCTTGCTCAATCTCGTTACCGGCAAGTCTCTTTACTCGTTCCGTAACACATCATCCCGTGATCAACTCCTTGATCACATATTGTGCACATTATGATGATGTCCTACCGAGTGGGCCCAGAGATACCTCTCCGTCATACGGAGTGACAAATCCCAGTCTCGATTCGTGCCAACCCACCAGACACTTTCGGAGATACCTGTAGTGCACCTTTATAGCCACCCAGTTACGTTGTGACGTTTGGTACACCCAAAGTATTCCTACGGTATCCGGGAGTTGCACAATCTCATGGTCTAAGGAAAATATACTTGACATATAGAAAAGCTTTAGCATACGAACTACACGATCTGTGCTAGGCTTAGGATTGGGTCTTGTCCATCACATCATTCTCCTAATGATGTGATCCCGTTATCAACGACATCCAATGTCCATGGTCAGGAAACCGTAACCATCTATTGATCAACGAGCTAGTCATCTAGAGGCTTACTAGGGACATGGTGTTTGTCTATGTATCCACACATGTATCTGAGTTTCCTATCAATACAATTCTAGCATGGATAATAAACGATTATCGTGAACAAGGAAATATAATAATAACCAATTTATTATTGCCTCTAGGGCATATTTCCAACACGGATACACCTCAAATGGATTTCAGCAACGAGGGATATCGTGAATCCGGCTTCCAGGGTAACTTGCTCGCGCCCACGAGCCATTTTGCGCCACTCGAAATGGCCTATTATTTTCGAACAGTACGAATGTAATGTAGAAGAGCTGGTATGCACAGTTTTGTCCAAGAACAACACATGTGCATGGACAAAAATGAGGGTGGTAGCGGTATGGGTGATAAACCATGCAAAACGGCAAGTTTTTGGGTGTTCGGTGCACCGAAGAGGCTTCTCCTTCCATCCAGACTAGCATGTAGGGCTTGTTGGTGCAGAAATAGAGTCATGTAACATTGTTCTGCACGTCATTGTCGCAGTATCTGTCCGTGGGTGAGCTCACGGTAGGGTGGTAGACGCTAGAAGAGTGCACGCCAACCACTAAATCATCCAAAACTCAATTCTGCAAGCCGTTTTCGGCCTCCGAAATTATTCCGAAACAGACAAAGTGTGTGACAGAAGGATACGAATTTTCGCTGCGGTCGTTTTGGCAGGTCATGGAGCCCAAACGGAGTTCGTATGGCCTGGGTACGGTCGTTCTACGGATACACCTCAAATGGATTTCAGCAACGAGGGATATCGTGAATCCGGCTTCCAGGGTAACTTGCTCGTGCCTACGAGCCATTTTGCGCCACTCGAAATGGCCTATTATTTTCAAACAGTACGAATGTAATGTAGAAGAGCTGGTATGCTCAGTTTTGTCCAAGAACAACACATGTGCATGGACAAAAATGTGGGTGGTAGCGGTATGGGTGATAAACCATGCAAAACGGCAAGTTTTTGGGTGTTCGGTGCACCAAAGAGGATTCTCCTTCCATCCAGACTAGCATGTAGGGCTTGTTGGTGCAGAAATAGAGTCATGTAACATTGTTCTACACGTCATTGTCGCAGTATCTGTCCGTGGGTGAGCTCACGGTAGGGTGGTAGATGCTAGAAGAGTGCACGCCAACCACTAAATCATCCGAAACTCAATTCTGCAATCCGTTTTCGGCCTCCGAAATTATCCCGAAACAGACAAAGTATGTGATAGAAGGATACGAATTTTCGCTGCGGTCGTTTGGGCAGGTCATGGAGCCCAAACGGAGTTCGTATGGCCAGGGTACGGTCGTTCTACGGATACACCTCAAATGGATTTCAGCAACGAGGGATATCGTGAATCCGGCTTCCAGGGTAACTTGCTCGCGCCCACGAGCCATTTTCCACCACTCGAAATTGTTGGGGATCGTAGCAGAAAATCAAAAATTTTCCTACGCATCACCAAGATCTATCTATGGAGTAATCTAGCAACGAGCATAAAGGGGAGTGCATCTACATACCCTTGTAGATCGCGAGCGGAAGCGTTCAAGAGAACGGGGATGATGGAGTCGTACTCGTCGTGATCCAAATCACCGATGATCCTAGCGCCGAACGGACGGCACCTCCGTGTTCAACACACGTACGGAGCGGGGACGTCTCCTCCTTCTTGATCCAGCAAGGGGGGAGGAGAGGTTGATGGAGATCCAGCAGCACGACGGCGTGGTGGTGGAAGTAGCGGGATTCCAGCAGGGCTTCGCCAAGCGCTGCGGGAGGAGGGAGATGTGTCACGGGAGGGAGAGGGAGGCGCCAGGGCTTGGGGTGCGGCTCCCATGCGCCTCCCCACTATATATAGGGGTGGAGGGGGCTGGTTTCTTGCCCTCCAAGTCCATTGGGGCGTTGGCAAAGGTGGGGGAAAGAAATCCCATCATTTCCTTTCCCCACCAATTGTTATCCCCCCTTTTTAGGGATCTTGATCTTATCCCTTCGGGATATGATCTTATTCCTTCTAAGGGGGGATCTTGGTGCGCCTTGACCAGGGGTGTGGGGCCTTGCCCCCACTACCCACGTTCATGTGGGTCCCCCCATGCAGGTGGGCCCCACTTCGGAACCTTCTAGAACCTTCCCGGTACAATACCGAAAAATCCCGAACATTTTCCGGTGGCCAAAATAGGACTTCCTATATATAAATCTTTACCTCCGGACCATTCCGGAACTCCTCGTGACGTCCGGGATCTCATCCGGGACTCCGAACAACTTTCGGGTTTCCGCATACTTATATCTCTACAACCCTAGCGTCACCGAACCTTAAGTGTGTAGACCCTACGGGTTCGGGAGACACGCAGACATGACCGAGACGACTCTCCGGTCAATAACCAACAGCGGGATCTGGATACCCATGTTGGCTCCCACATGTTCCACGATGATCTCATCGGATGAACAACGATGTCAAGGATTCAATCAATCCCGTATACGATTCCCTTTGTCTATCGGTATAGCACTTGCCCGAGATTCGATCGTCGGTATACCGATACCTTGCTCAATCTCGTTACCGGCAAGTCTCTTTACTCGTTCCGTAACACATCATCCCGTGATCAACTCCTTGATCACATATTGTGCACATTATGATGATGTCCTACCGAGTGGGCCCAGAGATACCTCTCCGTCACACGGAGTGACAAATCCCAGTCTCGATTCGTGCCAACCCGACAGACACTTTCGGAGATACCTGTAGTGCACCTTTATAGCCACCCAGTTACGTTGTGACGTTTGGTACACCCAAAGCATTCCTACGGTATCCGGGAGTTGCACAATCTCATGGTCTAAGGAAAAGATACTTGACATATAGAAAAGCTTTAGCATACGAACTACACGATCTGTGCTAGGCTCAGGATTGGGTCTTGTCCATCACATCATTCTCCTAATGATGTGATCCCGTTATCAACGACATCCAATGTCCATGGTCAGGAAACCGTAACCATCTATTGATCAACGAGCTAGTCATCTAGAGGCTTACTAGGGACATGGTGTTTGTCTATGTATCCACACATGTATCTGAGTTTCCTATCAATACAATTCTAGCATGGATAATAAACGATTATCGTGAACAAGGAAATATAATAATAACCAATTTATTATTGCCTCTAGGGCATATTTCCAACAGTCTCCCACTTGCACTAGAGTCAATAATCTAGTTCACATCGCCATGTGATTAACACTCACAGGTCACATCGCCATGTGACTAACATCCAAAGAGTTCACTAGAGTCAGTAATCTAGTTCACATCAATATGTGATTAATACTCAATGAGTTCTGGGTTTGATCATGTTATGCTTGTGAGAGAGGTTGTAGTCAACGGGTCTGCAACATTCAGATCCCTATGTTCTTCGTAAAAACTTTATGTCATATCGTAGATGCTGCTATCACGTTCCACTTGGAGCTATTCCAAACTGTTGCTCCATTATACGTATCCGGTATCTCCACTTAGAGTTATCCGGATAGGTGTTAAGCTTGCATCGACCTAACTCTTTACGTCGAGCTCTTTATCACCTCCATAACCGAGAAACATTTCCTTACTCCTCTAAGGAAAATTTTGACCACTATCTAGTAATCCACTCCTGGATCACCTTTGTACCCTCTTGCCAGACATGTGGCAAGGCACACATCAGGTGCGGGACTTAGCATGGCATACCGTACAGAGCCTATGACAAAAGCATAGGGGACGACCTTCGTCCTTCCTCTTCCTTCTGCCGTCGTCAAGTTTTGAGTCTTACTCAACTTCACACCTTACAACTCAGGTAAGAACTCCTTCTTTGACTGATCTATTTTGAACTCCTTTAAAATCATGTCAAAGGTGTGTGTTCTTTTGAAAGTATCATCAGGCGTCTTGATCTATCTGTATAGATCTTGATGCCCAATATGTAAGCAGCTTTATCCAGGTCTTCCTTTGAAAAACTCATTTCAAACAACCCTTTATGCTTTCTAGAAATTCTACATCATTTCGGATCAACAATATGTCATTCACATATACTTATCAGAAATGTTGTAGTGCTCCCACTCACTTTATTGCAAATACAAGTTTCCAACAAACTTTGTATACCCAAAAACTTTGATCACTCCATCAAAGTGTATATTCCGACTCCGAGATGCTTGCTCTAGTCCATGGAAGGATCGCTGGAGCTAGCATATCCTTTTAGCATCCTTAGTATCGACAAAACCTTTCTGATTGTATCACATACAACCTTTCCTTACGAAAACTGGTAAGGAAACTTGTTTTGTCATCCATCTGCCAGATTTCATAAATGCAGCTAATGCTAACATGATTCCGACGGACTTAAGCATCGCTACGGGTGAAAAATCTCATCGTAGTCAACTCCTTGAACTTGTGGAAAACTCTTCGCCACAAGTCGAGCTTCATAGACGGCGACATTACCGTCCACGTCCGTCTTAGTCTTAAAGATCCATTTGTCTCAATGGCTTGCCGATCACAGGGCAAGTCCACCAAAGTCCATACTTTGTTTTGATACATGGATCCTATCTCGGATTTATCGGCTTCTAACCATTTGTCGGAATATGGGCCCACCATCGCTTCTCCATAGTTCGTAGGTTCATCGTTGTCCAACAACACGACCTCTAAGACAGGATCACCGTACCACTCAGGAGTAGTACATATCCTTGTCGACCTACGAGGTTCGATAGCAACTTGATCTGGAGCTTCATGATCACTATCATTAGTTTCCTCTTCAACGTTGCAGGTTCCACAGAAACATCTTTCTGTGTTGCACTACTCTCCGGTTGAAGTGAGGGTTCGACGACCTCATCAAGTTCTATCTTCCTCCCACTCAATTCTTTCGAGAGAAACTCCTTCTCGAGAAAGGACCCGTTCTTAGGGACAAGCATTTTTGCCCTTGGATCTGAGATAGGAGGTATACCCAACTGTTACCTTTGGGTATCATATGAAGATGTATTTGTCCGCTTTGGGTTCGAGCTTTTCCCGGCTGAAGCCATAAGCATCGCAGCCCCAAACATCAAGAAAACGACAACTTTGGTTTCTTGCCAAACCATAGTTCATACGACGTCGTCTCAACGGACTTAGATGGTGCCCTATCTAAAGTGAATGCAGCTGTCTCTAATGCATAACCTCAAAATAATAGCGGTAGATCGGTAAGATACACCATAGATCGCACCATATCTCATAAGGTTCGATTACGATGTCCGGACACACCATTACGCTGTGGTGTTCCAGGGGACTTCAACTGCGAAACAATTCCATAATGTCTTAAGTGATTGCCAAACTCATAATTCAGATAATATCCCCTTGATCAGATCGTAGGAACATGATCTTCTTGTTATGATGATTCTTAATCTTCACTCTGAAATTGTTTGAACCTTTCAAACGTTTCAGACTTTTGCTTCATTAAGTAAATATACCATATCTACTCAAATCTTCATTGAAGATGAGAAAATAACGATATCCACCACACGCCTTAATTCTCATTGGATCACATACATCAGCATGTATGATTTCCAACAAGTCACTTGCCCGTTTCATTGTACCTGAAAACGGGATCTCAGTCATCCTGCCCAAGAGGCATGGCTCGCATGTGTCAAGCGATTCAAAATCAAGTGACTCCAAACATCCATCAGCATGGAGTTTCTTCATGCATTTTATGCCAAAATGACCTAAGCGGCAGTGCCACAAGAAAGTGGTACTATCATTATTAACTCTACATCTTTTGGCATTAATATTATCATCATGTGTATTACTATGATCGAGATTCAACGAACCATTGGGTGCATGACCATAAAGGTATTATTCATGTAAACAGAATAACCATTATTCTCTAACTTAAATGAATAACCGTATTGCGATGAACATGATCTAATCATTTTCACGCTCAACGTAGACACCTGATAACATTTATCTAGGTTCAACACTAATCTCGAAAATAGAGGAAGTGTGCGATGGTGATCTTATCAACCTTGGAAACACTTCCAACACACATCGTCACCTCGCCCTTAGCTAGTCTCCGTTTAGTGCGTAGCTTTTGCTTCAAGTCACTAATAATAGCAACTGAACCGGTATCCAATACCCAGGTGCTACAAGGAGTACTACTAAGGTACACATCAATAACACGTATATCAAATATAATTTGTTGAAGTTGCCAGCTATCATATCTACCATGTATTTGGGGTGGTTCCGCTACCATGTGACCGTTCCCCTTACAATAGAAGCACTTAGTCTCGAGGTTTGGGTTCAACCATGGGTTCCTTCATCAGAGTGACAACAGGTTTGCCATTCATGAAGTTTCCCTTCTAGCCCTTACCCTTTTGAAACCAGTGGTCTTGTTAAACCATCAACACTTGATGCTCCTTCTTGATCTCTACTTTTGCGGTACTAAGAACCGCTGATAGCACCGGGATCATCTCCATCCTTTGCATGTCATAGTTCATCACGAAGTTCTAGTAGCTTGGTGATAGTGTCTAGAGAATTCTGTCAACCACTATCTCACCTGGAAGATTAACTCCCACTTGGTTCAAGTGGTTTTAGCACCCAGACATTCTGAGCACGTGCTCACTAGTTGAGCTATTCTCCTCCATCTTTTTGGCAAAGGAACTTGTCAGAGGTCTCATACCTCTCAACACGGGCATGAGCCTGAAATCCCAATTTCAGCTCTTAGAACATCTCATATGTTCCATGGCGTTCAAAACGTCATTGGAATCCCGATTCTAAGCCGTAAAGTATGGTGCACTAAACTATCAAGTAGTCATCAGGACGTGTCTCTCAGGTGTTCACAACATCCACAGACAACGTTGTAGGGGTTTGCACATTGAGCGGTGCATCAAAGACGTAAGCTTTCTGTGCAGCAGTGAGGACACTCCTCGGACTACGGACCCAGTCCGCATCCTGCTTACAATATCTTTCAACTTAGTCTTTCTCTAGGATCGTATTTAAACAGGGAGCTACAACGCAAGCTATTGATCTACAACATAATTTGCAAAGGCAACTTAGACTATTGTTCATGATAAGTGAGTTTAACTAATCAAATTACTTATAACTCCCACTCAAATTGACATCCCTCTGGTCATCCGAGCGTGACATGATCCAAATCCACCAACCCAAGTCCGATCATCACGTGAGATGAGGTGGTGTCAATGGTGAACATCTTCATGTTGATCATATCTACTATATGACTCATGCTCGACCTTTCGGTCTTCCGTGTTCCGAGGCCATGTCTGTACATGCTAGGCTCGTCAAGTCTAACCCGAGTGTTCTGCATGTGCAAAACTGGCTTGCACCCGTTGTATGCGAACGTAGAGTCTATCACACCCGATCATCACGTGGTGCTTCGAAACGACGATCCTTCGCAACGGCGCACACTCGGGGGGAACACAATTTCATCTTGAAATTTTAGTGAAGGATCATCTTATAATGCTACCGCCGTCCTAAGCAAAATAAGATGCATAAAAGGATTAACATCACATGCAAATCATAAGTGACATGATATGGCCATCAACTCGTGCTTTTGATCTCCATCTCCAAAGCACCGGCATGATCTCCATCGTCACCGGCGCCACACCATGATCTCCATCATCATGATCTCCATCATCGTGTCGCCATCTGGGTTGTCGCACGCCCACCATGCTCTTACTACTATTGCTACCGTTTAGCGATAAAGTAAAGCATTACATAGCGCTTAATGATTGACACGCAGGTCATACAAAATTAAAGACAACCCTATGGCTCCTGCCGGTTGCCGTATGCATCGACATGCAAGTCGATATTAACTATTACAACATGATCATCTCATACATCAAATATATTTCATCATGTCATTGGCCATATCATATCACATACATACCCTGCAAAAACAAGTTAGACGTCCTCTAAATTGTTGTTGCATGTTTTACGTGGCTGCTATGGGTATCTAGCAAGAACGCTTCTTACCTACGCAAAGCCACAACGGTGATATTCAAGTTGCTATTTAACCTTCTACAAGGACCGCCTTGTTCTATTCCGATTCAACTAAGATAGGAGAGACAGACACCCGCCAGCCATCTTATGCAACAAAAGTCACATGTCTGTCGATGGAACCGGTCTCATGTACGTGGACATGTAAAGTTGGTCCGGGCCGCTTCATCCCATAATACCGCTGAATCAAGAAAGACTAAGGAGGGAAGCAATTTAAACATCAACGTCCACAAACCCTTTTGTGTTCTACTCGTCAAAGCATCTACGCAAGATCCTAGCTCATGATGCCACTGTTGGGGAACGTAGCATGGGAAACAAAAATTTTCCTACGCTCACCAAGATCAATCTAGCAGATGCATCTACGAGGGGAGAGTTGGATCCACATACCCTTGTAGATCGCTAAGCGGAAGCGTTCAAGAACGCGGTTGATGGAGTCGTACTCGCCGCGATTCAGATCGCCGAAGATCCTAGCACCGAACAGACGGTGCCTCCGCGTTCTTCACACGTGTAGCCCGGTGACGTCTCCCACGCCTTGATCCAGCAAGGATAGAGGGAGAGGTTGGGGAAGACTCCATCCAACAGTAGCACAACGGCGTGGTGGTGATGGAGGAGCGCGGGACTCCAGCAGGGCTTCGCCAAGCGCTGCGGGAGACGAGGAGGGAGAGAGGTAGGGCTGCGCCAATCGACCGAGGTCAAAACTTGTTCTGGGCAGCCCTAAACTTCACATATATATAGGGGGGAGGTAGGGGCTGCGCCCCCATCTAGGGTTTCCTCCCTAGGGGTGGCGGCAGCCCCCCAGAACCCATCTAGGGTGCGGCCAAGGGGGGGAGAGAGAGGGGGCGCCCTAGGGTGGGCCTTCTGGGGCTGATGGCCCCACCTGGTGGACCCCCGGGACCCTCCCGGTGGTCCCGGTACATTACCGATATCGCCCGAAACTTTTCCGGTGACCAAAACAGGACTTACCATATATGAATCTTTACCTCCGGACCATTCCGGAACTCCTCGTGACGTCCGGGATCTCATCCGGGACTCCGAACAACATTCGGTAACCGCGTACATACTTTCCCTATAACCCTAGCGTCATCGAACCTTAAGTGTGTAGACCCTACGGGCTCGGGAACCATGTAGACATGACCGAGACAACTCTCCGGCCAATAACCAACAGCGGGATCTGGATACCCATGTTGGCTCCCACATGTTCCACGATGATCTCATCGGATGAACCACGATGTCAAGGATTCAATCAATCCCGTATACGATTCCCTTTGTCTATCGGTATAGCACTTGCCCGAGATTCGATCGTCGGTATACCGATACCTTGCTCAATCTCGTTACCGGCAAGTCTCTTTACTCGTTCCGTAACACATCATCCCGTGATCAACTCCTTGATCACATATTGTGCACATTATGATGATGTCCTACCGAGTGGGCCCAGAGATACCTCCCCGTCATACGGAGTGACAAATCCCAGTCTCGATTCGTGCCAACCCAACAGACACTTTCGGAGATACCTGTTGTGCACCTTTATAGCCACCCAGTTACGTTGTGACGTTTGGTACACCCAAAGCATTCCTACGGTATCTGGGAGTTGCACAATCTCATGGTCTAAGGAAAAGATACTTGACATATAGAAAAGCTTTAGCATACGAACTACACGATCTGTGCTAGGCTTAGGATTGGGTCTTGTCCATCACATCATTCTCCTAATGATGTGATCCCGTTATCAACGACATCCAATGTCCATGGTTAGGAAACCGTAACCATCTATTGATCAACGAGCTAGTCGTCTAGAGGCTCACTAGGGACATGGTGTTTGTCTATGTATCCATACATGTATCTGAGTTTCCTATCAATACAATTCTAGCATGGATAATAAACGATTATCGTGAACAAGGAAATATAATAATAACCAATTTATTATTGCCTCTAGGGCATATTTCCAACAGCTGTTGGGGAACGTCGCATGGGAAACAAAAATTTTCCTACGTTCACCAAGATCAATCTAGGAGATGCATCTACGAGGGGAGAGTTGGATCCACATACCCTTGTAGATCGCTAAGCGGAAGCGTTCAAGAACGCGGTTGATGGAGTCGTACTCGCCGCGATTCAGATCGCCGAAGATCCTAGCACCGAACGGACGGTGCCTCCGCGTTCTTCACACGTGCAGCCCGGTGACGTCTCCCACGCCTTGATCCAGCAAGGAGAGAGGGAGAGGTTGGGGAAGACTCCATCCAACAGCAGCACAACGGCGTGGTGGTGGTGGAGGAGCGCGGGACTCCAGCAGGGCTTCGCCAAGCGCTGCGGGAGACGAGGAGGGAGAGAGGTAGGGCTGCGCCAATCGACCGAGGTCAAAACTTGTTCTGGGCAGCCCTAAACTTCACATATATATAGGGGGGAGGTAGGGGCTGCGCCCCCATCTAGGGTTTCCTCCCTAGGGGTGGCGGCAGCCCCCCAGAACCCATCTAGGGTGCGGCCAAGGGGGGGGAGAGAGAGGGGGCGCCCTAGGATGGGCCTTAAGGCCCATCTGGACCTAGGGTTTGCCCCCCTCCACCCTCCATGCGCCTAGGGACTTGGTGGGGGGGCGCACCAGCCCCCTTGGGGCTGGTCCCCTCCCACACTTAGCCCACGCAGCCTTCTGGGGCTGGTGGCCCCACCTGGTGGACCCCCGGGACCCTCCCGGTGGTCCCGGTACATTACCGATATCGCCCGAAACTTTTCCGGTGACCAAAACAGGACTTCCCATATATGAATCTTTACCTCCGGACCATTCCGGAACTCCTCGTGACGTCCGGGATCTCATCCGGGACTCCGAACAACCTTCGGTAACCGCGTACATACTTTCCCTATAACCCTAGCGTCATCGAACCTTAAGTGTGTAGACCCTACGGGCTCGGGAACCATGTAGACATGACCGAGACAACTCTCCGGCCAATAACCAACAGCGGGATCTGGATACCCATGTTGGCTCCCACATGTTCCACGATGATCTCATCGGATGAACCACGATGTCAAGGATTCAATCAATCCCGTATACGATTCCCTTTGTCTATCGGTATAGCACTTGCCCGAGATTCGATCGTCGGTATACCGATACCTTGCTCAATCTCATTACCGGCAAGTCTCTTTACTCGTTCCGTAACACATCATCCCGTGATCAACTCCTTGATCACATATTGTGCACATTATGATGATGTCCTACCGAGTGGGCCCAGAGATACCTCTCCGTCATACGGAGTGACAAATCCCAGTCTCGATTCGTGCCAACCCACCAGACACTTTCGGAGATACCTGTAGTGCACCTTTATAGCCACCCAGTTACGTTGTGACGTTTGGTACACCCAAAGTATTCCTACGGTATCCGGGAGTTGCACAATCTCATGGTCTAAGGAAAAGATACTTGACATATAGAAAAGCTTTAGCATACGAACTACACGATCTGTGCTAGGCTTAGGATTGGGTCTTGTCCATCACATCATTCTCCTAATGATGTGATCCCGTTATCAACGACATCCAATGTCCATGGTCAGGAAACTGTAACCATCTATTGATCAACGAGCTAGTCATCTAGAGGCTTACTAGGGACATGGTGTTTGTCTATGTATCCACACATGTATCTGAGTTTCCTATCAATACAATTCTAGCATGGATAATAAACGATTATCGTGAACAAGGAAATATAATAATAACCAATTTATTATTGCCTCTAGAGCATATTTCCAACAATGGAGGGCATCATGCCGGAGATAGAACTGCTCAAAATGTATTGCAACCTAGATTTTACTGGCCTACTCTCTTCCAGGATGCTCGTAAGTTCATCTTATCTTGTGATGAACGTCAAAGAATAGGTAATATCAGTAAGCGTCAAGAAATGCCTATGAATTATTCACTTGCTGTTGAACCATTTGATGTTTGGGGATTTGATTACATGGGACCTTTTCCTTCCTCTAATGGGTATACACATATTTTGGTTGTTGTTGATTATGTTACTAAATGGGTAGAAGCTATTCCAACTATTAGTGTTGATCACAACACCTCTATTAAAATGCTTAAGGAAGTTATTTTCCCAAGGTTTGGAGTCCCTACATATTTAATGACTGATGGTGGTTCACACTTTATTCATGGTGCTTTCCGTAAAATGCTTACCAAGTATGATGTTAACCATAGAATTGCATCACCTTATCATCCTCAGTCTAGTGGTCAAGTTGAGCTTAGTAATAGAGAAATAAAATTAATTTTACAAAAGACTGTCAATAGGTCCAGGAAGAATTGGTCTAAGAAATTAGATGATGCACTTTGGGCTTACATAATAGCTTATAAAAATCCTATGGGTATGTCTCTTAATAAAATGATTTAGGGAAAAGCTTGTCATTTCCTTCTTGAGTTAGAACATAAAGCATTTTGGGCAATCAAATAACTCAACTATGATTTCAAACTTGCCGGTGAAAAGAGGTTATTTGATATTAGCTCATTAGATGAATGGAGAACCCAAGCTTATGAAAATGCTAAGTTATTTAAAGAAAAAGTTAAAATATGGCATGATAAAAGAATCCAAAAGCGTGAGTTCAAAGTTGGAGAATATGTTCTTTTGTACAACTCTCGTTTCAGGTTCTTTGCAGGAAAACTCCTCTCAATAGGAAGGCCCCTACATCATCGAGGAGGTTCATCGGTCTGGAGCTATCAAAATAAATAATGCTGAAGGTACTAATCCGAAGGTTGTTAATGGGTAACGAATAAAGCATTACATCTCAGGTACGCCCAATAATGTTGAAAGCAATATTATCCAAACTTTGACACCGGAAGAACACATAAAAGAGTCCTTCCGGAACACTCCAAAGTCGTGAAAAATAAGGAGGTACATGATACGGTAAGTAAAGGGACTCCAAAAAATCCGCAAAAATATTTATTGTCAGTTTTGGAATATTTAGAACATAAGGAAAATAAGAAACTTCCAGGAAGTGTGCCCTCCGTTTTTCTACAGTTTGCTTGTTTCCCAAGATAAAAAATATGTATATACTCCTCGAACCTGTTGACCACCATATCAGGGAGAAATCTTTTGTTTTGTTTTCTTGCTATTTTCGGTCAGATCTACCAAGCTAGGCATCATGTCTTCCTCCTCCTCCAACCCAATGGAAGAAGATGCTTGGCTGATGAAGATCGAGCTGAAGAGAGAAGAACCCGTAGAAGCTGCAAAAGGTGACAAAGGCAAGGAGGTTGTCGACGATGAAGTACCAGCAATCGAGCAAGCACTGCTGGCAGAGGAGGAAGAGGAAGATATCCTTAAACCCTTCTATGCTCTTCTTACTCCCACTGAGATTGAAGCCTTTTGGATCATTGAAACGGTTTGTGTGCAAAATAAACATCTCACCCGTAAAAATATTCTCCATCAAGAGCACATTATCTTCCTCCGGAGCGTCATCTGTAGATTGGAGAGCCTCTTGATCTTGAAGGATGAAATCGCTACATCATCACCACCACCATATTCTTCATCACCAAAAGAAAACTGAGTATCGAGTATGGGCACTCCCCTTGGCCTCCGCCAAACTTGGGGGAGGTGCCCCGGTATCGTATCATCCCCACTATCCTTTTGCATTTACTTATTCTAGTTTTATCTTTTGCTTTAGAGTAAATGAAATTTTAGTTCGATCCCTTCTTTTTGTGAGTTTGCTTAGTGATCTATCTTTGTAATCGTGTGCGAGATATATAATAAAGTTTAGTTTGAGTTTTTGCTTTCTTTACCTTCCTAGAAATCTTTTGTGATTGTGAGCCCCCATCAAAATATTATATGCCAAAATTGTTGACGTTGGACAAGGAAGACAACGTAATGATTTATGTTTGTTCATATTCACATAGAAGTCATATTGTCATAGATCCTTTAACATGTGGTGCTTGCTCAATATCTTTTCTAGCCAAAAATTCCGCACTAAGCAGAGATACTACTTGTGCATCAAAAAACCTTTAAACTCAAACCTTTTAGAGAGTCCACCATACCTACCTATGGATTGAGTAAGTTGCCATCGGTGCAATAAGGCGATAAAAATTGCTTCTAAAAATGTGAGATTATTTAGTGTAAGAGGAAACTGAGCGTTGCACGAACTTGTGATGGTGAAGAATAAAAGCGACATACTACATAATAAAGGTTGCTATCACAAGGGGCAATGCAACGTGACGTTCTTTAGCACTAAGGGGTTGAGCATACAAACAAATAAGCGCATGGCATCCTCTGCTTCCCTCTGCGAAGGGCCTATCTTTTACTTTTATGGAAAGAGTCAAAGTTTCCTCTCTAATCCTTTTTATTTTATCCTTTGGCAAGCATCATGTGGTGAGGAAAGATCTAGGCACATATGTCTAGTTGAATATGGGTGACATCACCCTTGAGGTGAGTACGTTGGGAGGCAAAACTATAAGCCCCTATCTTACTATGTGTCCGGCTGAAACGTTTTTCTCGTGTGTATGCGGTGAGTGTTAGCAATCATAGAATACTATATGATGGTTGAGTATGTGGACTTGCCTAAAGGCTCCGATACGTGACCCTTCCTGAAAAGATGTTGAATTGTAGTTGCAAAGTTGACTGAGAACATAGTTTGTTGGTTTCTAATTGAGTTTATGCTTTATACTTCATTTGTGTGATGAACTGTTACTTGTTCATGAGAAGTCTATGATACAAGTCCTTTGATAAAAGTCTTATGTTTAAATTTGTTGTCGTTATAATAATCAACATGATGCTTCTATGCCCATATTTTTGTTTTTATCCACACCTCTCTCTCAAAGCATGTGGACATGTTTTTCGATTTTAGTTTTTGCTTGAGGACAAGCGAGGTCTAAGCTTGGGGGAGTTGATACGCCCATTTGCATCATGTTTTCTTACTGTTATTTATGATATTTTTATGCATAATAATGCTTTTTGGAGTAATTCTAATGCCCTTTCTCTCATAGTTTGCAAGCTATGCACCAAGAGGGAGAATTCTGGCACCTTGAAATCTGGACCTGAAAAAGCTACGTCAGGTCACCTATTCTGCACAACTCCAAAAAAGTTGAAACTTCACGGAGAATTTTTATGGAATATTTGAGGATTATTGGATCAAATAAGTAGCAGAGGGGGCCCACCAGGTGGGCACAACCCACCTAGGCGCGCCAGGGAGCCCAGGCGCGCCCTGGTGGGTTGTGCTCACCCAGGCCCACCTCCGGTGCCCCCCTTCTAGTATATAAGTCATTTTGACCAAGAAAAATAAATAAGGGGAGGACTTCCGAGACAGAGCGCCGCCGTCTCAAGGCGGAACTTGGGCAGGAGCACTTTTTCCCTCCAGCGGAGCGATTCTGCCAGGGAAACTTCTCTCCCGGAGGGGGAAATCATCATCATCATCATCACCAACAACTCTCCCATCCTGGGGAGGGCTATCTCCATCAACATATTCAATAGCACCATCTCATCTCAAACCCTAGTTCATCTCTTGTGTTCAATCTTGTTACCGGAACTATAGATTGGTGCTTGTGGGTGACTAGTAGTGTTGATTACATCTTGTAGTTGATTACTATATGGTTTATTTGGTGGAAGATTATATGTTCAGACCCAATATGCTATTTAATACCCCTCTGATCTTGAGCATGTTTATCAATTGTGAGTAGTTGCCTTTGTTCTTGAGGTCATGGGAGAAATCATGTTGCAAGTAATCATATGAATTTGATATGTGTTCGATATTTTGATAGTACGTACGTTGTGATTCCCTTAGTGGTGTCATGTGAACGTCGACTACATGACACTTCACCATATTTGGGCCTAAGGGAATGCATTGTGCAGTAGTAATTAGATGGTGGGTTGCGAGAGTGACAGAAGCTTAAACCCCAGTTTATGCGCTATTCCGTAAGGGACCGATTGGATCCAAAAGTTTAATGCTATGGTTAGAATTTATTCTTAATACTTTTCTCATAGTTGCGGATGCTTGCGGGAGGGTTAATCATAAGTAGGAGGTTTGTTTAAGTAAGAACATCACCTAAGCACCGATCCACCCACATATCAAATTATCGAAGTAGCGAACACGAATTGACCAACATGATGAAAGTGACTAGATGAAATTCCCGTGTACCATCAAGAATGCTTTGCTTATTATAAGAGACCGTCTTGGCCTGTCCTTTGCCTCAAAAGGATTGGGCTACCTTGCTGCACTTTTACTACTACTATCGTCACCTGCTCGTTACAAAATTATCTTGCTATCAAACTACTCGTTTACTTACAATTTCAGCACTTGTAGGCATTACCTTGCTGAAAACCACCTGCCATTTCCATCTGCTACTCGCTGGGTTCGACACTCTTAATTATAGAAAAGAGCTACAATTGATCCCCTATACTTGCGGGTCATCAGCGTTGAGCATGAACATTATATCTAGATCTTGTTTAATGCGAGACGGTTATTCATTTAAGTCGGAAAATAATGGTTGTTCTATTTATATGAGTAATATCATTTAAGGTCATGCACCCTTGAGGAATGGTCTATTTTTGTTGAATCTTGATTGTAGTAATACACATATTCATAATATTGATGCCAAAAGATGCAAAGTTGATAATGATAGTGCAAGACTTATGGCACTGGCGTTTAGGTCATACTGGTGTAAAGTGCATGGAGAAACTCCATGCTGATGGACTTTTGGAATCACTTGATTATGAATCATTTGATACTTGCAAACCATGCCTCATGGGCAAGATGACTAAAACTCTGTTCTCTGGAACAATGGAGCGAGATAATGACTTATTGGAAACAATACATACCGATGTATGCGGTCCGATGAGTGTTGAAGCACACGGCGGGTATCGTTATTTTCTGACCTTCATAGATGATTTGAGTAGATATGGGTGTATCCACTTGATGAAACACAAGTGTGAAACATTTGAAAAGTTCAAAGAATTTTAGAGTGAAGTAGAGAATCATCGTAACAAGAAAATAAAGTTTCTACGATCTGATCGCAGAGGCGAATATTTGAGTTACGAGTTTGGTCTACATTTAAAAGAATGTCAAATATTTTCATAGCTCACGCCACCTGGAACACCACAGCGTAATGGTGTGTCCAAATGTCGTAACCGTACTCTATTGGATATGGTGCATTCTATGATGTATCGTACCAATTTGCCTTTATCATTTTGGGGTTATGATGTCTCTAACAGCCGTATTCACGTTAAATAGGGCACCATCTAAATCCGTTGAGATGACACCGTATGAACTATGGTTTGGCAAGAAACCAAAGTTATTGTTTCTTAAAGTTTGGGGTTGCGATGCTTTTGTGAATAAGTTTCAGCCTGATAAGCTCGAACCCAAATCGGAGAAGTGCGTCTTCATAGATACCCAAATGATATTGTTGGGTACACCTTCTACCACAGATCCGAAGGAAAGATTTTTGCTAAGAATGGTTCCTTTCTGAAGAAGGAGTTTCTCTCGAAAGAAGTGAGCGCAAGGAAAGTAGAACTTGACGCCTTTGCTCGAATTGGAAAGTAGACCATCATAGAAAAACGTTCTTGTGATGCCTACACCAACTAGAGAAGAAGCTAATGATAATGATCATGAAACTTCGAATTAATTTACTACATAACCTCGAAGGTTGACCAGAACATGTTACGCACCAGAGTGGTATGGTAACCCTATCCTGGAAGTGATGTTGTTAGACAATGGCGAACCTTTGAACTATGAAGAAGCTATGATGAGCCTAGATTCTGATAAATGGCTTGAGACCATGAGATCTGAGATAGGATCCATTTATGAGAACAAAGTATGGACTTTGGTGGACTTGCCTGATGATCGGCAAGCCATTGAGAATAAATGGATCTTCAAGAGGAAGACAGACGATGATGGTAATATCACTGTCTACAAATCTCGATTTGTTGCCAAAGGTTTTCGACAAGTTCAAGGAGTTGACTATGATGAGTCTTTCTCACCCGTAGCGATGCTTAAGTCTGTCCGAATCATGTTAGCAATTGCCACATTTTATGATTATGAAATTTGGCAAATGGATGTCAAAACTGCATTCCTTAATGGATTTTTGAAAGAAGAGTTGTATATGATGCAACCAGAAGGTTTTGTCGATCCTAAAGGTGCTAACAAAGTGTGCAAGCTCCAGTGATCCATCTATGGACTGATGCAAGCATCTCGGAGTTGGAATATACGCTTTGATGAGGTGATCAAAGCATATGGTTTTATAGAGACTCACAATGAAGCCTGTATTTACAAGAAAGTGAGTGGGAGCTCTACAACATTTCTGATAAGTATATGTGAATGACATATTGTTGATGAGAAATGATGTAGAATTTTCTGGAAAGCATAAATGAGTGTTTGAAAGGAGTTTTTCAAAGAAAGGCCTCGGTGAAGATAGATCAAGACGCTTGATAAGACTTTCGATGAGTACATACCTTGATAAGATTTTGAAGTAGTTCATAAATGGATTAGTCAAAGAAGGAGTTCTTGCCTGAGTTGTAAGGTATGAAGTTGGGTAAGACTCAAAGCCCGACCACGACAGAAAAATAGAGAGAGAATGAAAGTCATTCCCTATGCCTCAGTCATAGGTTCTATAAAGCATGCCATGCTGTGTACCAGACCAAATATGTGCCTTGCCACGTGTTTGCCTAGGGGGTACAAGAATGATCCAGGAGTGGATCACTAGACATCGGTCAAAATTATCCCTAGAGAAATAAGGAATTTTTTCTCGATTATGGAGGTGATAAAGAGTTCGTCATAAAGGGTTACACCAATGCAAGCTTTGACACTAATCCAGATGACTTCGAGTATCAATCTGGATGCGTATTGAACGAATGAGCAATTACCTAGAGTAGCTCTGCGCAGAGCATTGTAGACATATAATTTTGCAAAGTACACACGGATCTGAATGTTGTAGACCCGTTGACTAAAAAATCTCTCACAAGCAAAACATGATCATACCTTAGAGTGTTAATCACATAACGATGTGAACTAAATTATTGACTCTAGGAAACTCTTTGGGTGTTAATCACATGGCGATGTGAACTAGATTATTGACTCTAGTAAACTCTTTGGGTGTTAATCACATGGCGATGTGAACTAGATTATTGACTTTAGTGCAAGTGGGAGACTGGTGGAAATATGCCCTAGAGGCCATAATAAAATGGTTATATTATATTTCCTTAATCATGATAAAGGTTTATTATTCATGCTAGAATTGTATTAATCGGAAACCTAAATACATGTGTGAATACATGAACAAATATCGTGTCCCTAGTAAGACTCTACTAGACTAGCCCGTTAATCAAAGATGGTTAAGGTTTCCTAACCATGGACATGAGTTGTCATTTGATAATGGGATCATATCATTAGGAGAATGATGTGATGGACAAGGCCCACCTGTTATCTTAGCATAATGATCGTTCAGTTTTGTTGCTATTGCTTTCTTCATGGCAAATACCTATTCCTTCGACTATGAGATTATGCAACTCCCGGATACTGGAAGAATGCCTCGTGTGCCATCAAACATCACAACGTAATTGGGTGATTATAAAGATGCTCTACAGGTATCTCCGAAGGTGTTTGTTGAGTTGGCATAGATCGAGATTAGGATTTTTCACTCCGAGTATCGGAGAGGTATCTCGGGCCCTCTCGATAATACACATCATAGGCCTTGCGAGAAAATGACTAAAGAGTTAGTCTCGGGATGATGTATTACACAACGAGTAAAAAGACTTGCCGGTAACAAGATTGAACTAGGTATGAAGATACCAACGATCGAATCTCGGGCAAGTAACATACATATGGACAAAGGGAATAACGTATGTTGTCATAACAGTTCGACCGATAAAGATCTTCATAGAATATGTAGGAACCAATATGAGCATCCAGGTTCTGCTATTGGGTTATTGACCGGAGAGGTGTCTCGGTCATGTCTACATAGTTCTCGAACCCATAGGGTCCGCACGCTTAATGTTCGATGACGATATTGTATGATATGATTTATATGATTTGGTGACCGAATATTGTTCGGAGTCCCAGATGACATCACGGACATGACAATGAGTCTCAAAATGGTCAAGAGGTGAAGATTGATATATATGACGATGTTATTCGGACACCGGAAGCGCTTCAGAGTGTATCGGGTATTTATCGGAGTACCGAATGGGTTATCGGAAACCCCCTGAGGGGGTATATGGCCATGTGGGCCATGAAAGGGGAACACACTATCCCACAAGGGGTGGCGCGCCCCCCTATAGTAGGTGGCCGAATAGGAGAAGGAGAAGAGGGGGTTCGCTCCCCTTCCTTCTCTTCTTTCCCCTTCCTTTCTTCTCTGATGAATAAAAGGAAAGGGGGGTGCCACTTGGGAAACCCCAAGTAGGATTCGGATCCTGCTTGGGGCACCCCTTGGCTGCCTCACCTCCCCTCCCACCTATATATATGTGGGGAGGGGGCACCTAGAACACACAACATCAATTGTTAGCCGTGTGCGGCTTCGCCCTCCACAGATTACACCCCGGTCATATTCTCGTGGTGCTTAGGTGAAGCCCTGTGCGGATCACTTCACCATCACCGTCACCATACCATCGTGCTGACGGAACTCATCTACTTTCTCGACATCTTGCTGGATCAAGAAGACGAGGGATGTCACCGAGCTGAACATGTGCAGAACTCGAAGGTGCCTACGTTCGGTGCTTGATCGGTCGGAGCTAGAAGTTCGACTACATCAACCGCGTTGTCAAACGCTTCCGCTTTCGGTCTACGAGGGTACGTAGACACACTCTCCCCCTTTTTGCAATGCATATCCATGGATAGATCATTTCGTGTGCGTAGAATTTTTTTTCTTACCATGCAACGTTTCCTAACAGCCGGCTGCGGCAACAACTTGAAGGTGTCCATCATGGATTGTTCCATGGTTCTAGGAAGATATGTTGCAGCGGTGGCAGCGAAGCCTGAGGTGGGTGTGATGGCGACATCGTGGTCTAGGAACAAGAAAAGAGAGTGGAGGAGTAAGGGTGGAGTGTGGGACAGGGAGGGGTCCGGACGGTTTTCTTGCATGAGACCGAGCTGTCAAATCCAACTGCCGGACTCGAAGAATCTAAGCGGTGACGAAGTGGGACGCTTCTATACACGCTTTGGAACACCTAGAAAGAGCAGAACCACCAAATTTTCCATGGCACGTGCATGACCAACATCAAGGTGGCGGTCCCCACTTTGTAGGATATCAACCAAAGGGTGTTGGCTTTTGCTACGCCACAAGTCAACGAGGGTATTGATTAATTTGCATGAATGTGTGTCGGGGGTTAGGGTTTTCACCAAGTTCCCTCCAAAAACATGCCACCCCTGTATAAACCATCTATTTTATTCTTCTATACAAAAGGCAGTGCTCCTGCCGGTTCGGGGAAGGAAAATCCGCCCGTATGACCCGGTCCAGACAAATAGGAGCAGAAGCTGCATTTAGACTTTTTTTTGAACCATAAAGCGTAGAACAGTTGTTCTACAATGTATTATACTGTAAAAAAATAAATGTAAAAAATATTTACAATAGTGACCGAAGTCATCAAAGGCCTAAAAAGCTTAAAACATGGTTAGACTGATCTTTGTTCTTGCTATGGAAAGCCAATCACTCAGCTAGCCATCCAAAGTTTAGGTCGGTGCCCTCGTCGTCTATCCTATCTCTTGAAAGTAAAGCCATAACCTCACCTATTACACACAAACGCCCGCGCAGCCACGCACACACAAACACAAGCACGGTGCACCCATTTACTATTAGATACACATTTTGTGGGTAACCATACACGTGTGCTGATAGTAAATAGTTATAGTAGACATCTTAACACTAAAAAGTTAACAAATATTTGCACATTATAGGCTACGTACACATGGCACCACATGTCCATGTACTCATTTGATATTCAGTTTCATACTTTACATCTTTCTATTTCAGTTTCATACTTTACATCTTGCAATTTCAGTTTCATACTTTACAACCTGGTTTCAGTTTCTTACTTGTATTTCATAAGTTGATAAAGGAATTAATACATCCATGAAAATAGTAACAGCTCAAATTGTATACTCATGGAAGCCCCAAAGTTTTGTTTACATTAACTTCCAAGAAAGACATTCTCTTCGTAAAGTGATCTACTTTTAGAAAAGTGTATTTAGCAGCATATAACAAAAGTACCCGTTTCTAAACTAACATACTTTCTAGGTTGTGTTGAGCATGCAAAGTGAGGAGATATTCTCGTCCATTGACTATTTGTGACACATATGTTTCTTATATATTTAGATATGTATTTCTCTTATCAATCGACTTAGCTATTCCAAAGTGCAAGATACAAAAAGATCTCACTTCGAACCATTTAATTATACAGTAACATGTATACATGCCAATAAATTGAAGAATATATATTTAAACACCCGCATAGGCTCACCTAGGGCATTGCTTGATGTATAAAAACATTATATATCATCCCCTTTCATGAAATTTCAGTTCTTTTGTCTACTCACGGTTCACTGCTTTCACTATTCTTCACATCAAATACTTGACAATTAATTAGAAAACATGGAAAATATTTGTTCGATACTACCTCCTTTCCGGTTTATAAGGCTTGCACGTATATCTAGGTTGACAAATAAACGAACATAATACAAGTTATCTGTCACAAAAAATATATCATTATAAACTTCAGATCTTCTACTTTCTAATGGTGTAATTTTTAGACTATACAACTCATTTTATGTTGGTCAAATTATAGACCTAGGGATACGCGCAAGCCTTATAAACCGGAAAGGAGGTAGTATCATGTACCAGAAATACTCATTAATTCGTGGGATAACTTTAAGGTGATGGTTAATAATATTATTAACATAAAAAATCTTTATTTGATAGCACTTACTAGTCCGATGTTTGAATGAATGATTATATCAAAAACAACATATATTTATCAATAACAAACTATACTGCTATCCGTGAGAGGCAAAGTTTGTTCACATGTCTACAACAATGCCAATGCCTCACATAGAGACAACTAGACCGATAACTTTAAAAGAAAGAAACAAGTCAATGAAAGAAGCAAGAAACAAGCCATCTAAGGAAGAAAGAAACAAACCACTAAAAGTAATATATAGTAACGGTTGATATTTGTATATAAATAGTTATAGGTGTTTCCCAAACACATATCAACAAGGACAACAAGCACACCTATATTCAAATCTTTCCATGGAGAAGGTAGAAGTTTTCATCGTCGGAGCAGGTCCATCGGGGCTTGCCACAGCAGCATGCCTAAGCAAACTCTCTATACCATATATCATCGCTGAGCGTGAAGATTGTATTGTGTCATTGTGGCACAAACACACCTATGATCGCGTCAAGCTCCACATCGCCAAAGAGTTTTGTGAGCTACCCCACATGGAATACCCAACTGATTCACCAACCTACCTTCCCAAAGATCAGTTTTTAAGGTATATGGAGGACTATGTCAAGCACTTCAATATCTCCCCAAAGTTTAACACTTCAGTTGAGTCATGCATGTATGATGAGGCGAGGAAATGCTGGGTTGTCATGACACATAGAAAAGTGGATGGCCCAACTATGTATGCATGCAAATTCTTGGTTGTAGCAACAGGAGAAAATAGTGCGGGACATGTTCCAGAGATCGCTGGGTTACAAAGCTTTCCTGGTGAAGCCATCCACTCATCAAGTTACAAGTCTGGGAGAGATTATGTTGGGAAAAGTGTGCTTGTTGTTGGATGTGGGAACTCTGGCTTTGAGATTTCCCATGATCTTGCAGTGCACGGAGCTAACACTTCCATCATTATCCGTAGTCCGGTACGTACATTCCACGATCCCACACCTATTGTTTTATTGTTTTTGTTTAGAAAAATCTTGGTTGACTTTCTATTAAACATGTTCTTACATGGGTAATTGTGAAGTTGCATGTTATGACAAAGGAGTTGATCCACCTGGGCATGATACTATCAACGTGGCACCTTCCACTGAAGCTTGTAGATTTTATTCTTATTATCCTCGCATATATCTTATTTGGTGATATATCAAAATATGGAATTGTGAGGCCTACCATTGGTCCACTCACCCTAAAAGCAAAAACTGGTCGGTCTGCTGTCATAGACACCGGCACAATTGAGCTAATAAAAAAAGGTGATATCAAGGTAAGAGAAAAAGCATGCCTATAAATATAAATATGTACATACTATACGGGGAATATGATAGACTGATTTAAGAATATTTGTATCGCAGGTATTCGGTCCAATATCATGCATTCGAGGAAATCTCATAGAGTTTGCAGATGGGAGTGAGAGATACTATGAAGCCATTGTATTTGCCACAGGTTACAAAAGCACCGCTAATATGTGGCTCAAGGTATGCAAACGTTCATTTCAATTTATCTCAAAGAATACCATTATTATTATTTATATATAACATCATAGTAATATGAATATCATATGATGGTAGAGAAGTCAAACCAAATTCATTCATAGCTTAAAAGGACAATCGGTTTCAACTTTCAGTCATACTAGTACATGGGTACATGCACACCACGTGCAAATTTCAATTCATGGATACGAAGCTTGCTTGCTTCAAGCACTGCACCTTGGCATGTAAAGCTTCATCGAGTCCATTGTTGTACCTGTTCAGTTTTGTATGTAAAGCTTTACATGCTTAGAATTAGTATCTTACACTACAGCCAGTTTAAAGAAATTCTAATCGCGCCAACTAGAGTTGAAAGATCTGGTAGTATTATGCTGTGGATTCTCACGATCTGGCTGCCAGTACGTGTGCCAGACCAGCTACATGCATGAACGGGTTACAACCAACATGGGAATTTTACTTACATTGGCATATAGTGATGGTTCTAGAAATCAGTAGTACCTTTGCTCGTATTGTAGCCCGTACTGTAGCTGCAAATTCAGCATTTTGAGTCATACCATCGACTCTATCAATGACACGTTGCTTTTTGGTACTAAGATTCAAAAATTTAAAATCGTAAACTATATATTATAGTAGTATAGAAATTTTCTCCAAACATTGTATCGCATTTTTTGAAATAATTTTATGCAATTTTGTGTATAAATGCAGAACGACATGAGTTTGCTAAATAGCGATGGCATACCCAAAAATGACTTCCCCAACCACTGGAAAGGTGCAAATGGACTCTACTGCGTCGGATTTGCAAGGAGGGGATTGGCTGGTATTGCACATGATGCCAATATCGTTGCGAGTGACATCCATGCCAACATAGCAATGGCATATTTTAATTAGGCTCTCCTAGTACTTCATCACATTTTCTAGACCATTCATCTTGAAAAACAATCTATGAAAATGTCATAGCTTGGCTTGTTGTTAAGTGTTTATTTTGGTGAAGTTGATTTTATTGAAAGGGACACAGTAATGTATTATGCTTGAAATATTGTATTGTACTTTTATTGTGCCAACTTTTTGTGTGGGGGAGCTATCATGTTGACATGTGCTCACTAATTCAAATGTCTTCAGAGATTTGTTCTGTCCTGATTCAAATATATACAAAATCTTAATAGTGTCATTTGAGGAAGCTTATTAACCTCTACAGGAGCTAGTACCAACCGCACATAACAAGGAACAACCTACTAGTAACTCATAAGAATGGATTTATTTAGAGACAATCTATTTTGTTGTATTTGCCACAAAAATTCTCCTCAAAATACCCAAAGCAAAGCAAGAAGAAACTAATAACCATATTGTTTGGTACTTCCCCTATGATAACACAAGGTCGTCTTGAGAGGTTTCTCGCTTTTCCCCTTGTTCAAGTTTGACTGCTCCCCTTGTCCAGAATTGTGCTCCTCGCCTTCAGTTTGCAGCATATTGTGAGGCATCTCCAGCATTACGATTTGATTAACTTTGTTGGTTTAAGTTCCGTGTTGATTCTTCTCCTATTTTATAATCCATTTTCAGCAGACTGGCTGCCGTTTGGAAACAACCTTTTTTGTGTGCACAGCTGGACAGTCCACGCACATGACACACGGCACACGGCAGGTACACACCATCAACTGCCTGGTCAATGTATCAACACGGAAAAGTTTGCCATTATGTTTTCGCCAAACACCGGCACAGCTGTGAAGAATCAGGTCAAGTCCGAGGTTCAGATCACAAGTGAAGACTGGAAAGACCGTTACCTTGGTCTACCAGTACATGTTGGCCGGTCTCGTAGACGCACCTTTACATATATTAAGCGATGCATGTGCGGGCGTGTCCATGGATGGCAAGAGAGGCTGTTGGCGAAGAGTGGAAAGGAGACTTTGGTGAAAGTTGTGGCGCAGGCGATCCCGACTTTTTCTATGTCATGTTTTGATCTCACAAAAACCTTTTGCCAAGAGCTCAATACATTCATAGGGAAGTTTTGGTGGAGCCACCAGGATAAGGAGAACACAATGCACTGGCTGAGTTGGGAGACCTTGATGAAACGAAAACAAAGGGCGGTCTAGGTTTTCGGGACATGCACAGCTTCAACATTGCGATGTTGTCCCGTCAAGTTTGGCGTCTACTTCACAACCCTGACAGTTTGTGCGGCAGAATTCTGAAAGCACGATACTTCCCAAACTGTGACATCCTTGAGGCGATACCGCGGGATGGGATCTCCTATACTTGGCGTAGCATCTTAACGGGCCTGGACCTAATCAAACAAGGGTATATCTGGTGGATAGGGAACGGCACGACGATGAATATCTGCTCCGATCCATGGATACCCAGGGCTTGGTCTCGTTAAGTTATCACGCCAAGAGGACAGAGCTTACTCACTCACGTCAGCGAACTAATTAATCCCCTGATAGGGACATGGGATGAGGACCTAATAAAAGATACTTTCTGGGCGGACGACGCACGTCATATTCTACAAATCCCGCTCCGGGAGGGAGTAGATGATTTCATTGCCTGGCACTTTGACAAACAAGGAAATCTCTCAGTCCGAAATGCTTACAAACTGCAGGTGCAGATAGACCAACAGAACTGCGGCGGCACTCCACGTAGCAGCTCCATGCCCGCTGGCACCCTCCATAGAAGCCACGATCAGGCTTGGAAGAGGATCTGGAAGCTACCCTGTCCACGGAAAATCCAGATGTTCACCTAGAGGATCAAGCACGAATCTCTAGCGCTACGAACAAATCCGAGTCGACGGCGAGTGAAGCTGGAGTCCACGAAATGTCTCTTTTGTGGCCTAGCGGACGAGGATGGTGCCCACCTATTTGTCAAATGCAAATCGGTGAAGGAAGCCTGGATGGATATGCAGCTAGAGCAAGTCCGAGCTGAGCTTGAGCAGATCATGTCTGTGCATGCAATGCAAGACTTCTTACGGGACCTAGATGAAAAAACATGAGTACATGTCCTTACATTTTGGTGGCACTGGTGGAACAACAGAAACAAGGTGAGGGAGGGAGAATTACCTATTCCATTGCCGGAGCTCACCAGGCGTGTGCTTAGCAACACACTGGAGTATATGCAGTTGTTCACCGGGAAATCGAAACAAACTACGGTATGCAAGTGGCAGCCACCCGGGCAAGACCGAGTGAAGATCAACCTCGACGGTGCCTTCACTCCGGGCGACTCCTTTGTATCCCGGGGAGCAGTGATCAGAGATCATACAGGCTCGTGCTGGGCGCACGGAGCATACTGCCGATCCATTTGCGGCAGAAGTAATAGCCATGTCTGAAGCAGTCTCTTTGGCGGTTGACGTGGGAGCTCTCCGAGTGACATTCGAAACTGGCTCGCAGCTACTGCGAGAAGCTCTAGACCTCACAAAAGCGCATTCCTCACCGCATGCATCCATCATCGAGGACATCAAATATCTGCTCAAGTTGTGGTTTTCTGAACAGGCAATTAGTGTTTGTCGCCGTACTGCGAATACTGTAGCGCATGAACTAGCAAAATTGGTCACTCATGTACACCGAACGATAGTATCGGTTGGGACTCTTCTGTACCGCCCCCTGTGGCTGTCTGTGTTTCTGGTGATTTGCCCGTGCACCGTTAAGATTTAAAGCTTTGCTTTGCCCTAAAAAAACTTCCTAGCTAGTACTGAACTTGAACTGATAGCTTATATCATTGGTACCACGACAGGTACAGAGATTGCATTCCTATCTGTCATGCTGGATGTTGTAAACCTACCCCGTGTGATGTTACCATCATCAGAATTTGGAAGAAAACAAAACATCATAATCCCTTCGTTGTATTCTACCACTCATAAAATACCCTAGCAGTACAAACCAGGACACCTACCACATATAAGGTAGAACCCCTACCACCCATACTAGACCCCTAACACAGTAGTTTGTGTTGGTTTGATCTGACGGCTTAAACAGGCCAGTTAGATCTATTAGTCTAACAGAAAAAAATAAAGGGATAATGATAAGTGAAGGGGACCACGCACCAATGTACGTGAGTCACTAGTAGAAAAAGGGTCAAATGTAGAGCTCATTAGTCTCGGTTTGTAACTGAACCTGCACTAATGGGACAATTAGTGCCTGTTCCAGAGGCTAGGCCGGCGGCGGTAATTAGTACCAGTTCGTGGTGAACATTTAGTACCGGTTCGTGGCACGAACCGGTACTAAAGTGGATGTGGCAGGCTGTTGTTAGGCTGGGGCCCCACCAGCAACTTTAGTACCGGTTCGTGCCACGAACCGGTACAAAAGTATTCTAATCAATTCATTCTGCAGCGTTTTTTTAGTCCCACCTCGCTCGTCTAACAGAGTTTTTACCACCTTAAATATGTTATTTCTCAAACTATCACAACCACTTGGTCTTCATTGAACTCTATGTGTAGGATTTGTGGCTGCAATAGGAGTCCTCGCCAGTTCCTAAACCGGTGAGGACTCCTATTGACAATTTAAATTCTACACAAAAAGATCCATGATCATCAATGCATTTTTAACATCATTTGTTATTTTTCATGCCTTTACTGATTTTTTTAGAGCTAAATGACCCTAAAATTGGAAAACACTTCAAATGAACTCTGAAAAGGTTGAAAGTTGGCATGGTATCATCATTTCACCCACATAGCATGTGCAAAAATGTAGAGAGGGTTACGGCAAAAACTGGATGCACTTCGTGTACAAAATGGACAATCTCTTTCGAAGTATCAGGGTTTCAAACGAAAACTCATCTGTTACAACAAGGCATTTAATTTTTTAACATATTTGAACTCCAGACTTTTTGTGTGTTCAGAATGCACCATTCAAATCCACATCATCAATTATCAACCCTTTCTGAATTCATTTGGTATTTTTCATGCATTTACTTAATTTTTTTAGAGCTAAATGACCGTGAAATTGAAAAACACTTCAAATGAACTCTGAAAAGTAATAAGTTGGCATGATATCATCATTTCACCCACATAGCATGTGCAAAAAAGTAGAGAGGGTCACGACAAAAACTAGATGCACTCCGTTTACAAAATGGACAATCTCTTTCGACGTATCAGGGTTTCACATGAAAACTCATATGTTACAAAGGCATTTCATTTTTTTGAACTTATTTGAACTCCAGAATTTTTTTTGTTCAAAATGCACCATTCAAATCCACATCATCAATTATCATCCATTTATGAATTCATTTGTTATTTTTCATGCCTTTACTGATTTTTGTAGAGGTAAATGACCCTAAAATTGGAAAACGCTTCAAATGAACTCTGAAAAGGTTGAAAGTTGGCATGGTATCATCATTTCACCCACATAGCATGTGCAAAAAAGTAGAGAGGGTTACGGCAAAAACTGGATGCACTTCCTGTACAAAATGGACAATCTCTTTCGAAGTATCAGGGTTTCGAACGAAAACTCATCTGTTACAACAAGGCATTTCATTTTTTAACATATTTGAACTATAGAGTTTTTGTGTGTTCAAAATGCACCATTCAAATCCACATCATCAATTATCACCCATTTATGAATTCATTTGTTATTTTTCAAGCCTTTACTGATTTTTTTAGAGCTAAATGACCCTGAAATTGGAAAACACTTCAAATGAACTCTGAAAAGGTTGAAAGTTTGCATGGTATTATCATTTCACCCACATAGCATGTGCAAAAAAGTAGAGAGGGATACGGCAAAAACTAGATGCACTTCTTGCACAAAATGGACAATCTCTTTCGAAGTATCAGGGTTTCGAACGAAAACTCATCTGTTACAACAAGGCATTTCATTTTTTAACATATTTGAACTCCAGACTTTTTGTGTGTTCAGAATTCACCATTCAAATCCACATCATCAATTATCAACTCTTTCTGAATTCATTTGGTATTTTTCATGCTTTTACTTAAATTTTTTTAGAGCTAAATGACCATGAAATTGAAAAACACTTCAAATGAACTCTGAAAGGTTATAAGTTGGCATGATATCATCATTTCACCCACATAGCATGTGCACAAAAGTAGAGAGGGTTACGACAAAAACTGGATGCACTTCGTGTACAAAATGGACAATCTCTTTCGAAGTATCAGGGTTTCACACGAAAACTCATATGTTACAAAGGCATTTCATTTTTTTGATCTTATTTGAACTCCAAAAATTTTGTGTGTTCAAAATGCACCTTTCAAATCCACATCTTCAATTATCATCCATTTATGAATTCATTTGTTATTTTTATGCCTTTACTGATTCTTTTTAGAGCTAAATGACCCTGAAATTGAAAAACACTTCAAATGAACTCTGAAAAGGTTGAAAGTTGGCATGGTATCATCATTTCACCCACATAGCATGTGCAAAAAAGTAGAGAGGGTTACGGAAAAAACTAGATGCACGTCGTGTACAAAATGGACAATCTCTTTCGAAGTATCAGGGTTTCGAACGAAAACTCATCTGTTACAACAAGGCATTTCATTTTTTAACATATTTGAACTCCAGACTTTTTGTGTGTTCAGAATGCACCATTCAAATCCATCATCAATTATCAACCCTTTCTGAATTCCTTTGGTATTTTTCATGCATTTACTTAATTTTTGTAGAGCTAAATGATCGTGAAATTGAAAAACACTTCAAATGAACTCTGAAAGGTTATAAGTTGGCATGATATCATCATTTCACCCACATAGCATGTGCAAAAAAGTAGAGAGGGTTACGACAAAAATTGGATGCAATTTGTGTACAAAATGGACAATCTCTTTCGAAGTATCAGGGTTTCAGACGAAAACTCATATGTTACAAAGGCATTTCATTTTTTTGAACTTATTTGAACTCCAGTCTTTTTGTGTGTTCAAAATGCACCATTCAAATCCACGTCATCAATTATCATCCATTTATGAATTCATTTGTTATTTTTTCATGCAGATACTTAATTTCTTAAAGCTAAATGACCCTGAAATTGAAAAACACTTCAAATGAACTCTGAAAGGTTATAAGTTGGCACATACACACACACACACACACACACACACTCACCGTTGGGGAACGTAGTATTTTAAAATTTTCCTACGATCACGCAAGATCTATCTACCAGATGCATAGCAACGAGAGGGAAGAGTGTGTCTACGTACCCTCGTAGACCGGAAGCGGAAGCGTTAGAACAACGCGGTTGATGTAGTCGTACGTCTTCACGGCCCGACCGATCAAGCACCGAAACTACGGCACCTCCGAGTTCTAGCTCACGTTTAGCTCGCTGACGTCCCTCGAACTCCGATCCAGCCTAGTGTCGAGGGAGAGTTCCGTCAGCACGACGGCGTGGTGACGATCTTGATGTTCTACCGTCGCAGGGCTTCGCCTAAGCACCGCTACAATATTTATCGAGGAGAACTATGGTGGAGGGGGCACCGCACATGGCTAAGAGATCAAGAGATCAATTGTTGTGTCTAGAGGTGCCCCCCTGCCCCCGTATATAAAGGAGGGAGCGAGAGGCCGGCCCTAGAAGGGGCGCGCCAAGTGTGGGGAGTCCTACTAGGACTCCCAAGTCCTAGTAGAATTCCCCTTTCCTTTCCGGAGTAGGAGAGAAGGAAAGAGGGGGAGAGGGAGAAGGAAAAGGGGGCTGCACCCCTTGTCCAATTCGGACCAGAAGGGGGCCACGCGCCTCCTTCCTTTTGGCCTCTCTCCTCTATTCCCGTAACTCCCCGGTACTCCAAAAATACCCGAATCACTCGGAACCTTTCCGATGTCCGAATATAGTCGTCCAATATATCGATTTTTACGTCTCGACCATTTCGAGACTCCTCGTCATGTCCCCGATCTCATCCGGGACTCCGAACTCCTTCGGTACATCAAAACCCATAAACTCATAATAAAACTGTCATCGAAACCTTAAGCGTGCGGATCCTACGGGTTCGAGAACTATGTAGACATGACCGAGACACGTCTCCGGTCAATAATCAATAGCGGAACCTGGATGCTCATATTGGCTCCCACATATTCTACGAAGATCTTTATCGGTCAAACCGCATAACAACATACGTTGTTCCCTTTGTCATCGGTATGTTACTAGCCCGAGATTCGATCGTCGGTATCTCAATACCTAGTTCAATCTCGTTACCGGCAAGTCTCTTTACTCGTTCCGTAATACATCATCCCGCAACTAACTCATTAGCTGCAATGCTTGCAAGGCTTATAGTGATGTGCATTACCGAGTGGGCCCAGAGATACCTCTCCGACAATCGGAGTGACAAATCCTAATCTTGAAATACGCCAACCCAACAAGTACCTTCGGAGACACCTGTAGAGTACCTTTATAATCACCCAGTTACGTTGTGACGTTTGGTAGCACACAAAGTGTTCCTCCGGTATTCGGGAGTTGCATAATCTCATAGTCATAGGAACATGTATAAGTCATGAAGAAAGCAATAGCAGTAAAACTTAAACGATCATAGTGCTAAGATAACGGATGGGTCTTGTCCATCAGATCATTCTCCTAATGATGTGATCCCGTTGATCAAATGACAACTCATGTCTATGGCTAGGAAACATAACCATCTTTGATCAATGAGCTAGTCTAGTAGAGGCATACTAGGGACACTCTGTTTTGTCTATGTATTCACACATGTATTAAGTTTCCGGTTAATACAATTCTAGCATGAATAATAAACATTTATCATGATATAAGGAAATAAATAATAACTTTATTATTGCCTCTAGGGCATATTTCCTTCAGTCTCCCACTTGCACTAGAGTCAATAATCTAGTTCACATCGCCATGTGATTTAACACCGATAGTTCACATCGTCATGTGATTAACACCCAAAGGGTTTACTAGAGTCAATAATCTAGTTCGCATCGCTATGTGATTAACACCCAAAGAGTACTAAGGTGTGATCATGTTTTGCTTCGTGAGAGAAGTTTAGTCAACGGGTCTGTCACATTCAGATCCGTATGTATTTCGCAAATGTCTATGTGTCTACAATGCTCTGCATGGAGCTACTCTAGCTAATTGCTCCCACTTTCAATACGCATCCAGATTGATACTTAGAGTCAGCTGGATTTAGTGTCAAAGCTTGCATCGGCGTAACCCTTTACGACGAACTCTTTATCACCTCCATAATCGAGAAACATTTCCTTAGTCATCCAGTTACTAAGGATAATTTTGACCGCTGTACAATGATCTACTCCTGGATCACTATTGTACCCTCTTGACAAACTCATGGCAAGGTACACAACATGTTTGGTACACAGCATGGCATACTTTATAGAACCTATGGTTGAGGCATAGGGAATGACTTTCATTCTCTCTATATTTTTCTGCCGTGGTCTGGCTTTGAGTCTTACTCAACTTCACACCTTACAAGTCAGGTAAGAACTCCTTCTTTGACTGATCCATTTTGAACTACTTCAAAATCATATCAAGGTATGTACTCATCGAAAGTCTTATCAAGCGTCTTGATCTATCTCTATAGATCTTGATGCCCAATATGTAAGCAGCTTCACCAAGGTCTTTCTTTGAAAAACTCCTTTCAAACACTCCTTTATGCTTTCCAGAAAATTCTACATCATTTCCGATCGACAATATGTCATTCACATATACTTATCAGAAAGGTTGTAGTGCTCCCACTCACTTCTTGTAAATACATGCTTCTCCAAAAGTCTGTATAAAACCATATGCTTTGATCACCTCATCAAAGCGTATATTCCAACTCCGAGATGCTTGCACCAGTCCATAGATGGATCGCTGGAGCTTGCATACTTTGTTAGCACCTTTTGGATCGACAAAACCTTCTGGTTGCATCATATACAACTCTTCTTTGAGATATCCATTTAGGAATGCAGTTTTGACATCCATTTGCCAGATTTCATAATCATAAAATGCGGCAATTGCTAACATGATTCGGACAGACTTAAGCATCGCTACAGGTGAGAAAGTCTCATCGTAGTCAACTCCTTGAACTTGTCGAAAACCTTTTGCAACAAGTCGAGCTTTGTAAACAGTAATATTACCGTCTGCGTCGGTCTTCCTCTTGAAGATCCATTTATTTTCGATGGCTTGCCGATCATCGGGCAAGTCAACCAAAGTCTACACTTTGTTCTCATACATGGATCCCATCTCAGATTTCATGGCTTCAAGCCATTTTGCGGAATCTGGGCTCATCATCGCTTCCTCATAGTTCGTAGGTTCATCATGCTCTAGTAACATGATTTACAGAACTGGGTTGTGTTGGGGAACGTAGTATTTAAAAATTTTCCTACGATCACGCAAGATCTATCTACCAGATGCATAGCAACGAGAGGGAAGAGTGTGTCTACGTACCCTCGTAGACCGGAAGCGGAAGCGTCAAGTGACGCGGTTGATGTAGTCGAACTTCTTCGCGATTCAACTGATCAAGCACCGAACGTACGGCACCTCCGCGTTCAGCACACGTTCAGCTTGATGACGTCCCACGAGCTCTTGATCCAGTTGAGCTTCACGGGAGTGTTTCGTCAGCACGACGGCGTGGTGACGGATATGATGTATTCACCGGCGTAGGGCTTCGCCTAAGCACCGCGACGGTATGACCGAGGTGTGTTTCTATGGAGGGGGGCACCGCACACGGCTGGAACAATTCAACTTGTGTCTTTGGGTGCCCCCCTGCCCCCGTATATAAAGGAGGGAGGGAGAGGCCGGCCCTAGAGGGGGCGCGCCAAGTGTGGGGAGTCCTACTAGGACTCCCAAGTCCTAGTAGGATTCCCCTTTCCTTTCCGGAGTAGGAGAGAAGGAAAGAGGGGGAGAGGGAGAAGGAAAAGGGGGCTGCACCCCTTGTCCAATTCGGACTAGAAGGGGGGCACGCGCCTCCTTCCTTTTGGCCTCTCTCTTCTATTCCCGTAACTCCCCGGTACTCCGAAAATACCCGAATCACTCGGAACCTTTCCGATGTCCGAATATAGTCGTCCAATATATCGATTTTTACGTCTCGACCATTTCGAGACTCCTCGTCATGTCCCCGGTCTCATCCGGGACTCCGAACTCCTTCGGTACATCAAAACTCATAAACTCATAATACCGATCGTCATCAAACGTTAAGCGTGCGGACCCTACGGGTTCGAGAACTATGTAGACATGACCGAGACTCATCTCCGTTCAATAACCAATAGCGGAACCTGGATGCTCATATTGGCTCCTACATATTCTATGAAGATCTTTATCGGTCAAACCGCATAACAACATACGTTGTTCCCTTTGTCATCGGTATGTTACTTGCCCGAGATTCGATCGTCGGTATCTCAATACCTAGTTCAATCTCGTTACCGGCAAGTCTCTTTACTCGTTCCGTAATACATCATCCTGCAACTAACTCATTAGCTGCAATGCTTGCAAGGCTTATAGTGATGTGCATTACCGAGTGGGCCCAGAGATACCTCTCCGACAATCGGAGTGACAAATCCTAATCTCGAAATACGCCAACCCAACAAGTACCTTCGGAGACACCTGTAGAGTACCTTTATAATCACCCAGTTACGTTGTGACGTTTGGTAGCACACAAAGTGTTCCTCCGGTATTCGGGAGTTGCATAATCTCATAGTCATAGGAACATGTATAAGTCATGAAGAAAGGAATAGCAGTAAAACTTAAACGATCATAGTGCTAAGCTAACGGATGGGTCTTGTCCATCAGATCATTCTCCTAATGATGTGATCCCGTTGATCAAATGACAACTCATGTCTATGGCTAGGAAACATAACCATCTTTGATCAATGAGCTAGTCTAGTAGAGGCATACTAGGGACACTCTGTTTTGTCTATGTATTCACACATGTATTAAGTTTCCGGTTAATACAATTCTAGCATGAATAATAAACATTTATCATGATATAAGGAAATAAATAATAACTTTATTATTGCCTCTAGGGCATATTTCGTTCAGTCTCCCACTTGCACTAGAGTCAATAATCTAGTTCACATCGCCATGTGATTTAACACCGATAGTTCACATCGTCATGTGATTAACACCCAAAGGGTTTACTAGAGTCAATAATCTAGTTCACATCGCTATGTGATTAACACCCAAAGAGTACTAAGGTGTGATCATGTTTTGCTTCGTGAGAGAAGTTTAGTCAACGGGTCTGTCATATTCAGATCCGTATGTATTTCGCAAATGTCTATGTGTCTACAATGCTCTGCATGGAGCTACTCTAGCTAATTGCTCCCACTTTCAATACGCATCCAGATTGATACTTAGAGTCAGCTGGATTTAGTGTCAAAGCTTGCATCGGCGTAACCCTTTACGACGAACTCTTTATCACCTCCATAATCGAGAAACATTTCCTTAGTCATCCAGTTACTAAGGATAATTTTGACCGCTATACAGTGATCTACTCCTGGATCACTATTGTACCCTCTTGACAAACTCATGGCAAGGTACACAACATGTTTGGCACACAGCATGGCATACTTTATAGAACCTATGGCTGAGGCATAGGGAATGACTTTCATTCTCTCTATATTTTTCTGCCGTGGTCTGGCTTTGAGTCTTACTCAACTTCACACCTTACAAGTCAGGTAAGAACTCCTTCTTTGACTGATCCATTTTGAACTACTTCAAAATCATATCAAGGTATGTACTCATCGAAAGTCTTATCAAGCGTGTTGATCTATCTCTATAGATCTTGATGCCCAATATGTAAGCAGCTTCACCAAGGTCTTTCTTTGAAAAACTCCTTTCAAACACTCCTTTATGCTTTCCAGAAAATTCTACATCATTTCCGATCGACAATATGTCATTCACATATACTTATCAGAAAGGTTGTAGTGCTCCCACTCACTTCTTGTAAATACAGGCTTCACCGCAAGTCTGTATAAATCTATATGCTTTGATCAACTTATCAAAGCGTATATTCCAACTCCGAGATGCTTGCACCAGTCCATAGATGGATCGCTGGAGCTTGCACAATTTGCTAGCACCTTTAGGATTGACAAAACATTCTGGTTGCATCATATACAACTCTTCTTTAATAAATCCATTAAAGAACGCACTTTCGTTATCCATTTGCCAGATTTCATAAAATGTGGCAATTGCTAACATGATTCAGACAGACTTAAGCATCGCTACGGGTGAGAAAATCTCATCGTAGTCAACACCTTGAACTTGTCGAAAAACCTTTCGCAACAAGTCGAGCTTTGTAGACAGTAACATTACCATCGGCGTCAGTCTTCCTCTTAAAGATCCATTTATTTTCAATGGCTTGCCGACCATCGGGCAAGTCAACCAAAGTCCATACTTTGTTCTCATACATGGATCCCATCTCAGATTTCATGGCCTCAAGCCATTTCGCGGAATCTGGGCTCATCATCGCTTCCTCATAGTTCGTAGGTTCATCATGGTCCAGTAACATGACTTCCAGAACCGGGTTGCCGTACCACTCTGGTGCTGAACGAACTCTGGTTGATCTACGAAGTTTAGCAGAAACTTGATCTGAAGTTTCATGATCATCATCATTAGCTTCCTCACTAATTGGTGTAGGAATCACTGGAACTAGTTTCTGTGATGTTCCACTTTCCAATTCGGGAGAAGGTACAATTACCGCATCAAGTTCTACTTTCCTCCCACTCACTTCTTTCGAGAGAAACTCCTTCTCTAGAAAGGATCCACTCTTAGCAACAAAGACCTTGCCTTCGGATCTGTGATAGAAGGTGTACCCAACAGTTTCTTTTGGGTATCCTATGAAGATTTACTTCTCCGATTTGGGTTCGAGCTTATCATGTTGAAACTTTTTCACATAAGCATCGCAGTCCCAAACTTAGAGAAATGACAGCTTAGGTTTCTCGTCAAACCACAGTTCATACGATGTCATCTCCACGGATTTAGATGGTGCCCTATTTAACGTGAATGTAGCTGTCTCTAATGCATAACCCCAAAAGCGATAGTTGTAGATCGGTAAGAGACACCATCGATCGCACCATATCTAATAAAGTACGGTTATGACGTTCGGACACACCATTACGCTGTGGTGTTCCGGGTGGCGTGAGTTGTGAAACTATTCCACATTGTTTCAAATGAATACCAAACTCGTAACTCAAATATTCTCCTCCACGATTAGATCGTAGAAACTTTATTTTCTTGTTACGATGATTCTCTACTTCACTCTGAAATTCTTTGAACTTTTCAAATGTTTCAGACTTGTGCTTCATTAAGTAGATATACCCATATCTGCTCAAATCATCAGTGAAGGTCAGAAAATAACGATACCCGCCGCGAGCTTCAACACTCATTGGTCCGCATACATCAGTATGTATGATTTCCAACAACTCTGTTGCTCGCTCCACAGTTCCGGAGAACGGAGTTTTAGTCATCTTGTCCATGAGGCATGGTTCGCAAGCACCAAGTGATTCATAATCAAGTGATTCCAAAAGTCCATCACTATGGAGTTTCTTCATGCGCTTTACACCAATATGACCTAAACGGCAGTGCCACAAATAAGTTGCACTATCATTATTAACCTTGCATCTTTTTGCTTCAATATTATGAATATGTGTATCACACGATCGAGATCCAACAAACCATTTTCATTGGGTGTATGACCATAGAAGGTTTTATTCATGTAAACAGAACAACAATTATTCTCTAACTTACATGAATAACCGTATTGCAATAAACATGATCAAATCATATTCATGCTCAACACAAACACCAAATAACACTTATTTAGGTTCAACACTAATCCCGAAAGTATAGGGAGTGTGCGATGATGATCATATCAATCTTGGAACTACTTCCAATACACATCATCACTTTATCCTTTAACTAGTTTCTGTTCATTATGCAACTCCCATTTCGAGTTACTACTCTTTAGCAACTGAACCAGTATCAAATACCGAGGGGTTGCTATGAACACTAGTAAAATACACATCAATAATCTGTATATCAAATATACCTTTGTTCACTTTGCCATCCTTCTTATCCACCAAATATCTAGTGACCATTTCCTTTGCAGTAGAAGCACTTGTTTCAGGCTTGAGTTTAGCTTTGGGTTTCTTCACGGGAGTGACAACTTGCTTGTCATTCTTCTTGAAGTTCCCCTTCTATCCCTTTGCCCTTTACTTGAAACAAGTGGTCTGGTTAACCATCAACACTTGATGCTCTTTCTTGATTTCTACCTTCGCCGATTTCAGCATCGTGAAGAGCTCGGGAATTACTTTCGTCATCCCTTGCATATTATAGTTCATCATGAAGTTCTACTAACTTGGTGATAGTGTCTAGAGAACTTTGTCAATTACTATCTTATCTGGAAGATTAACTCCCACTTGATTCAAGCAATTGTACTACCCAGACAATCTGAGCACATGCTCACTGGTTGAGCTATTCTCCTCCATCTTGTAGGCAAAGTACTGTCAGAGGTCTTATACCTCTCGACACGGGCATGAGTATGAAATACTAATTTCAACTCTTGGAACATCTTATATGCTCCGTGGCGTTCAAAACGTTTTTGAAGTCCCGGTTCTAAGCCGTAAAGCATGGTGCACTTAAACTATCAAGTAGTCATCATACCGAGCTTTTGTCAAAACGTTCATAACGTCTACATCTGCTCCTGCAATAGGTCTGTCACCTAGCGGTGCATCAAGGACACAATTCTTCTGTGCAGCAATGAGGATAATCCTCAGATCACGAACCTAGTCCGCATCATTGCTACTAACATCTTTCAACTTGGTTTTCTCTAGGAACATATGAAAAAAAACGTGGAGCAACATCGCGAGATATTGATCTACAACATAGATATGCTAATACTATCAGGACTAAGTTCATGATAAATTAAAGTTCAATTAATCATATTACTTAAGAACTCCCACTTAGATAGACATCCCTCCGGTCATCTAAATGATCACGTGATCCAAATCAACTAAACCATGTCCGATCATCACGTGAGATGGAGTAGTTTCAATGGTGAACATCTTATGTTGATCATATCTACTATATGATTCACGCTCGACCTTTCGGTCTCCAGTGTTCCGAGGCCATATCTGCATATGCTAGGCTCGTCAAGTTTAACCCGAGTATTCTGCGTGTGCAAAACTGGCTTACACCCGTTGTATTTGAACGTAGAGCTTATCACACCCGATCATCACGTGGTGTCTCGGCACGACGAACTTTCGCAACGGTGCATACTCAGGGAGAACACTTATACCTTGAAATTTAGTAAGAGATCATCTTATAATGCTACCGTCGTTCTAAGCAAAATAAGAAGCATAATAAGATAAACATCACATGCAATCAAAATATGTGACATGATATGGCCATCATCATCTTGTGCTTTTGATCTCCATCTCCAAAGCACCTTCATGATCACCTTCGTCACCAGCGCGACACCTTGATCTCCATCGTAGCATCGTTGTCGTCTCGCCAACTATTGCTTCTACGACTATCGCTACCGCTTAGTGATAAAGTAAAGCAATTACATGGCGATTGCATTTCATACAATAAAGCGACAACCATATGGCTCCTGCCAGTTGCCGATAACATTACAAAACATGATCATCTCATACAAAACCGTATAACTCATCATGTCTTGACCATATCACATCACAACATGCCCTGCAAAAACAAGTTAGACGTCCTCTACTTTGTTGTTGCAAGTTTTACGTGGCTGCTACGGGCTTAGCAAGAACCGTTCTTACCTACGCATACAAAAAACCACAACGATGTTTCGTCAAGTATGTGATGTTTTAACCTTCACAAGGACCGGGCGTAGCCACACTTGATTCAGCTAAAGTGAGAGAGACAGACACCCGCCAGTCACCTTTAAGCAACGAGTGCTCGTAACGGTGAAACCAGTCTCGCGTAAGCGTACGCGTAATGTCGGTCCGGGCCGCTTCATCTCACAATACTGCCGAAGCAAAGTATGACATGCTGGTAAGCAGTATGACTAGTATCGCCCACAACTCATTGTGTTCTACTCGTGCATATCATCTACGCATAGACCTGGCTCTGATACCACTGTTGGGGAACGTAGTATTTTAAAATTTTCCTACGATCACGCAAGATCTATCTACCAGATGCATAGCAACGAGAGGGAAGAGTGTGTCTACGTACCCTCGTAGACCGGAAGCGGAAGCGTTAGAACAACGCGGTTGATGTAGTCGTACGTCTTCACGGCCCGACCGATCAAGCACCGAAACTACGGCACCTCCGAGTTCTAGCACACGTTCAGCTCGATGACGTCCCTCGAACTCCGATCCAGCCGAGTGTCGAGGGAGAGTTCCGTCAGCACGACGGCGTGGTGACGATCTTGATGTTCTACCGTCGCAGGGCTTCTCCTAAGCACCGCTACAATATTTATCGAGGAGAACTATGGTGGAGGGGGGCACCGCACACGGCTAAGAGATCAAGAGATCAATTGTTGTGTCTAGAGGTGCCCCCTGCCCCCGTATATAAAGGAGGGAGGGAGAGGCCGGCCCTAGAAGGGGCGCGCCAAGTGTGGGGAGTCCTACTAGGACTCCCAAGTCCTAGTAGGATTCCCCTTTCCTTTCCGGAGTAGGAGAGAAGGAAAGAGGGGGAGAGGGAGAAGGAAAAGGGGGCTGCACCCCTTGTCCAATTCGTACCAGAAGGGGGCCACGCGCCTCCTTCCTTTTGGCCTCTCTCCTCTATTCCCGTAACTCCCCGGTACTCCGAAAATACCCGAATCACTCGGAACCTTTCCGATGTCCGAATATAGTCGTCCAATATATCGATTTTTACGTCTCGACCATTTCGAGACTCCTCGTCATGTCCCCGATCTCATCCGGGACTCCGAACTCCTTCGGTACATCAAAACCCATAAACTCGTAATAAAACTGTCATCGAAACCTTAAGCGTGCGGACCCTACGGGTTCGAGAACTATGTAGACATGACCGAGACACGTCTCCGGTCAATAACCAATAGCGGAACCTGGATGCTCATATTGGCTCCCACATATTCTACGAAGATCTTTATCGGTCAAACCGCATAACAACATACGTTGTTCCCTTTGTCATCGGTATGTTACTAGCCCGAGATTCGATCGTCGGTATCTCAATACCTAGTTCAATCTCGTTACCGGCAAGTCTCTTTACTCATTCTGTAATACATCATCCCGCAACTAACTCATTAGCTGCAATGCTTGCAAGGCTTATAGTGATGTGCATTACCGAGTGGGCCCAGAGATACCTCTCCGACAATCGGAGTGACAAATCCTAATCTCGAAATACGCCAACCCAACAAGTACCTTCGGAGACACCTGTAGAGTACCTTTATAATCACCCAGTTACGTTGTGACGTTTGGTAGCACACAAAGTGTTCCTCCGGTATTCGGGAGTTGCATAATCTCATAGTCATAGGAACATGTATAAGTCATGAAGAAAGCAATAGTAGTAAAACTTAAACGATCATAGTGCTAAGATAACGGATGGGTCTTGTCCATCAGATCATTCTCCTAATGATGTGATCCCGTTGATCAAATGACAACTCATGTCTATGGCTAGGAAACATAACCATCTTTGATCAATGAGCTAGTCTAGTAGAGGCATACTAGGGACACTCTGTTTTGTCTATGTATTCACACATGTATTAAGTTTCCGGTTAATACAATTCTAGCATGAATAATAAACATTTATCATGATATAAGGAAATAAATAATAACTTTATTATTGCCTCTAGGGCATATTTCCTTCACTCACACACACACATTTTTTACTTATTTTCTGTTTTCTGTTTTTTAGATTAATGTCAAAGTATAGATATATAGAAATATTTTCTGTTTTTTAGATCAATGTCAAAGTATAGATATTTAATATGTCAAATGTTAGATGAATTAGATGAATAGCTATATAGAAATGTCAGATGAAATAGTTTTCTTTATAGTTTTAGTTATAGAAATGTTAGATAAATTTTAGATATAGAAATGTTAGTTAGACATAAAATGAAATACCATATAAAAAAATTATTTGCGCGCTACCCAGTGGCCCTGCAAGGCCTTGGGCATGATTTTCCAGGCCCATAAGGGCCCAGCAGGCTCACAGGGCAACACGGCAAAGTTAGGCCCAGAAGCCTGCATTAGAGAGGAGCTCGAAGGAGCAGCCGCGGATGGGTTTATAAACCAGTGCGGCTGCCCTTCGCTCGGTGAGGTGGGACTAAACTTGCCGCACAGCCCTCTGCCAACGCACCCTTCACCCGGTACTAGAGGGGGGCCTTTAGTACTGGTTGGAGCCACCAACCGGGACTAAAGCCTTCAGTTCCCGCCGCTTCGCGTGGCCAAAATTGACCTTTAGTACCAGTTCGTGGCTCGAACCGGTACTGAAGGCCTCTCCTATATAAACCGCACTTGCCAAAATTTCAGTTTCTTCTCCTTCAATCTCGCTCCTCTCGACGTCGCCGCCGCCCCTGGATCGTCCCGCGCCCGTCGCCGCCCCCGGCTCGTCCCGCGCCGTTGTCGTCATCGTCCACGTCGTCGTCGCCGTCGCCGTCGCCCCCCGACCCGTCCCCATCATCGTCGCGCGTCGTCTGCTCTTGCCGTCGTCGATCGTCACCGCCGCCGTCGCCGATCGTCGCCGCCCTGTGAGCCCCCTGTCGCCCCCCATACACACACACACACAATATAATTAGGTTTTAGTTTTTGTATAGTTTTAGTTATACAAATGTTAGATGAATTTTAAAAATGCTACTTAGTTATATAAATGTTAGATGAATTTTGTTTTTATAGTTCTTTATAGTTTTTTTATAGTTTTAGTGATAGAATGTAGTTATTTAGTAAGAACTAGTTTATTTTTAGTAAGAACTAGTTAATTTTTATTTATAGTAAGTGCTTATTAGTTGAACTAGTTAGTTGAATTAATAGAGAACTAGTTGAATTAATAGAACTAGTTTATTCTTTTAGTTGAAGCAATATCCCTGCATCGACATCGACGACGCCTATCCCGCATCCTCGTCGGCGACTCAGCGGAGGCCTGCTTGATCAGAGGGGTCATGTTCGGGACTGGGCTCCGCCGGGCTGGTACTGGGACGTTGTAACACCCCGGTGTAATGATGCTACAGTAACCCTTGGGGTTAAGATAATCATTTTGCTGAAATGGTGCTTAATCACTTTGGTCATTATCTCTTTGCAATTTCAGTCAGATTTAAACTCTAATGTTAAGTGAAATTCAAAATTTTCTCAAACATGAAATCTAAAATGTTCATCATGTGCCAAATAATCCATAACTAACGTTGGTGGTGAACCAACATTTTTATGACATGTTTTAATGCCCTAAAATGGTTAAAGCAGTGACCAAAATAGCCTGGTTAATCCATTGTCCTTTTATGTGAATTTTCAAATGAATTCAAATGCTCACTGGACCTTTTGTAGCATGCCAAAATTGACAATGTGTTTTATGGACCAAGTTCCATATTTATTATAAGTCTTCTGCTATTTTTAAATAGAGGCAAAACAACAGAAAGAAAATTTGAAAATAAGAAAAGACCCCCCTCTCGGCCCAACTGGGCCATGGCCCAACCAGGCCGGCCCACGTCCCTGGCCTACATAGGCCTGCCCCAAACCCTAAATCCCAACCCCGAGCCCCACCTTCCCCCTCATTGGATCTGGATCGGGAGGAGCCCGATCCCGACGCCCTCGACGCCTCACGCCAGCGCCGACCGTCTTCGCCTGGACCTCGCCGGAGCATCGCCGTCCCCGTCTTCCTCCCCATGCCCCACTGCCCCGTCCCCTACGCTCCCTCGGTGAGGCCAACGGCCTCGGCCTCCCCTCCCCCCCCCCGCTGAGAACATCGACGCCGT
>LR738712.1:755930247-755949029 GCA_902687465.1 Secale cereale
CCCCCCCGCTTAGAACATCGACGCCGTCCCGCACGCGCTCACCGCGCGCCAAGGCCTCACCCTCGGCTCCTCCCCGTCTGCCGTGCTCGAGCCTCGCTCTCCCCGCTCCGCCACACACGCGCGTCGCCCATGCCCCAAGGCTTCCTCGTCGCCGTGCTGCGGCGGCCTCGTCGGCGCCCGCCCCGCATCCACTCGCTGCCGCTCCTCCGGCCATGACCCGTGGCTACTTCAGCAGCGTCGTCGTGCTCACTGTCCCGACCACGCTCGCCGGCCCGCTTCCCCTCTCCCCGCCTGCTTCGGCTATTGCTGCAGCCGCCCAGCTGCCGCAGGCCACCGCAAACACGTAACGCCGGGGATACTTTCCCCCTCCGATTCATTTTTCCGAAAACACGTAACGCCGGGGATACTTTCCCGAGTGTTATCCCCCTTCGCACAACCCACCTAGGCATGCCAGGGAGCCCAGGCGCGCCCTGGTGGGTTGTGCTCACCCAGGCCCACCTCCGGTGCCCCCTTCTAGTATATAAGTCATTTTGACCAAGAAAAATAAATAAGGGGAGGACTTTCGAGACAGAGCGCCGCCGCCTCAACGCGGAACTTGGGCAGGAGCACTTCTGCCCTCCAGCGGAGCGATTCTGCTAGGGGAACTTCCCTCCCGGAGGGGGAAATCATCGTCATCATCATCACCAACAACTCTCCCATCCCGGGGAGGGCTATCTCCATCAACATATTCAATAGCACCATCTCATCTCAAACCCTAGTTCATCTCTTGTGTTCAATCTTTTTACGGAACTATAGATTGGTGCTTGTGGGTGACTAGTAGTGTTGATTACATCTTGTAGTTGATTACTATATGGTTTATTTGGTGGAAGATTATATGTTCAGATCCAATATGCTATTTAATACCCCTATGATCTTGAGCATGTTTATCAACTGTGAGTAGTTGCCTTTGTTCTTGAGGTCACGAGAGATATCATGTTGCAAGTAATCATATGAATTTGATATGTGTTCGATATTTTGATAATATGTACGTTGTGATTCCCTTAGTGGTGTCATGTGAACGTCGACTACATGACACTTCACCATATTTGGGCCTAAGGGAATGCATTGTAGAGTAGTAATTAGATGGTGGGTTGCGAGAGTGACAGAAGCTTAAACCCCAGTTTATGCGCTATTCCGTAAGGGGCCGATTGGATCCAAAAGTTTAATGCTATGGTTAGAATTTATTCTTAATACTTTTCTCGTAGTTGCGGATGCTTGCGGGAGGGTTAATCATAAGTAGGAGGTTTGTTTAAGTAAGAACATCACCTAAGAACTGATCCACCCACATATCAAATTATCGAAGTAGCGAACACGAATTGAACCAACAAGATGAAAGTGACTAGATGAAATTCCCGTGTACCATCAAGAACGCTTTGCTTATTATAAGAGACCGTTTTGGCCTGTCATTTGACTCAAAAGGATTGGGCTGCCTTGCTGCACTTTTACTACTACTATCGTCACCTGCTCGTTACATAATTATCTTGCTATCAAACTACTCGTTTACTTACAATTTCAGCACTTGCAGGCATTACCTTGCTGAAAACCACCTGCCATTTTCATCCGCTCCTCATTGGGTTCGACACTCTTAATTATAGAAAATAGCTACAATTGACCCCCTATACTTGTGGGTCATCAGCGTTAAGCATGAACATTATATCTGGATCTTGTTAATGCGAGACGGTTATTCATTTAAGTCAGAAAATAATGGTTGTTCTATTTATACGAGTAATATCATTTATGGTCATGCACACTTCAGGAATGGTCTATTTTTATTGAATCTTGATTGTAGTAATACACATATTCATAATATTGATGCCAAAAGATGCAAAGTTGATAATGATAGTGCAACATACTTATGGCACTGACGTTTAGGTCATATTGGTGTAAAGTGCATGGAGAAACCCCATGCTGATGGACTTTTGGAATCACTTGATACTTGCAAACCATGCCTCATGGGCAAGATGACTAAAACTCCGTTCTCCGGAACAATGGAGCGAGCTAATGACTTATTGGAAACAATACATACCGATGTATGTGGTCCGATGAGTGTTGAAGCACCCGGCGGGTATCGTTATTTTCTGACCTTCACAGATGATTTGAGTAGATATGGGTGTATCTACTTGATGAAACACAAGTCTGAAACATTTGAAAAGTTCAAAGAATTTCAGAGTGAAGTAGAGAATCATCGTAACAAGAAAATAAAGTTTCTACAATCTGATTGCGGAGGCGAATATTTGAGTTACGAGTTTGGTCTACATTTAAAACAATGTCGAATATTTTCACAGCTCATGCCACCTGGAACACCACAGCGTAATGGTGTGTCCAAATGTCGTAACCGTACTCTATTGGATATGGTGCGTTCTATGATGTATCTTACCAATTTGCCTTTATCATTTTGGGGTTATGATGTCTCTTACAGCTGTATTCACGTTAAATAGGGCACCATCTAAATCCGTTGAGATGACACCGTATGAACTATGGTTTGGCAAGAAACCAAAGTTATTGTTTCTTAAAGTTTGGGGTTGCGATGCTTTTGTGAATAAGTTTCAGCCTGATAAGCTCGAACCCAAATCGAAGAAGTGTGTCTTCATAGATACCCAAATGAAATTGTTGGGTACACCTTCTACCACAGATCGAAGGAATGATTTTTGCTAAGAATGGTTCCTTTCTGGAGAAGGAGTTTCTCTCGAAAGAAGTGAGTGCAAGGAAAGTAGAACTTGATGAGGTAATTGCGCCTTTGCTCGAATTGGAAAGTAGATCATCATAGAAAAGCGTTCTTGTGATGCCTACACCAACTAGAGAAGAAGCTAATGGTAATGATCATGAAACTTCGAATCAATTTACTACATAACCTCGAAGGTTGACCAGAACACGTTCCGCACCAGAGTGGTATGGTAACCCTGTCCTGGAAGTGATGTTGTCAGACAATGGCGAACCTTCGAACTATGAAGAAGCTATGATGAGCCTAGATTCTGATAAATGGCTTGAGGCCATAAGATCTGAGATAGGATCCATGTATGAGAACAAAGTATGGACTTTGGTGGACTTGCCTGATGATCGGCAAGCCATTGAGAATAAATGGATCTTCAAGAGGAAGATAGACGCTGATGGTAATATCACTGTCTACAAATCTTGACTTGTTGCGAAAGGTTTTCGACAAGTTCAAGGAGTTGACTACGATGAGTCTTTCTCACCCGTAGCGATGCTTAAGTCTGTCCAAATCATGTTAGCAATTGCCGCATTTTATGATTATGAAATTTGGCAAATGGATGTCAAAGCTGCATTCCTTAATGGATTTTTGAAAGAAGAGTTGTATATGATGCAACCAGAAGGTTTTGTCGATCCTAAAGGTGCTAACAAAGTGTGCAAGCTCCAGTGATCCATCTATGGACTGATGCAAGCATCTCGGAGTTGGAATATACGCTTTGATGAGGTGATCAAAGCATATGGTATTATAGAGACTTACAATGAAGCATCTATTTACAAGAAAGTGAGTGGGAGCTCTACAACATTTCTGATAAGTATATGTGAATGACATATTGTTGATGAGAAATGATGTAGAATTTTCTGGAAAGCATAAAGGAGTGTTTGGAAGGAGTTTTTCAAAGAAAGGCCTTGGTGAAGCTGCTTACATATTGGGAATCAAGATCTATAGAGATAGATCAAGACGCTTGATAAGACTTTCGATGAGTACATACCATGATAAGATGTTGAAGTAGTTCATAAATGGATCAGTCAAAGAAGGAGTTCTTGCCTGAGTTGTAAGGTATGAAGTTGGTTAAGACTCAAAGCCCGACCACGACAGAAAAATAGAGAGAGAATGAAAGTCATTTCCTATGCCTCAGTCATAGGTTCTATAAAGCATGCCATGCCATGTACCAGACCAAATATGTGCCTTGCCACGTTGTTTGGCTAGGGGGTACAAGAGTGATCCAGGAGTGGATCACTTGACATCTGTCAAAATTATCCCTAGAGAAATAAGGAAATTTTTCTCGATTATGGAGGTGATAAAGAGTTCGTCGTAAAGGGTTACACCAATGCAAGCTTTGACACTAATCCAGACGACTCTGAGTATCAATCTCGATGCGTATTGAATGGATGAGCAATTACCTAGATTAGCTCTGCGAAGAGCATTATAGACATATAATTTTGCAAAGTACACACAGATCTGAATGTTGTAGACCCGTTGACTAAAAACTCTCTCACAAGCAAAACATGATCATACCTTAGTGTGTTAATCACATAACGATGTGAACTTAATTATTGACTCTAGGAAACTCTTTGGGTGTTAATCACATGGCGATGTGAACTATGGGTGTTAATCACATGGCGATGTGAACTAGATTATTGACTATAGTAAACTCTTTGGGTGTTAATCACATGGCGATGTGAACTAGATTATTGACTTTAGTGCAAGTGGGAGACTGGTGAAAATATGCCCTAGAGGCAATAATAAAATGGTTATATTATATTTCCTTAATCATGATAAACGTTTATTATTCATGCTAGAATTGTATTAATCGGAAACCTAAATACATGTGTGAATACATGAACAAATATCGTGTCCCTAGTAAGACTCTACTAGACTAGCCCGTTAATCAAAGATGGTTAAGGTTTCCTACCCATGGACATGAGTTGTCATTTGATAACGGGATCACATCATTAGGAGAATGATGTGATGGACAAGACCCACCTGTTATCTTAGCATAATGATCGATCAGTTTTGTTGCTATTGCTTTCTTCATGGCAAATACATATTCCTTCGACTATGAGATTATGCAACTCCTGGATATCGGAAGAATGCCTCGTGTGCTATCAAACGTCACAACGTAATTGGATGATTATAAAGATGCTCCACAGGTATCTCCGAAGGTGTTTGTTGAGTTGGCATAGATCGAGATTAGGATTTTTCACTCCGAGTATCGGAGAGGTATCTCTGGGCCCTCTCGGTAATACACATCATAAGCCTTGCGAGAAAATGACTAAAGAGTTAGTCTCGGGATGATGTATTACAGAACGAGTAAAGAGACTTGCCGGTAACGAGATTGAACTAGGTATGAAGATATCAACGATCGAATCTCGGGCAAGTAACATACCGATGGACAAAGGGAATAACGTATGTTGTCATAACGGTTCGACCGATAAAGATCTTCGTAGAATATGTAGGAACCAATATGAGCATCCAGGTTCCGCTATTGGGTTATTGACCGAAGAGGTGTCTCGGTCATGTCTACATAGTTCTCGAACCCGTAGGGTCCGCACGCTTAATGTTCGATGACGATATTGTATGATATGAGTTATATGATTTGGTGACCGAATATTGTTCGGAGTCCCAGATGACATCATAGACATGACAAGGAGTCTCAAAATGGTCGAGAGGTGAAGATTGATATATAGGACGATGTTATTCGGACACCGAAAGCGCTTCAGAGTGTATCGGGTATTTATCGGAGTACCGGATGGGTTATCGGAAACCCCCCGAGGGGGTATATGGCCATGTGGGCCATGAAAGGGGAACACACTAGCCCACAAGGGGTGGCACGCCCCCGTATGGCAGGTGGCCGAATAGGAGAAGGAGAAGAGGGGGTTCGCCCCCCTTCCTTCTCTTCTTTCCCCTTCCTTTCTTCTCTAATGAATAAAAGGAAAGGGGGGTGCCACTTGGGAAACCCCAAGTAGGATTCGGATCCTGCTTGGGGCACCCCTTGGCTGCCTCTCCTCCCCTCCCACCTATATATATGTGGGGAGGGGGCACCTAGAACACACAACATCAATTGTTAGCCGTGTGCGGCTTCGCCCTCCACAGATTACACCTCGGTCATATTCTCGCGGTGCTTAGGTGAAGCCCTGTGTGGATCACTTCACCATCACCGTCACCACACCATCGTGCTGACGGAACTCATCTACTTTCTCGACGTCTTGCTGAATCAAGAAGATGAGGGATGTCACCGAGCTGAACATGTGCAGAACTCGAAGGTGCCTACGTTCGGTGCTTGATCGGTCGGAGCTAGAAGAAGTTCGACTACATCAACCGCGTTGTCAAACGCTTCCGCTTTTTGTCTACGAGGGTACGTAGACACACTCTCCCCCTTGCATATCCATGGATAGATCATTTCGTGTGCGTAGATTTTTTTCTTCCATGCAATGTTTCCCGACAGCCGGCTGCGGCAACAACTTGAAGGTGTCCATCATGGATTGTTCCATGGTTCTAGGAAGATATGTTGCAGCGGTGGCAGCGACGCCTGAGGTGGGTGTGATGGCGACATCGTGGTCTAGGAACAAGAAAAAGGAGTGGAGGAATAAGGGTGGAGTGTGGGACAGGGAGGGGTCCGGATGGTTTTCTTGCATGAGACCGAGCTGTCAAATCCAACTGCCGGACTCGAAGAATCTAAGCGGACGCTTCTATACACGCTTTGGAACCTGGAAAGAGCAGAACCGCCAAATTTTCCGTGGCACGTGCATGACCAACATCAATGTGGCGGTCCCCACTTTGTAGGATATCAACCAGAGGGTGTTGGCTTTTGCTACGCCACAAGTCAATGAGGGTATTGATTAATTTGCATGAATGTGTGTCGGGGGTTAGGGTTTTCACCAAGTTCCCTCCAAAAACATGCCACCCGTGTATAAACCATCTATTTTATTCTTCTATACAAAAGGCAGTGCTCCTGCTGGTTGGGGGAAGGAAAATCCGCCCGTACGACCCGGTCCAGACAAATAGGAGCAGAAGCTGCATTTAGACTTCTTTTTTGAACCATAAATCATAGAATAGTTGTTCTACAATGTATTATACTGTAAAAAAATAAATGTAAAAAATATTTACAATAGTGACCGAAGTCATCAAAGGCCTAAAAAGCTTAAAACATGGTTAGACTGATCTTTGTTCTTGCTATGGAAAGCCAATCACTCAGCTAGCCATCCAAAGTTTAGGTCGGTGCCCTCGTCATCTATCCTATCTCTTGAAAGTAAAGCCATAACCTAACCTATTACACACAAACGCCCGCGCAGCCACGCACACACAAACACAAGCACGGTGCACCCGTTTACTATTAGATACACATTTTGTGGGTAACCATACACGTGTGCTGATAGTAAATAGTTATAGTAGACATCTTAACACTAAAAAGTTAACAAATATTTGCACATTATAGGCTACGTACACATGGCACCACATGTCCATGTACTCATTAGATATTCAGTTTCATACTTTACATCTTTCTATTTCAGTTTCATACTTCACATCTTGCAATTTCAGTTTCATACTTTACAACCTGGTTTCAGTTTCTTACTTGTATTTCATAAGTTGATAAAGGAATTAATACATCCATGAAAATAGTAACAGCTCAAATTGTATATACATGGAAGCCCCAAAGTTTTGTTTACATTAACTTCCAAGAAAGACATTCTCTTCGTAAAGTGATCTACTTTTAGAAAAGTGTATTTAGCAGCATATAACAAAAGTACCCGTTTCTAAACTAACATACTTTCTAGGTTGTGTTGAGCATGCAAAGTGAGGAGATATTCTCGTCCATTGACTATTTGTGACACATATGTTTCTTATATATTTAGATATGTATTTCTCTTATCAATCGACTTAGCTATTCCAAAGTGCAAGATACAAAAAGATCTCACTTCGAACCATTTAATTATACAGTACCATGTATACATGCCAATAAATTGAAGAATATATATTTAAACACCCGCATAGGCTCACCTAGGGCATTGCTTGATGTATAAAAACATTATATATCATCCCCTTTCATGAAATTTCAGTTCTTTTGTCTACTCACGGTTCACTGCTTTCACTATTCTTCACATCAAATACTTGACAATTAATTAGAAAACATGGAAAATATTTGTTCGATACTACCTCCTTTTCGGTTTATAAGACTTGCACGTATATCTAGGTTGACAAATAAACGAACATAATACAAGTTATCTGTCACAAAAAATATATCATTATAAACTTCAGATCTTCTACTTTCTAATGGTGTAATTTTTAGACTATACAACTCATTTTATGTTGGTCAAATTATAGACCTAGGGATACGCGCAAGCCTTATAAACCGGAAAGGAGGTAGTATCATGTACCAGAAATACTCATTAATTCGTGGGATAACTTTAAGGTGATGGTTAATAATATTATTAACATAAAAAATCTTTATTTGATAGCACTTACTAGTCCGATGTTTGAATGAATGATTATATCAAAAACAACATATATTTATCAATAACAAACTATACTGCTATCCGTGAGAGGCAAAGTTTGTTCACATGTCTACAACAATGCCAATGCCTCACATAGAGACAACTAGACCGATAACTTTAAAAGAAAGAAACAAGTCAATGAAAGAAGCAAGAAACAAGCCATCTAAGGAAGAAAGAAACAAACCACTAAAAGTAATATATAGTAACGGTTGATATTTGTATATAAATAGTTATAGGTGTTTCCCAAACACATATCAACAAGGACAACAAGCACACCTATATTCAAATCTTTCCATGGAGAAGGTAGAAGTTTTCATCGTCGGAGCAGGTCCATCGGGGCTTGCCACAGCAGCATGCCTAAGCAAACTCTCTATACCATATATCATCGCTGAGCGTGAAGATTGTATTGTGTCATTGTGGCACAAACACACCTATGATCGCGTCAAGCTCCACATCGCCAAAGAGTTTTGTGAGCTACCCCACATGGAATACCCAACTGATTCACCAACCTACCTTCCCAAAGATCAGTTTTTAAGGTATATGGAGGACTATGTCAAGCACTTCAATATCTCCCCAAAGTTTAACACTTCAGTTGAGTCATGCATGTATGATGAGGCGAGGAAATGCTGGGTTGTCATGACACATAGAAAAGTGGATGGCCCAACTATGTATGCATGCAAATTCTTGGTTGTAGCAACAGGAGAAAATAGTGCGGGACATGTTCCAGAGATCGCTGGGTTACAAAGCTTTCCTGGTGAAGCCATCCACTCATCAAGTTACAAGTCTGGGAGAGATTATGTTGGGAAAAGTGTGCTTGTTGTTGGATGTGGGAACTCTGGCTTTGAGATTTCCCATGATCTTGCAGTGCACGGAGCTAACACTTCCATCATTATCCGTAGTCCGGTACGTACATTCCACGATCCCACACCTATTGTTTTATTGTTTTTGTTTAGAAAAATCTTGGTTGACTTTCTATTAAACATGTTCTTACATGGGTAATTGTGAAGTTGCATGTTATGACAAAGGAGTTGATCCACCTGGGCATGATACTATCAACGTGGCACCTTCCACTGAAGCTTGTAGATTTTATTCTTATTATCCTCGCATATATCTTATTTGGTGATATATCAAAATATGGAATTGTGAGGCCTACCATTGGTCCACTCACCCTAAAAGCAAAAACTGGTCGGTCTGCTGTCATAGACACCGGCACAATTGAGCTAATAAAAAAAGGTGATATCAAGGTAAGAGAAAAAGCATGCCTATAAATATAAATATGTACATACTATACGGGGAATATGATAGACTGATTTAAGAATATTTGTATCGCAGGTATTCGGTCCAATATCATGCATTCGAGGAAATCTCATAGAGTTTGCGGATGGGAGTGAGAGATACTATGAAGCCATTGTATTTGCCACAGGTTACAAAAGCACCGCTAATATGTGGCTCAAGGTATGCAAACGTTCATTTCAATTTATCTCAAAGAATACCATTATTATTATTTATATATAACATCATAGTAATATGAATATCATATGATGGTAGAGAAGTCAAACCAAATTCATTCATAGCTTAAAAGGACAATCGGTTTCAACTTTCAGTCATACTAGTACATGGGTACATGCACACCACGTGCAAATTTCAATTCATGGATACCAAGCTTGCTTGCTTCAAGCACTGCACCTTGGCATGTAAAGCTTCATCGAGTCCATTGTTGTACCTGTTCAGTTTTGTATGTAAAGCTTTACATGCTTAGAATTAGTATCTTACACTACAGCCAGTTTAAAGAAATTCTAATCGCGCCAACTAGAGTTGAAAGATCTGGTAGTATTATGCTGTGGATTCTCACGATCTGGCTGCCAGTACGTGTGCCAGACCAGCTACATGCATGAACGGGTTACAGCCAACATGGGAATTTTACTTACATTGGCATATAGTGATGGTTCTAGAAATCAGTAGTACCTTTGCTCGTATTGTAGCCCGTACTGTAGCTGCAAATTCAGCATTTTGAGTCATACCATCGACTCTATCAATGACACGTTGCTTTTTGGTACTAAGATTCAAAAATTTAAAATCGTAAACTATATATTATAGTAGTATAGAAATTTTCTCCAAACTTTGTATCGCATTTTTTGAAATAATTTTATGCAATTTTTTGTATAAATGCAGAACGACATGAGTTTGCTAAATAGTGATGGCATACCCAAAAATGACTTCCCCAACCACTGGAAAGGTGCAAATGGACTCTACTGCGTCGGATTTGCAAGGAGGGGATTGGCTGGTATTGCACATGATGCCAATATCGTTGCGAGTGACATCCATGCCAACATAGCAATGTCATATTTTAATTAGGCTCTCCTAGTACTTCATCACATTTTCTAGACCATTCATCTTGAAAAATAATCTATGAAAATGTCATAGCTTGGCTTGTTGTTAAGTGTTTATTTTGGTGAAGTTGATTTTATTGAAAGGGACACAGTAATGTATTATGCTTGAAATATTGTATTGTACTTTTATTGTGCCAACTTTTTGTGTGGGGGAGCTATCATGTTGACATGTGCTCACTAATTCAAATGTCTTCAGAGATTTGTTCTGTCCTGATTCAAATATATACAAAATCTTAATAGTGTCATTTGAGGAAGCTTATTAACCTCTACAGGAGCTAGTACCAACCGCACATAACAAGGAACAACCTACTAGTAACTCATAAGAATGGATTTATTTAGAGACAATCTATTTTGTTGTATTTGCCACAAAAATTCTCCTCAAAATACCCAAAGCAAAGCAAGAAGAAACTAATAACCATATTGTTTGGTACTTCCCCTATGATAACACAAGGTCGTCTTGAGAGGTTTCTCGCTTTTCCCCTTGTTCAAGTTTGACTGCTCCCCTTGTCCAGAATTGTGCTCCTCGCCTTCAGTTTGCAGCATATTGTGAGGCATCTCCAGCATTACGATTTTATTAACTTTGTTGGTTTAAGTTCCGTGTTGATTCTTCTCCTATTTTATAATCCATTTTCAGCACACTGGCTGCCGTTTGGAAACAACCTTTTTTGTGTTCACAGCTGGACAGTCCACGCACATGACACACGGCACACGGCAGGTACACACCATCAACTGCCTGGGCAATGTATCAACACGGAAAAGTCTGCCATTATGTTTTCGCCAAACACCGGCACAGCTGTGAAGAATCAGGTCAAGTCCGAGGTTCAGATCACAAGTGAAGACTGGAAAGACCGTTACCTTGGTCTACCAGTACATGTTGGCCGGTCTCGTAGACGCACCTTTACATATATTAAGCGATGCATGTGCGGGCGTGTCCATGGATGGCAAGAGAGGCTGTTGGCGAAGAGTGGAAAGGAGACTTTGGTGAAAGTTGTGGCGCAGGCGATCCCGACTTTTTCTATGTCATGTTTTGATCTCACAAAAACCTTCTGCCAAGAGCTCAATACACTCATAGGGAAGTTTTGGTGGAGCCACCAGGATAAGGAGAACACAATGCACTGGCTGAGTTGGGAGACCTTGATGAAACGAAAACAAAGGGCGGTCTAGGTTTTCGGGACATGCACAGCTTCAACATTGCGATGTTGTCCCGTCAAGGATGGCGTCTACTTCACAACCCTGACAGTTTGTGCGGCAGAATTCTGAAAGCACGATACTTCCCAAACTGTGACATCCTTGAGGCGATACCGCGGGATGGGATCTCCTATACTTGGCGTAGCATCTTAACGGGCCTGGACCTAATCAAACAAGGGTATATCTGGTGGATAGGGAACGACACGACGATGAATATCTGCTCCGATCCATGGATACCCAGGGCTTGGTCTCGTGAAGTTATCACGCCAAGAGGACAGAGCTTACTCACTCACGTCAGCGAACTAATTAATCCCCTGATAGGGACATGGGATGAGGACCTAATAAAAGATACTTTCTGGGCGGACGACGCACGTCATATTCTAAAAATCCCGCTCCGGGAGGGAGTAGATGATGCTCCGGGAGGGAGTAGATGATTTCATTGCCTGGAACTTTGACAAACAAGGAAATCACTCAGTCCGAAATGCTTACAAACTGCAGGTGCAGATAGACCAACAGAACTGCGGCGGCACTCCACGTAGCAGCTCCATGCCCGCCAGCACCCTCCACAGAAGCCACGATCAGGCTTGGAAGAGGATCTGGAAGCTACCCTGTCCACGAAAAATCCAGATGTTCACCTGGAGGATCAAGCATAAATCTCTAGCGGTACGAACAAATCCGAGTCGACGGCGACTGAAGCTGGAGTCCACGAAATGTCTCTTTTGTGGCCTAGCGGACGAGGATGGTGCCCACCTGTTTGTCAAATGCAAATCGGTGAAGGAAGCCTGGATGGATATGCAGCTAGAGCAAGTCTGAGCTGAGCTTGAGCAGATCATGTCTGTGCATGCAATGCAAGACTTCTTACGGGACCTAGATGAGAAAACATGAGTACATGTCCTTACATTTTGGTGGCACTGGTGGAACAACAGAAACAAGGTGAGGGAGGGAGAATTACCTATTCCATATCCGGAGCTCACCAGGCGTGTGCTTAGCAACACACTGGAGTATATGCAGTTGTTCACCGGGAAATCGAAACAAACTACGGTATGCAAGTGGCAGCCACCCGGGCAAGACCGAGTGAAGATCAACCTCGACGGTGCCTTCACTCCGGGCGACTCCTTTGTATCCTGGGGAGCAGTGATCAGAGATCATAAAGGCTCGTGCTGGGCGCACAAAGCATACTGCCGATCCATTTGCGGCGGAAGTAATAGCCATGTCTGAAGCAGTCTCTTTGGCGGTTGACGTGGGAGCTCTCCGAGTGACATTCGAAACTGACTCGCAGCTACTGCGAGAAGCTCTAGACCTCACAAAAGCGCATTCCTCACCGCATGCGTCCATCATCGAGGACATCAAATATCTGCTCAAGTTGTGGTTTTCTGAACAGGCAATTAGTGTTTGTCGCCGTACTGCGAATACTGTAGCGCATGAACTAGCAAAATTGGTCACTCATGTACACCGAACGATAGTATCGGTTGGGACTCTTCTGTACCGCCCGCTGTGGCTGTCTATGTTTCTGGTGATTTGCCCGTGCACCGTTAAGATTTAAAGCGTTGCTTTGCCCTAAAAAAACTTCCTAGCTAGTAATGAACTTGAACTGATAGCTTATATCATTGGTACCACGACAGGTACAGAGATTGCATTCCTATCTGTCATGCTGGATGTTGTAAACCTACCCCGTGTGACATTACCATCATCAGAATTTGGAAGAAAACAAAACATCATAATCCCTTCGTTGTATTCTACCACTCATAAAATACCCCAGCAGTACAAACCAGGACACCTACCACATATAAGGTAGAACCCCTACCACCCATACTAGACCCCTAACACAGTAGTTTGTGTTGGTTTGATCTGACGGCTTAAACAGGCCAGTTAGATCTATTACTCTAATAGAAAAAATAAAGGGATAATGATAAGTGAAGGGGACCACGCACCAATGTACGTGAGTCACTAGTAGAAAAAGGGTCAAATGTAGAGCTCATTAGTCTCGGTTTGTAACTGAACCTGCACTAATGGGACAATTAGTGCCTGTTCCAGAGGCTAGGCCGGCGGCGGTAATTAGTACCAGTTCGTGGTGAACATTTAGTACCGGTTCGTGGCACGAACCGGTACTAAAGTGGATGTGGCATGCTGTTGTTAGGCTGGGGCCCCACCAGCAACTTTAGTACCGGTTCGTGCCACGAACCGGTACAAAAGTATTCTAATCAATTCATTCTGCAGCGGTTTTTTAGTCCCACCTCGCTCGTCTAACAGAGTTTTTACCACCTTAAGTATGTTATTTCTCAAACTATCACAACCACTTGGTCTTCATTGAACTCTATGTGTAGGATTTGTGGCTGCAATAGGAGTCCTCGCCAGTTCCTAAACCGGTGAGGACTCCTATTGACAATTTAAATTCTACACAAAAAGATCCATGATGATCAATGCATTTTTAACATCATTTGTTATTTTCATGCCTTTACTGATTTTTTTAGAGCTAAATGACCCTCAAATTGGAAAACACTTTAAATGAACTCTGAAAAGGTTGAAAGTTGGCATGGTATCATCATTTCACCCACATAGCATGTGCAAAAATGTAGAGAGGGTTACGACAAAAACTGGATGCACTTCGTGTACAAAATGGACAATCTCTTTCGAAGTATCAGGGTTTCAAACGAAAACTCATCTATTACAAAAAGGCATTTCATTTTTTAACATATTTGAACTCCAGACTTTATGTGTGTTCAGAATGCACCATTCAAATCCACATCATCAATTATCAACCCTTTCTGAATTCATTTGGTATTTTTCATGCATTTATTTAATTTTTTAGAGCTAAATGACCGTGAAATTGAAAAACACTTCAAATGAACTCTGAAAAGTAATAAGTTGGCATGATATCATCATTTCACCCACATAGCATGTGCAAAAAAGTAGAGAGGGTTACGGCAAAAACTAGATGCACTCCGTGTACAAAATGGACAATCTCTTTCGACGTATCAGGGTTTCACATGAAAACTCATATGTTACAAAGGCATTTCATTTTTTTGAACTTATTTTAACTCCAGAATTTTTTTTTGTTCAAAATGCACCATTCAAATCCACATCATCAATTATCATCCATTTATGAATTCATTTGTTATTTTTCATGCCTTTACTGATTTTTGTAGAGGTAAATGACCCTAAAATTGGAAAACACTTCAAATGAACTCTGAAAAGGTTGAAAGTTGGCATGGTATCATCATTTCACCCACATAGCATGTGCAAAAAAGTAGAGAGGGTTATGGCAAAAACTGGATGCACTTCCTGTACAAAATGGACAATCTCTTTCGAAGTATCAGGGTTTCGAACGAAAACTCATCTGTTACAACAAGGCATTTCATTTTTTAACATATTTGAACTATAGAGTTTTTGTGTGTTCAAAATGCACCATTCAAATCCACATCATCAATTATCACCCATTTATGAATTCATTTGTTATTTTTCAAGTCTTTACTGATTTTTTTAGAGCTAAATGACCCTGAAATTGGAAAACACTTCAAATGAACTCTGAAAAGGTTGAAAGTTTGCATGGTATTATCATTTCACCCACATAGCATGTGCAAAAAAGTAGAGAGGGATACGGCAAAAACTAGATGCACTTCTTGTACAAAATGGACAATCTCTTTCGAAGTATCAGGGTTTCGAACGAAAACTCATCTGTTGCAACAAGGCATTTCATTTTTTAACATATTTGAACTGCAGACTTTTTGTGTGTTCAGAATTCACCATTCAAATCCACATCATCAATTATCAACTCTTTCTGAATTCATTTGGTATTTTTCATGCATTTACTTAAATTTTTTTAGAGCTAAATGACCATGAAATTGAAAAACACTTCAAATGAACTCTGAAAGGTTATAAGTTGGCATGATATCATCATTTCACCCACATAGCATGTGCACAAAAGTAGAGAGGGTTACGACAAAAACTGGATGCACTTCGTGTACTAAATGGACAATCTCTTTCGAAGTATCAGGGTTTCACACGAAAACTCATATGTTACAAAGGCATTTCATTTTTTTGATCTTATTTGAACTCCAAAAAATTTGTGTGTTCAAAATGCACCTTTCAAATCCACATCTTCAATTATCATCCATTTATGAATTCATTTGTTATTTTTATGCCTTTACTGATTCTTTTTAGAGCTAAATGACCCTGAAATTGAAAAACACTTCAAATGAACTCTGAAAAGGTTGAAAGTTGGCATGGTATCATCATTTCACCCACATAGCATGTGCAAAAAAGTAGGGAGGGTTACGGCAAAAACTAGATGCATGTCGTGTACAAAATGGACAATCTCTTTCGAAGTATCAGGGTTTCGAACGAAAACTCATCTGTTACAACAAGATATTTCATTTTTTAACATATTTGAACTTCAGACTTTTTGTGTGTTCAGAATGCACCATTCAAATCCATCATCAATTATCAACCCTTTCTGAATTCCTTTGGTATTTTTCATGCATTTACTTAATTTTTGTAGAGCTAAATGACCGTGAAATTGAAAAACACTTCAAATGAACTCTGAAAGGTTATAAGTTGGCATGATATCATCATTTCACCCACATAGCATGTGCAAAAAAGTAGAGAGGGTTACGACAAAAATTGGATGCACTTTGTGTACAAAATGGATAATCTCTTTCGAAGTATCAGGGTTTCAGACGAAAACTCATATGTTACAAAGGCATTTCATTTTTTTGAACTTATTTGAACTCCAGACTTTTTGTGTGTTCAAAATGCACCATTCAAATCCACGTCATCAATTATCATCCATTTATGAATTCATTTGTTATTTTTTCATGCAGATACTTAATTTCTTAAAGCTAAATGACCCTGAAATTGAAAAACACTTCAAATGAACTCTGAAAGGTTATAAGTTGGCACATACACACACACACACACTCACACACACACATTTTTTACTTATTTTCTGTTTTCTGTTTTTTAGATTAATGTCAAAGTATAGATATATAGAAATATTTTTTGTTTTTTAGATCAATGTCAAAGTATAGATATTTAATATGTCAAATGTTAGATGAATTAGATGAATAGCTATATAGAAATGTCAGATGAAATAGTTTTCTTTATAGTTTTAGTTATAGAAATGTTAGATAAATTTTAGATATAGAAATGTTAGTTAGACATAAAATGAAATACCATATAAAAAAATTATTTGCGCGCTACCCAGTGGCCCTGCAAGGCCTTGGGCATGATTTTGCAGGCCCATAAGGGCCCAGCACGCTCACAGGGCAGCACGGCAAAGTTAGGCCCAGAAGCCTGCATTAGAGAGGAGCTCGAAGGAGCAGCCGCGGATGGGTTTATAAACCAGTGCGGCTGCCCTTCGCTCGGTGAGGTGGGACTAAACTTGCCGCACAGCCCTCTGCCAACGCACCCTTTTAGTACCGGGTCGTGGCTCCACCCGGTACTAGAGGGGGGCCTTTAGTACTGGTTGGAGCCACCAACCGGGACTAAAGCCTTCAGTTCCCGCCGCTTCGCGTGGCCAAAATTGACCTTTAGTACCAGTTGGTGGCTCGAACCGGTACTGAAGGCCTCTCCTATATAAACCGCACTTGCCAAAATTTCAGTTTCTTCTCCTTCAATCTCGATCCTCTCGACGTCGCCGCCGCCCCTGGATCGTCCCGCACCCGTCGTCGCCCCCGGCTCGTCCCGCGCCGTTGTCGTCATCGTCCACGTCGTCGTCGCCGTCGCCGTCGCCCCCGACCCGTCCCCGTCATCATCGCGCGTCATCTGCTCTTGCCGTCGTCGATCGTCACCGCCGCCGTCGCCGATCGTCGCCGCCCTGTGAGTCCCCTGTCGCCCCCCATACACACACACAATATAATTAGATTTTAGTTTTTTTATAGTTTTAGTTATACAAATGTTAGATGAATTTTAAAAATGCTACTTAGTTATATAAATGTTAGATGAATTTTGTTTTTATAGTTCTTTATAGTTTTTTTATAGTTTTAGTGATAGAATGTAGTTATTTAGTAAGAACTAGTTTATTTTTAGTAAGAACTAGTTAATTTTTATTTATAGTAAGTGCTTATTAGTTGAACTAGTTAGTTGAATTAATAGAGAACTAGTTGAATTAATAGAACTAGTTTATTCTTTTAGTTGAAGCAATATCCCTGCATCGACATCGACGACGCCTATCCCGCATCCTCGTCAGCGACTCAGCGGAGGCCTGCTTGATCAGAGGGGTCATCTTCGGGACTGGGCTCCGCCGGGCTGGTACTGGGAGGTTGTAACACCCCGGTGTAATGATGCTACAGTAACCCTTGGGGTTAAGATAATCATTTTGCTAAAATGGTGCTTAATCACTTTGGTCATTATCTCTTTGCAATTTCAGTCAGATTTAAACTCTAATGTTAAGTGAAATTCAAAATTTGCTCAAACATGAAATCTAAAATGTTCATCATGTGCCAAATAATCCATAACTAACGTTGGTGGTGAACCAACATTTTTATGACATGTTTTAATGCCCTAAAATGGTTAAAGCAGTGACCAAAATAGCCTGGTTAATCCATTGTCCTTTTATGTGAATTTTCAAATGAATTCAAATGCTCACTGGACCTTTTGTAGCATGCCAAAATTTACAATGTGTTTTATGGACCAAGTTCCATATTTATTATAAGTCTTCTGCTATTTTTAAATAGAGGCAAAACAACAGAAATAAAATTTGAAAATAAGAAAAGACCCCCCCTCTCGGCCCAACCAGGCCGGCCCACGTCCCTGGCCTACATAGGCCTGCCCCAAACCCTAAATCCCAACCCCGAGCCCCACCTTCCCCCTCATTGGATCTGGATCGGGAGGAGCCCGATCCCGACGCCCTCGACGCCTCACGCCAGCGCCGACCGTCTTCGCCTGGACCTCACCGGAGCATCGCCGTCCCCGTCTTCCTCCCCACGCCCCACTGCCCCGTCCCCTACGCTCCCTCGGTGAGGC
>LR738712.1:755958275-756012767 GCA_902687465.1 Secale cereale
CACCGCGCGCCAAGGCCTCACCCTCGGCTCCTCCCCGTCTGCCGTGCTCGAGCCTCGCTCTCCTCGCTCCGCCACACACGCGCGTCGCCCATGCCCCAAGGCTCCCTCGTCGCCGTGCTGCGGCGGCCTCGTTGGCGCCCGCCCCGCATCCACTCGCTGCCGCTCCTCCAGCCATGACCCGCGGCTACTCCAGCAGCGTCGTCGTGGTCGCCGTCCCGACCACGCTCGCCGGCCCGCTTCCCCTCTCCCCGCCTGCTTCGGCTATTGCTGCAGCCGCCCAGCTGCCGCAGGCCACCGCAAACACGTAACGCCGGGGATACTTTCCCCCTCCGATTCATTTTACCGAAAACACGTAATGCCGGGGATACTTTCCCGAGTGTTATCCCCCTTCACCGGTACCATGTACCACAGCGTTAGAGCACCCTAGCACTGCGTGCTGACATGTCGTGCTTCTCTGTTGCAACTGTTTGCTTTATATTTACTGTTTCTTCCCCCTCTTCTCTCCGGTAGACCCCGAGACCGATGATGCCCCGGTGATCGACTACGGTGTTGACGACCCCTCCTTCTTGCCAGAGCAACCAGGCAAGCCAACCCCCTTTGATCATTCCGATATCGCCCATACTCTTCTCTCTTATGCTTGCATTAGAACTGCTACTGCTTTTTGTATGATCCTATCTGATGCATAGCCTGTTGTTGATACTGCTTTCATACCTTACATGTTTATACTAAACTACTTAGTATAGGCTGGTTAGAGATCCACCAATGACCCCCTACCTTGCCTCGACTGCCTCGCTGGATCATCAGAAGACCCGATCAACGGGATCGAAGACCAGGACTCGGCACCGCACATCACTTTCCCCTTAGTTGCTCGACACTACTGGGTTACTATCGAGTGCCGAGGGTGAGACCTCATCAGCACTTCTGATGTTAACCTTGTAGGTTAGTTCATCGGTTGTGGTCATCGAGGGTGATTCCTCTTTCTCCACTCCCGATAACGACATTGTCATACAACTCCTCAAGAGTGGACCTCGAGGGTGACTCCTCTTTCGTTCACCTTGACGATAAACATCAGGTGGAATTCCATCGAGGGTGATTTCCTCAGGTTTTCCTTTGGTGTAAGACACACAGTTACTATGGTTACTATGACTTTACACTGAACCTGGTTACTAAAGACGGGTCGACCCAAAGGGGTACCCGCGCGAGCTTAATTGCGAGTGATGTGTAGTCGGGTTGACCTGGAAGGTGCCCGCGAGATAAATACGAGGCGTGGCCGGGCACTCGCCCTTGCCGCAAGTTCTCGAGACGGGGCGATGGGGTCACATTATCGTGAGTCTCTGCTCGTTACCGCGCGTTCCCAAGACACTAAACGGTTTGGATATTTGATCCAAGGGGCCTCTGGCCTGATAGCACTAACCATCACGTGGGCATAGTATGGACGTTCTGCCTCGTATGCATCAGGCGAAGCTTAACTGACGTCATTGCGACTGAGCGGCGTGCGCCGGGTTGGACTGGTTAGGCTCCTACCTTTTTAAAGCTGGTTGCTAGGTCTACTCACCGGCCACGTACGCAACGTGCAGGAGTTCCCGGGGCGATTGGCCCATGACCCCTGGGGGCATAGGGTTTAGTCCGGCGTGCATGACCTCTCTATTAAGTCGGGTTGTGGCGTATTGTTTGGCCGGGGGCGGGCATGACCAGATGGTGTGTCCGGCCGGAGTTAAGCAAGCGTGTTGGGTAAGTTGGTGCACCACTGCAGGGAAGAAAACATCTATCGATAGCATGTCCTACGGTAACGGACACTTGGAGTTGTATCCCGATCGCTACAACTAGAACTGGATGCTGAGGCATTGTTTGGATATGTTGCTTCGGGAGTTGAGAAAGGATCCCGAAGCGTTGGAACAACTACATAAATATGACTTATGTTACACTTCTCTACTTCCCCCTCTTGCTGCAAGACGGTGGTTTCCAGAAGATGCTAGTCTTCGATAGGCCTAGCTTCTCCCCTTCTTATTCTGGCATTCTGCAGCTTAGTCCACAGATACTACCCCCCTTTCATTGATACCGATGCATATGTAGTGTAGATCCTTGCTTGCGAGTACTTTGGATGAGTACTCAAGGTTGCTTTGCTCCCCCTTCCCCGCCTTCTTTCTTCTTGCTGGTTGATGCAACCAGATGGTGGAGTCCAGGAGCCAGAAGCCACCGTTGACGACTGCTACTACCCCGATGGAGCCTACTACTACGTGGAGACAGCTGACGACCAGGAGTAGTTAGGAGGTCCCAGGCTGGAGGCCTTGCCTTTTCGATCGTTGATGTTTTGTGCTAGCCTTCTTAAGGCAAACTTATTTAACTTATGTCTGTACTCAGATATTGTTGCTTCCGCTGACTCTTCTGTATTCGAGCTTATGTATTCGAGCCCTCGAGGCCCCTGGCTTGTAATATAAAGCTTGTATTATTTTAATTTGTGTCTAGAGTTGTGTTGTGATATCTTCCAGTGAGTCCTTGATCTTGGTCGTACACATTTGCGTGCATGATTAGTGTACGGTCAAAACGGGGGCGTCATAGAGGTGCTTCCTTCCAGGGGGCGCAGCTTGGTGAGGAGCCAGCCCGTTGTTGACCCGAACCTTCTCTAGTGGCGGGCGCGTGGGCCAGTGACGGTGCGGAGGCTTGAGGACCCCGCGGAGGTTGTACGTCACCATGTCATTGAGGAGGACGAGCACGTCCGTCGCTAAATGGTTGCGTTGGAGAGCAGGTTTGAGAATACCTGGCAGGTTCTTCAGGGATCTCACTAGAGGTATGATCCTGTGATAGTTCCTTCTCTTTGGGTGTCCACCGCCCGCGCCGATACCCGTCGTTCGCTAGGGTTTTAGTTGTATTAATTAGTGATGTTATATGTATGATACTATTCGAGATGTATTAGTGATAATATTCGATGATGTACGGACGCAAGAGATGATTTAATTAGTTTGGCTATTAGTGGTTTTAGTTGTATTAAATAATTTCACTAGTTGATTAAATTAATTGAACTAGTAAGTGTTTATCAACCTATGTTTCACCTATGAACATAGGAAATGTCCTCTGACGAAGAAAACTATTTCGTTATGTGCGAACATTGCGAAGACCAGTGCGGTCTGTGCGACAGAAATTTCCTAGTTGATGATAGGCGCTTCAGCATCAAGCTGGATGAGACCTTCGAAGTGGATACAGTAAGTCACAATGACAAGTCTTTTTTCGTAATTTTAAATTTTCACTATTTGCTTCAACTTATAATTTTAGATTTTCACTATTCTACTAGCGTATCCCCTGCCATGCAAACATTTTTGTCTTGGATAAGATAGGTTTCAATCCTAACAAAACTATGGAGGTAAAGAGAGTTTATTTGAAGACCGAGCATGGTTATACCTTCGACGTCAAATTATACAATGCAAGCACGTACACCTATTTTGAAAGCAAAACTTGGCAAGCACTATGCAAGGCTTATGCATTTGAGCCTGATATGCTTATCACCTTTGATATTTGTCCGGACGATGATATTGAAGGTTATAGAGATATTTGGGTCGATGTGCACACGTCTCCAGTTCTACCATTATGTGAGTTTCTCAACCATATTTATGTCTTTGATATTGTATTCATAAATAGCTGACAACTAATTTATATTGACAGCTTATTTCCATTCAGGCAAACATGTCCAACGCTTGGTAGACAGGACCGTCCACTGTCCCGGGGCTGAACTAAACTGCGAGGAGATAAGTCATTATGTTTCATGGCTTGAAGATCATGATGCTGTCAAGAGAAATTATTTTACTGAATTTGAAAATCTTAGTACTCAAAACGTGCGACCAATAGTGCTCGTATTGAACTACGGTCACATCTATTTACGCAAGATGGTAATATTTTTACTATTGGTCCTCAGTGCATCTTTTGCATACATTATTTTTCAAGCTAAACTTCATTGCTAAGTATGTTACTATATGATGTTCTTTAACAGGGACTCCTGATGACAGTTATGCCTCAGAGGATCGGTAATAAAGGTAGCATGTCAATTGTTAGCTTACGGCCAAGACATCCTACGTTGCACATGAGTGCATTCATAATTTCTGAAACCGAACAATGCTTAATAGTTAAAGACTGGAGCAAAATTGTGAACGATCACAGAGAAGTACTAGGGGCAGCAATCAGAAGCACAGCCCACGATTAGGAGACGGGTTCATTTGCATGCTCCAATATGATGAATCAGGAGAGCTACACATGTTCTATGCTATTTTACCTGAGAGAGATCAGCAAGAGTGATTAGCTAGTTCATGCTCTTAGTACTTGTCCTTTCATGCCCGCGTTCTTCGTCCTGAACTTAATCTCAAAGTGATTTTCTTTGGGGTCTTATGAACGCTTATAATCTCATGACCATGTTGAACTTGATGATATCTTTACTTCTGGTACAAGCGAATTTTTTTCTTTAAGCTAGAGTTGGCGGTGATTAGATAGCGGTAATGACTATGATGATTAAATAGTGGTAATGACTACTATGATGATCATTAGCTAGCTATATAGTACTGTTGTTGGTGATGATATGATGCAGGAGTTTTTATATTAATACGATGGATGATGATTAGTTATTATATCATTTATGAAAGAAACCACATATTATAATGAGTTATTAAATCACTAGGAGTATCGCGGATTAGCTACTTTGAAGTGGATATGGATCGTCCTAAGTGATCAAGTATATTACTTGATCACTTAGGACGATCCATATCCACTTCAAACTAGCTAATCCGCGGTACTTTCACATAGTGATTTAAACCTTCATTATAATGTAAAAACAATCTCTAAATTAAATTGATAACACAAAATTAAAGGAAAAATAAAAAATAAAACCAAAATCCCCCAAACCTTTAGTGCCGGTTGGTGTTACCAACCGGTACTAAAGGTATCCATGCCCCCCGCCCAGACTCGTGCCACGTGGTGGGACTTTAGTGACGGTTCGTGTTGAACCGGTACTAAAGCGGGGGACCTTTAGTCCCCATCCTTTAGTGCCGGTTACAGAACCGGCAGTAAAGGCCCCTACGAACCGGTGGTAAAGCTCGGTTCTGCACTAGTGAGTCTGGATCAGAACTAACGCGCTCTCATCGGGGCCGCCCAAAAACCAACTCAGGTCTTGGGTCCCCTGTCGCCAGCGCCATATTAAAGGACACGGGAGAGAGTTGGCTGAAACGTCCATTTTGCATCATGCTTATATGTTGATATTTATTGCATTTTGGGCCGTTCTTACATGTTTTGTCACAATACTTATGCCTTTTCTCTGTTATTTTACAAGGTTTACATGAAGAGGAAGAATGCCGGCAGCTGGAATTCTGGGCTGGAAAAGGAGCAAACTCTGGAAACCTATTCTGCACAACTCCAAAAGCCCCGAAACTCAACAGAACTTCGTTTCGGAAAATATAAAAAATATCTGGCGAAAGAAGTCCACGAGGGGGGCCACCGGCTATCCACGAGGATGGGGGGCGCGCCCCCTGCCTCGTGGGCCAGCCGGAAGACCCCCGATGCCCATCTTCTCCAATATGAGGTGTTTTGACATGTAAAAATCATAAGGAGGCTTTCGGGACCACACGCCGCCGTCTCGAGGCGGAACCGAGGCGGAAACCAATCTGGGGCTCCGACAGAGCTGTTCTGCCGGTGATACTTCCCTCCGGGAGGGGGAAATCGTCACCGCCGTCATCACCAACAACTCTCCCATCTTGGGGAGGGATATCTTCATCAACATCTTCACCAGCACCATCTCCTCTCAAACCCTATTTCATTTCTTGTATCCAATCTTTGTACCCAAACCTCATATTGGTACCTGTGGGTTGCTAGTAGTGTTGATTACTCCTTGTAGTTGATGCTAGTTGGTTTATTTGGTGGAAGATCATATGTTCAGATCCATTATGCATATTAATACCCCTCTGATCATGAACAATATTATGTCTTGTGAGTAGTTACTTTTGTTCCTGAGGACATGGGAGAAGTCTTGCTATTAGTAGTCATGTGAATTTGGTCTTCGTTTGATATTTTGATGAGATGTATGTTGTCTCTCCTCTAATGGTGTCATGTGAACGTCGACTACATGACATTTCACCATTATTTGGGCCTAGAGGAAGGCATTGGGAAGTAATAAGTAGATGATGGGTTGCTAGAGTGACAGAAGCTTAAACCCTAGTTTATGTGTTGCTTCGTAAGGGGCTGATTTGGATCCATATGTTTCAGGCTATGATTAGGTTTACCTTAATACTTCTTTTGTAGTTGCGGATGCTTGCATTAGAGGTTAATCATAAGTGGGAGGCTTGTCCAAGTAAGGGCAGCACCCAAGCACCGGTCCACCCACATACCAAATTATCAAAGTACCGAACGTGAATCGGATGATCATGATGAAAACTAGCTTGACGATAATTCCCATGTGTCCTCAGGAGCGCTTTCTTTTATATAAGAGTTTGTCCGAGCTTGTCCTTTTCTACAAAAAGGATTGGGCCATCTTGATGCACCATATTTACTTTTACCTTTTGTCACTTGCTACCAATTACCTTATCACAAAACTATCTGTTACCTATAATTTCAGTGCTTGCAAAAAATACCTTACTGAAAACTGCCTATCATTTCCTTCTGCTCCTCGTTGGGTTCGACACTCTTACTTATCGAAAGGACTACGATAGATCCTCTACACTTGTGGCTCATCACTGGCCACCTGCGCGATCACAAATCACGTAAGGTTTTCTCTCCTCCTGATATTCTCACCCCATACGATTAGAGGGAGTGCCGCAGCAACGGGAAGACCTAAGCCAGCCGCCGCTGATGTCCCCGGGCAGTGCCGGTGGCGTCCTGAAGGAATCAGGACGTCGAGGAGAACCGCTACTGTGACTACATCACCCCTGCATCAAGCCTGCACCAAGCAGGGGACCATGTCCACTGCCGTGACATGTAATGATTCCCTAAACCCTTCTCTGTTCATGCTTTTAAGGTGATCTAGATGCAATCAGTTTCTGCTAGTCGCATCCCAGAGATGCATAATTAATCCAACAATGGTATCAGTCGCCCAGTTTATGATTGCAATCGGTCCCTATATTATTGATCTGTAGATCAACATCAAGTTTTAGATGATGTCAGGTTTAGGTTTTTTATGATCAAGATTGAACATTTTACCCCAATGATCATGCTACTGTTTGATGTTCATGCCAATTGTCGTCTGCAAATAATTATGTGATACCCTAATTTTGCTACGGATCTGTACTGCTACCTATGTTCATCAATTTTATTAATCTAAGTTAAGATGTAATGCTCACTTTCATGCTAAGCTGATTAAAATTGATCATGTTCTAGTCCTCTTTCCGTATGCATCATATAATTAGAAGGCAGAGGGATCAACAGTAGCAAACCCCCATGCTGAAGAACCCTAGTTTTTATCCCCAATTCCAAAGAACACTAATTCTGAAATTAGGACTGTTTTCCCCAAATCAAGCACCTATGAACACAAATTGGAGAATAAATTAGGAGAATCCTCACCTAATGCGCCGTGTGCTTGTCTCTTCCCTTCGGGCCCGTGCAGCGCCCACCGTTGCGCGAGGGCAAAGACGCCGCGACAACGCCGTCCTCGGGACGACACGAGGAAAGCAGCTGAGCTGCCGCCTCTTCCTCTATAATGGACGTGCCCTTGTCTTTGCTGACGCCCAGCAATTCATCGTCGCTCCTCATGCCATGGTGGCTGGGGTCCCTCCTCCCTCCTTGATGCGCCATGTGAACGGACGCCGGGGCAACGTTCGACGGGGGAGCGCGCGGGATTCATCCTGCTGCACGCTCCTCCGGCGAGCGCAGCCGTAGCGCCGCCATGGCCGGCGCGCCTCGAGCCATCGTAGTGCCTGCGCTCTCTTCGCGAGCGTGAGGTGCGGGGGGGTGGGGGGTCGAGGGGAACTGAACTAGGGTTCTGGATCGGGCGGCTGTTTTGTTTCGATCGGGAACAACACGGACCGTACGATTCGATTGAACGGCTGTAAGCGACGCACGGTTCCTAGCCGGGCCGTTGGGCGTTTAACAGGCCATATTCGGCCGTGGGCTGCGGCCCAGGTTGTTACAGTCCAGTGCCCCCTTTTACGTGCAGCCGTGAAAATTTTGGGCCAAAAATCATTGTCACATTTTTCTGTCTTTTTCAAGTGCGTTTAAGTTAATAATAATTATGTTCTGCATTGTTTAAAACAAAAAATTCCTAAAAGTATAATGAACACATTATTATTCTGGGTAAAATTGAACCAATGAGACATTTTATTCAGGATTTATTATGTGTTTTGCAAGATGAATTTTTAGACAATTTTTTATGTTGATGTTTAACTTGAGAATGAAATGACTCTAATTTTAATTCGGACCAACGTTGTTTTATTATTATGAGTCATCCCTTATGATATTTTCATTCCATGTTTTTTCTGCCCAATGGTGTTTTGACATGGAGTTGAAATTAAATACTTGGCATGTTTGTTTATTTACCAATGTAAATTTATAATCATGCAAGTTTACTTATGAATTTTTTATGATAATTTCAGCTTCCGCTCCATTCCGGTCCGACATGATCGAACCACTTACGGGGAGTAACTTCCCACGTTGGAAGTCCCAAGTCGAATTATGTTTGGGTTGTAATGAGTTTGATTATACCTTGACGGAAGAAAAACCTGTAGCACCCGTGGCAGGTGCTACAGGGTATGCAGAACTCATGAAGGAATATGATGTTAAGATGGAGAAGTGGAACAAGTCCAACCATATTGCGCTTCTCATCACGAAAGCGACAATATCATCGGACATTTATGAGGCACTCCCTAAGAAAGACATTGCTAAAGAATTCCTTAGTGCAATGGAGGAGCAATTTAAAGGCTCCGACAAGGTGTATGCTGATGAGCTTTTTACTAAGCTTTTTCGGAAATATACCATTGACGGAAATGTTAGGCAGCACATACTAAGGCTGGTGAATGCTTACACCAAGCTTAAAGCTTTGGAGTGTTCCTTAAGTGAAGCTTTTCTTGTAATAACGATTGTTGAGTCTCCTCCAGAAGAATTTGAGCAATTTAAGGTCAACTATAACCCTCTCAAGGAAAATGGCCACTCGGTGAGATGACCGCAAGGATCGTCCAAGAGGAAGAGAGGATCATGAGACAGAAGAAAGACCATGTTTTTCATGTTGGCTCTAACAAGAGAAAGCATGAGGGGAAAGGTTTCCCTAAGCCTCAGAAAAAGCAATTCAAGAAAGAAGGCCCTAAGACATTTAGAGGTAAAGAAGCTGCGAGCTCTTCTTCTGCTCCTAGCAGCTCCACTACTAGAGAAAATGCTTGTAACTTCTGCAAAGAGGAGCGACACTATCAAAGCGAATGCCCAGGCTTTCTAAAATGGATGAACAAAAAAGGTATTGATGAAATTACTTTTGTAGATGAATCTCTTTATGTCGATTTTTCTATAAAGTCATGGTGGATTGATTCAGGTGCAACCACTCATGTTGCTAACTCTATGCAGGGATTTCGTACGATCCAAACCATAAGAGGAGGAACCAGAAAGCTTAAGGTTGCCAACGAAGTTGAAGCTATGGGATCTCTCACGCTAGAGCTACACACCGGCCACACTCTTAGATTGAATAATGTTATTTATGTACCTACCTTAAGTAGGAATTTGATTTCAGTGTCTCGTTTAGATGATGACATGTATGAGTGCCATATTGGCAAGAAACAATTTGCTTTGAACAAATGTAATAAGAATGTGGGCCTTGGTGTTATACGAGGCCAACTATACATGTTATCTCTTAATAATGATTCAGTTATGCATGTGAGTGATGAAATTAATGTTGAGAAGAAATGGAAATGAGTTAGTAATTCTTCGAAATTGTGGCATTGTCGTTTGGGCCACATTTCGAGGGGGAGAATGGAACGCTTAGTTAAAAATGAAATACTCCTCCCATTAGACTTCTCAGATGCAGACAAATGTGTCGACTGCATTAAAGGAAAATTTGCAAAAACAATTAAGAAAGGAGCAGTAAGAGCTACATGGGTCTTAGAATTAATTCACACCGACATATGTGGACCCCTTAATGTTAAGTCTCTAGATGGTTTTGATTCATTCATCACATTCATAGACGACTTTTCCCACTATGGGTATATTTATCCCATACGTGACCGATCGGAAGCTTTGGAGAAATTCAAAGTCTATAAAGCTGAGGTTGAAAATCAACTGAACGCGAAAGTTAAAGTTGTACGGTCTGATCGCGGGGGAGAGTATTATGGTAGGCATGCTCCTTATGGGCAGATTCCTGGACCTTTTGCTAAGTTTTTATCTGAAAGTGGAATCATTGCTCAATACTCAATGCCTGGTGAACCACAACAAAATGGTCTGGCTGAGCATCGCAATCCCACCCTTATGGATATGGTGCGAAGCATGCTTAGTCATTCGAGTTTACCGGTAAGCCTTTGGATAGAGGCATTCAAAACAGCCACGCACATACTAAATCTTGCTCCAACTAAGTCAGCACCGAACACACCTTACGAGATATGGGTGGGAAAGAAACCGAGCTTGAATTACTTACGGGTGTGGGGTTGTCATGCTGAAGCTAAAGTTTTCAATCCACAACTTAAGAAATTGGATCCAAAGACATTTAGTTGTTTTTTCGTTGGATACCCTCATAGGGGAAAGGGATATCGTTTTTATTGTCCAAGTCACACCACCAAGTTTATGGAGACAAGGCAAGCGGTATTTTTTGAGGATAATAAGGTCACAAATTTAAGGGAGATCAATCTTGAGGAGAAGCGGGTTTGTGCACCATCCCTGATTATCCAAGAGATTGTTTTTCCAATACGAAGAAATGTGACATCTGATGATCCTGAATCACACGGTTTAGTTTCTCAGTCGAATGGTGATCCTGAGACTAATAATTAAAATCCAGACACAAATGAGGACAACCAGGAAAATAATGATCCCAAAAATAATGACGTACCACCACCACCTCCTCCCGTGGGGAGACCACATCGTGAGAGGAAGGAAGCCATAACAGATGATTATGTCACCTTCATGATTGAGGATATGAATGATATGGGAAAGGTGGATGATCCAACCTCTTATAAGGAAGCCATTAAAAGCGAAAATTCGTCCAAGTGGTTGGTTGCTATGGAAGACGAGTTGAAATCTATGGGCTCAAACGACGTTTGGGACTTAGTAGAGGTTCCCGATGGAGCTAACAAAGTAGGCTGCAAGAGGGTCTACAAAACCAAGTATGATTCCAAAGGGAATGTCGAACGGCTCAAGGCAAAGCTAGTGGCGAAAGGGTATACACAGAGAGAAGGAATTGACTACAAGCAAACCTTCTCTCCTGTGTCAACCAAGGATTCTTTTAGAATCATAATGGCATTAGTAGCTCATTACAACCTAAAACTACACCAAATGGATGTTAAAACGGCATTTCTAAATGGTGACCTAAAAGAAAACGTTTACATGACTCAGCCAGAAGGTTTTGTCGTGGAAGGGAAGGAACATTTAGCATGTCATCTAAAGAAATCAATTTATGGCTTGAAGCAAGCTTCAAGAGAGTGGTACCTCAAGTTTGATAAAATTATCAAAAGTTTTGGTTTCACCGAAAATGTTGTGGACAACTGCATATATGTTAAGTTTAAAGGTAGTAGGTTCACAATCTTAGTCCTATACGTTGATGACATATTGTTGGCATGTAGCGATAAGGATACGCTGCATGAGACCAAGAATTTTGTGTCACCCAGTTTGGACATGAAAGATCTTGGTGAAGCCTCTGTTAGGGTACGTAGCAGAATTCAAAAAATTTCCTACGCTTCACCAAGATCAATCTAAGGAGTCATCTAGCAACGAGCATAAAGGAGTGCATCTACATACCCTTTGTCGATCGCCAGCGAAAGCGTTAGAAGGAACGTGGATGATGGAGTCATACTCGTCGTGATCCTCGTCACCGATGATCCCAGCGCCGAACGGACGGCACCTCCGCGTTCAACACACGTACGATACAGCGACGTCTCCTCCTTCTTGATCTAGCAAGGAGGAAGGAGAGGTTGATGGAGATCCAGCAGCACGACGGCGTGGTGGTGCATGCAACGGGAAAAGCTGCAGGGCTTCGGCAAGACCCTGCGGGAGGAGTAGGGGATGTAACGGGGCGGAGAGGCGCCAGGGGCTGAGGTACGGCCGCCCTCTCTCCCCCCGCCACTATATATAGGGGGCCAGGGGGCGCCGACCCTAGAAGATCCAATCTCCTAGGTGGGGCGGCGGCCAAGGGGGTGGCTTGCCCACTAGGGGCATGGGGAAAGGCCCATGGGGGGTGCGCCAGCCCACTAGGGGCTGGTACCCCTCCCCCTATGGCCCACGGGGCCCTCCGGGATGGGTGGACCCACCCGGTGGACCCCCGGGACCCTTCCGGTGGTCCCGGTACACTACCGGTGACCCCCGGAACTCTCCCGATGGCCGAAACTGGACTTCCTATATATTATTCTTTACCTTCGGACCATTTCGGAACTCCTCGTGACGTCCGGCATCACATCCGGGACTCCGAACAACATTCGAGTTTCTGTGTGCATATATCTCTATAACCCTAGCGTCACCGAACCTTAAGTGTGTAGACCCTACGGGTTCGGGAGACACGTAGACATGACCGAGACGACTGTCCGGTCAATAACCAATAGCGGGATCTGGATACCCATGTTGGTTCCCACGTGTTCCTCGATTATCTCATCAGATGAACCACGACGTCAAGGATTCACTTAATCCCGTATGTAATTCCTTTTGTCTATCGGTACGGTACTTGCCCGAGATTCGATCGTCGGTATACCGATACCTTGTTCAATCTCGTCATGGCAAGTCTCTTTACTCGTTCCGTAATCCATCATCCCATGACTAACTCCTTATTCACTTTGTGCTCATTATGATGATGTCTTACCGAGTGGGCCCAGAGATACCTCTCCGTCATACGGAGTGACAAATCCCAGTCTCGGTTCGTACCAACTCAACACACACTTTCGGAGATACCCGTTGTGTACCTTTATTGCCACCCAGTTACGTTGTGACGTTTGGCACACCCAAAGTATTCCTACGGTATCCGGGAGTTGCGCAACCTCATGGTCTAAGGAACAGATACTTGACACTTGAAAAGCTTAAGCATTACGAACTACACGATCTTGTGCTAGGCTTAGGATTGGGTCTTGTCCATCACATCATTCTCCTAATGATGTGATCCCATTATCAATGACATCCAATGTCCATGGTCAGGAAACCGTGACCATCTGTTGATCAACGAGCTAGTAACTAGAGGCTTACCAGGGACACGTTGTGGTCTATGTATTCACACATGTATCGTTGTTTCCATACAATACAATTCAAGCATGAATAACAGACAATTATCATGAAGAAGGAAATATAATAATAATCCTTTTATTATTGCATCTAGGGCATATTTCCAACAGTCTCCCACTTGTACTAGAGTCAATAATCTAGTTACATTGTGATGAATCGAACACCCATAGAGTTCTGGTGTTGATCATGTTTTGCCCGTGGAAGAGGTTTAGTCAACGGATCTGCGACATTCAGATCCGTATGCACTTTACAAATATCTATGTCTCCATCTTGAACATAATTCTGGATGGAGTTGAAACGGCGCTTGATGTGCTTGGCCTTCTTGTGAAACCTGGGCTCCTTGGCAATGGCAATAGCTCCAGTGTTGTCACAGAAGAGAGTGATCGGGCTTGACGCGCTTGGAATGACTCCTAGGTCGGTGATGAACTCCTTCATCCAGACTCCTTCTTGCGCTGCTTCGCAAGCAGCTATGTACTCCGCTTTACATGTAGAATGCGCCACGACGCTCTGCTTGCAACTGCACCAGCTGACTGCTTCACCATTCAAAATATACACGTATCCGGTTTGTGACTTGGAGTCATCCAGATCTGTGTCGAAGCTAGCATTGACGTAACCCTTTACAACGAGCTCTTCGTCACCTCCATAAACAAGAAACATATCCTTAGTCCTCTTCAGGTACTTCAGGATGTTCTTGACCGCTGCCAGTGCTCCATACCGGGATCACTTTGGTACCTCCCTACCAAAATTATGGCAAGGTTCACATCAGGTCTGGTACACAGCATGGCATACATGATAGAACCTATGGTTGAGGCATAGGGGATGACACTCATCTTTTCTCTATCTTCTGCCGTGGTCGGGGACTGAGCCGTGCTCAATCTCATACCTTGCAAATCAGGCAAGAACCCCTTCTTGGACTCGTCCATATTGAACTTCTTCAATATCTTGTCAAGGTATGTGCTTTGTGAAAGACCAATGAGGCGTCTTGATCTATCTCTATAGATTTTGATGCCTAATATGTAAGCAGCTTCTCCAAGGTCCTTCATTGAAAAAATCTTATTCAAGTAGGCCTTTATGCTCTCCAAGAATTCTATATCATTTCCCATCAGCAGTATGTCATCCACATATAATATGAGAAATGCTACAGAGCTCCCACTCACTTTCTTGTAGATACATGCTTCTCCCCAAGTCTGTATAAAGCCAAACGGTTTGATCACATCATTAAAGCGAATATTCCAACTCCGAGATGCTTGTACCAGCCCGTAGATCGAGCGCTGGAGCTTGCATACCTTGTTAGCATTCTGTGGATCGACAAAACCTTCCGGCTGCATCATATACAGCTCTTCCTTGAGGAAGCCATTAAGGAATGCCGTTTTGACGTCCATTTGCCATATCTCATAATCATAGAATGCGGCAATTTCTAACATGATTTGGACAGACTTTAGCATCGCTACGGGAGAGAAAGTCTCGTCGTAGTCAATCCCTTGAACTTGTCGATAACCCTTAGCGACAAGCCGAGCCTTATAGATGGTCATATTACCATCCGCGTCTGTCTTCTTCTTAAATATCCATTTATTTTCTATGGCATGCCTCTCATCGGGCAAGTCCACCAAAGACCATACTTTGTGTTCATACATGGATCCTATCTCGGATTTCATGGCCTCAAGCCATTTATTGGAATCCGGGCGTGATGACCCACAACCGTAAGGGGTCTATTGCAGCGTTTTCGATAAGTAAGAGTGTCGAACCCAACGAGGAGCAGAAGGTATTGATAAGCGATTCTGAGCAAGAAATTACTGCAAGCACTGAAAGATAACTTTTTAGGGGTTTTCTTGATATAAGCGACAGGAAAGTAAAAGCAAGCAAAATAAAAGGTACTGAGAGTGACAAGTGGCCCAATCCTTTCTGAGCAAAGGAGAGGCCTAGCAACTGAACTTATAAAGGCTAAAGCGTTCATGAGGACACACGGGAGAGGTAGTCATGTGCTTTCGCCATATTCCGTATCGATACTATGTTATGTGTTGATAAGTGTTGAGTGGGTGGATCTATGCTAGTGCACTCTCTAGACTAAGATGAATGCACTCTTATGATTAAACACCTTGCAAGCATCCGCAAATACAAGATAGTATTTAAGGCAAAAGCCTAACCATAGCAATACGATCGAGGATCCATTATTCCCTTATGCAAAAGCGTGCGAACTGGGGTTCAGGTTTCTGTCACTCCGGCAACCCACCGTAAGCATTCTTTGTACACAATGTATTCTCCTAGGTCCTTAATAAGGCGAAGTGTTGAGTGTTCGACTCACACAACACCACTAGTAGAATGACAACACAACTTAAGTATCAAACAACACATATTACTTCAACAGCATATGACTACTAACAACAAGACTTTCCCCATGTCCTCAAGAACTAAGGTAACTACTCACGAGACATAAAAGAGATCATGATCAGTGGAGATAAATGGGTGATAAACAATCTGGACATAATAATATTTCTCCAACAAAACTCAATAGCATTCACCACAAAGTAGTAATCAACACCGATGGAGTAGAGAGGATAGGTAGTACGAGTTACAACACAAGTTGCAATTGTGAGATGAGATTTGGATGAAGATGGGGATGGTGCTGGTGTTGGGGATGATGTTGATGATGATCTCGATGATGCCCGTGACGATGGTGATGACGATGGCGACGATCTCCCCTTCCGGGAGGTGATCTCCCCGGCGGAATCTGCCCACCGGAGATGGCTTTTTCTTCTCTGTAGGTTTCCGCCACGGAGCGGCGGCGGAACTCCGTAAAAACTCTCGTTTTTAGGGTTTTCGGATAACGGAGAGTATATAGGCAAAAGGGGGCAGCCGGAGGTGGGCCAGGGGCTCCAGGCGCCCCCCCGGCGCGGCCAGGGGGGGCTCGCCCCCAGGGCGCCTGGGCACCCTGTGGCCCCCCTCTAGTTGCCCTTTCGCATGTCTTCGTGATTCGTCCGGAAAATATCCTCCGTCGATTTCAGCTAATTTGGAGGTATTCTTCTTCAGCAACTCAGCGTCCACTTTTTACCGCTGAATCCTGCGTCTGCTGCTTCGGCATCGGAAAGTTGCAAACTGTGTAAAATAGGCCAAAACAACATAAGAACATCATCGTAATGTGAAATATATCAATGAATAAGGATAAATTATGATACAAAATAGTGATGCATTTTGGACGTATCAACACCCCCAAGCTTAGACCTCGCTTGTCCCCAAGTGAATACTGAGCTCGGTAAACCTGTCCACAAGTTTAGAGAGTGAAGTGTCGATAAATAGAATACGGACAAGAAGCATCACAGTTTCTTCACCAACTCAAATATCCTCAACAACAATCTTCAACTCATAAGGCCCTTATAAAAGAGTGGTAACACTTATATTCGGAAGTAGGGCTAAGGAAACTCATTGAATCATGGCAAACATGTCCTTTGGTCAAAGAACAACTAATAGCTTTTACTTTTGCTCTTTCTTTATGTTTTGATGAGATTAACTGAAGCTTTTGAAAGAACATGTTATTAGGCAAGAAGTGAAAGTGTTAACACAAAGGAAGATATTTGCCTTAGCTGGGCTTGACAAACAACTTACTTATCAAATGATAATGTCAACAAGGATATGATATGACAAATCTTAATGCAACTTTATATGAATGAATCCTTATCAACATCAAATGTCTGCTCTCTTTGAGAAATAGAAGGAAGTAGGAATAACTGACTCAATATAAAATTAAAAGATAGGCCCTGCTCTAGGGTAGTAGGGAAAACTCATGTGCTATCCTTAAATCAAACAGAATGAAAACAAGTTTTGAGAGGTGCATGATTTGTCAACGAATGCTAATAGATAACTCAATTACTTTTTGAGCTGGACAAGTTTCGAGGAACGGCTCCCGCATGAGGACGATCACATCCTCTTATTCTCCTTTGTTTATCACTGCCAAAGTTTTCTGATTTCTCATGAACAAAGCGTGAAGGAGGGTTTTTTTGTTATATTATTTTCGAGCCGGGCACACTCTTTACCAGTTCCTTCTCGTATTATGGGTTTGCACATTAGACATGCAATCCCGGGGTGAAGCTTGTCCAACTCAAAAAGACCATGAATTAACTATTACTTCCTCATGAGCTAAAGCAGAGGCACAAAAATAAAAGATTTTGAACATTTAAGGATAACACATAAATTCTGTACTTTAGGAGGTGGTAGTGGAATACCACGAGTAGGAAGGTATGGTGGACTCATATGGAAGGTATTGGTTTTAAGGGTATGGATGCCCAAGCAGAATTCCGCTTAGTACAGAGTTAAGCTAGCAAAGGTTTTGAGAGAACAGACAATTGATGATGACTAAGATGCAAAACAATATAAAGCATAAACATTGAAATAAGCATAACACATCAAGTTGTCTTCCTTGTCAGCATAACACTTCAAGCATAATAACATAAAGGTTTTGGCTACGTCGATACTTTAGGAAAATCATGCTTGTTATTATGACCAAACCTATGTTTGCCAAGATTAAATAAAAGTTTTCACAGCCATACCTGATATAAGGTCAATACTCCCCATAAGAATCATCATATAAGGTCGATTGCGTGAAGAGAATACCGGGTGCAGTAAAAGGAACCATTAAACTTCTCATTAATATTCCATCATAGACGACTCCACACTCACGGATACAATCTCTTCACCGAATGAGTGATAGACCTCAATGCACACACCTATTTCATATAATAACCTCCCTAGACATGATACGACTCTACTTGACTCTAAAAGACAAAAGGTAAAGATAAAGATACCGGGCACTCCCCCAAGCTTGGAACAAGCCAAGGGAATGCCGTTACCCAAGGAGATTTCAATCCTCACCCTTGTTGGTGTTGATCACGTAGTCCTCGGCGAAACGCTTCCATGGAAGGGGTTCTCCAGTCTCATATGAGAAGTTCGTCTCCTGAATCCTGCATGCAGCACCCATACCCATGCGCATAAACCTTAGTTCATACTCACAGTTCTGGTTATGTAGATCATAAATTTGCATTTGGAGCTCTTCAATTCTTTTTTCAGACGCGGTGATGCTTTTCCACATCTCCTTCATCTCCTTCAGGAAGTAGGTCTTCAGCTCGTTGATGATGTCAAAGTAAGCTTTAACACCACGCTCGATCATCTTCTTGTACTCGAATACTTCTTGCTCCACTTCATCCAGCCTGGCCTGGATGCTCCCCTCCTTGATAGGTCCCTTCAGATCTTCTTGATGAAGGACACCGTCCTCCATCCGAACAACCTGAGGGCGCTTCTTCACCTCAGCGAGGTAAGGGTTGATGACGTTGACGACGAACTTGTCCTTGGGGGAACTTGGAGAAGCCATGGCACCTAGATTCAGCTGAAAGATTCCCTGGCAGAAACAGATCGAAAAGAAAACACACGAAATCACAAGATACGTTCCCGGAACAATCCGGGCAAATATATAGTAAAAATTTATGCACCGAAAGGAAGGTAACAGGCTAAAGCGGGGTCGGAGACGAACTCCCGGGTGTCCAGGCGCCCTGGCGGCGCGGCCAGGAGGTAGGGCGCGCCAGGGGGGCGCCTGGACCCCCTGGAGCTCGTCTCCGGCTCCACTTAGGCTCAGAATTTTACTAATTTTGCAAAAACTCGTAATACGGAACTTTTATGGCGGTTCGCGATGTTCCCTTACCGTACTACATACCTTTTCTTTATTCTGCTTCAGCTGGCGTTTGAAACAGGGCTGCAACATGTTCTTCGTGAGTTGTTGTGTATATTATATTCACATCAACATTGACAGGGTCTCCTGCTATGTAATGTTTAAGTCTTTGCCCATTCACAACTTGAGGTTTGGTGCCTTCAAAATTGTTAATCTTAATTGCACCAGACCGATAGACTTCTTCAATATGAAATGGACCTTCCCACCTGGAAAGTAGTTTGCCTGGAGAAAACCTGAAACGGGATCTAAACAACAAAACTTTATCACCAACATTAAATTCACGTTTCAGAATCTTCCTATCATGCCACTTCTTTACCTTTTCCTTGAACATTTTAGCGCTCTCGTAAGCTTCACTTCTCCATTCATCTAGAGAAGTCAAGTTCATGAGACGCTTCTCACCAGCTAATTTTGGGTCAGCATTAAGCTCTCTAAGAGCCCAGAAAGCTTTGTGCTCTAACTCTAATGGCAAATGGCAAGCCTTGCCATACACCATCTTATAGGGGGACATGCCCATGGGGTTTTTGTAAGCAGTTCTATATGCCCACAAAGCATCTCCTAACTTATTTGACCAGTCCTTTCTATTTCTTTTTACTGTCTTCTATAAGATCAACTTAATCTCTCTATTGGTGAGCTCAACTTGCCCACTAGTTTGAGGATGATATGGTGAAGCAATTCTATGGTTGACATCGTATTTGGCTAAAGCTTTTCTAAAAGCTCCGTGCATGAAGTGTGATCCTCCATCAGTCATGAGATACCTTGGTACACCAAACCTAGGAAAAATTACATCTTTAAGCATTTTCAAAGATGTCTTGTGATCAGCATTTTCAGTGGGGATTGCTTCAACCCACTTGGTCACATAATCAACAGCTACTAAAATGTGAGTGTACTTGTGCGAGGAAGGAAAAGGACCCATAAAATCAAAACCCCAACAATCAAAAGGTTCAATCACTAGTGAGTAATTCATAGGCATCTCATTCCTTCTACTAATGTTACCAACTCTCTGACATTTATCACAGGCTAAAACATAATTTCTAGCATCCTTAAAGAGAGTAGGCCAATAAAAACCTGATTGGAGAACCTTATGTGTAGTCCTCTCACCGGCATGATGTCCTCCATAGGGACTATCATGACACCGTCTGAGAATGTCCTTCTGCTCATGTTCCGGTATGCATCTTCTCACGATCCCGTCGGGACCTTCTTTGAAAAGATGTGGGTCATCCCAAAAGTAGTGCCTCAAATCATGAAAGAACTTCTTCCTTTGCTAAAATGTTAAACCTGGAGGCAAATACTTTGCAACAATAAAATTAGCATAATCTGCATACCAAGGATCGGAAAGAGATTGTACTTTTACAACGGCAAGTTGTTCGTCAGGAAAACTGTCGTTGACTGGGATGGGATCATGCGGTATATCTTCCATCCTTGAAAGATTGTCCGCCACCGGATTGTCTTCCCCTTTCCTATCAACAATCTGCAAATCAAATTCTTGAAGAAGGAGTACCCATCTGATAAGCCTTGGCTTGACATCCTTCTTTGTCATAAGGTACTTAATGGCAGCATGATCAGTATGAATAATAACTTTGGAATCAACAATATACTGCCTAAACTTATCACAAGCAAATACTACAGCTAAGAATTCCTTCTCAGTAGTAGCATAATTCCTTTGAGCACTATCAAGGGTTTTGCTAGCGTAATGTATAACATTCAATTTCTTATCAACTCTTTGTCCTAAAACAGCTCCAACAGCAAAATCACTAGCATCACACATAATCTCAAAAGGTAAATTCCAGTCACGTGGTTGTACTATAGGAGCGGTTATTAAAGCTTTATTAAGAACTTCAAAAGCTTCCTTACAATCCTCATTAAATACAAAAGGAACGTCCTTCTGGAGAAGATTAGTAAGGGGCCTCGAAGTCTTAGAGAAGTCTTTAATAAATCTTCTATAGAAACCAGCATGACCAAGAAAACTGCGAATACCTTTGATGTCCCTTGGATAGGGCATCCTCTCAATAGCTTTGATCTTGGCTTTGTCCACTTCAATTCCCCTTTCGGAAATCTTGTGACCAAGAACAATTCCTTCGTTAACCATGAAGTGGCACTTCTCCCAGTTGAGTACCAAATTTGTCTCCTCGCATCTCTGCAAAACTTTATTAAGATTGTGAAGACAATGGTCAAAGGAGGTTCCATAGACGGAGAAATCGTCCATGAAGACTTTCATAATATCCCCATAGAAACCATGAAAGATAGCAGACATACACCTTTGAAAAGTAGCAGGGGCATTACATAAACCAAAAGGCATACGCCTGTAAGCATAAGTACCAAAGGGACAAGTAAAAGTGGTCTTCTCTTGATCAGCAGTGTTAACATGAATTTGAGAGAAGCCAGAATAACCATCGAGATAACAAAAGTGGGTATTTTTGGATAACCTTTCAAGCATTTGGTCGATGAACGGCAACGGGTAGTGATCCTTCCTGGTTGCCTTGTTCAGCTTCCCGTAATCAATACACATTCTATATCCAATAATAATTCTCTGAGGTATTAGTTCATTTTTATCATTAGGAACCACAGTTGTACCTCCTTTCTTAGGAACACAATGTACAGGGCTTACCCACTTACTATCAGCTATAGGGTAGATAATACCTGCAGCTAGAAGCTTGAGAATCTCAGTTCTTACAACATCCATCATCTTCGGGTTCAACCGTCGTTGATGATCAACAACTGGTTTAGCATCAGGCTCAAGGTTGATAGTATGTTGACAGATAGATGGACTAATCCCCTTAAGGTCATCAAGGGTATAGCCAATTGCGCCTCGGTGTTTACGAAGTACTTCCAATAGTCGCTCTTCTTCATATCCTGAAAGGTTAGAATTGATAATAACATGATATACTTTCTTTTCATCTAAATAAGCATACTTGAGCGTATCGGGAAGAGGTTTAAGATCAAACACCGGGTCTTCTTTCGGTTTTGATAAAATTCCCAAAGGTTCAACCGGAAGGTTGTGCTTCAGGATAGCAGGTTGCCTCAAGAATATTTCATCTAGTTCATTTCTTTCCTGCATATGCAAATCATTCTCGTGGTCCTCCATATATTGCTGCAAAGGATCATTAGGGGGAATAGCAATAGAGGCAATACTTTCAATAAGTTTATCATCACTAGGTAAATCGGTACCACGAGGCTGCTTAAAGAACTTAGAAAAATTAAATTCATATGGCTCACCATCGAATTCAACAGAAACTTTACCTTTCTTGCAATCTATTATAGCTCCACAAGTTCTAAGAAAAGGTCTACCAAAAATAATAGGACAGAAATTGTCCCTCTCTGAACCAAGTACCAGAAAGTCGGTAGGGTATTTTACCTTTCCACATAGGACTTCAACGTCCCTCACAATTCCGATAGGAGAGATAGTTGTTCTGTTTGCAAGATGAATGGTAACATCAACTTCTTCAAGTTCACAAGGGGAAATCTCACCGATGATATCTTCATAAAGTGAATAGGGGATAGCACTTGCACTCGATCCCAAATCGCATAGCCCATAATAATTGTGATCTCCTATTTTAACAGATACCACTGGAGTACCTGAAATTGGGCCTTTATTCTTGGCTGTGACAAGGTTAGTGGAAACAGCACAAAAATTTATATTGGAATCCAAAACATCGTTAGTAACAAGGTCTTTAATCAATGCAACTTGAGGATCGACCCTGATCTGGTCCTCGGGCTCATCAACTCTTCTCTCACTTTTATTTATTATGCCTGTCACAAGAGAGTGCTCCCTTATCCTTGCGGGAAAAGGAGGCTGTTCATATATATCTGCAGGCAAAATAGGGTCAGCAACATGAATATCAACAGGTGGCTCTTTAAAAGGTTCATGATGTTGGTCTCTCTTCTTTTTAAAAGAATCAACGTGAGAGGCAAAATTCTTACATAAATTAATCATTAGATGGGAATCAAGACCAATCTTAGAGCAAAAAGTATTGAAGTAATCAGTTTTCACATAGCTCCCAATATAATCATGTTCATAATTTATAGTGGGCTCAATACCTTTATCAATTTCCCAATCTTCGGTATTCCTCTGGATCCTTTCAATGAGATCCCACCTTTCTTCAACACTCTTCGTCTGAAATACCCCACTAGAGGAGGCATCCAGCATCTCCTTATCCTGACGAGAAAGCCTGGCATAAAAATTTGTAAGTATAATTTCCTTGGGAAGCTTATGAATAGGACATTTGAGCATTAGGGACTTCAGTCTCCCCCAAGCTTGAGCAATGCTTTCTCCGTCACGAGACCTAAAGTTATAGATATAATTCCTGTCTCGATGAATTTCATGAAGAGGATAAAACTTAGTATAAAAGAGAGACATAAGCTCTTGCCAGTCAAGCAAGTGTGAGTTATCGAGAAGCCTATACCAATCTGAAGCTTTATCTATAAGTGATATGGCAAACAATTTCCTCATGACAAACTCCCTCGATACACTTGCAAGCTTAAATAATGAACATAGTTGTGACAGATATAGCAAGTGTTCACCGGGATGTCTGTCTCCTGCATAACGATTAGCCAAAACATAATCGATAATACCAGCTGGTATTTTATAGGGCACAATTTCAGTAGGGGGAGGAGCAACCACCACAGGTGTGGGGCGTCTTCCCGCAAGCAACGATCCAATACCAGGGTTGTCCATAAGGACAAAGAGCAGCAATAGCGAAAATAAAAACAGAATTATAAAAAACTTCCTTACCAGTTTCACTTTACCAATAGCGCTACGCTCCCTGGCAACGGCGCCAGAAAACGGTACTTGATGACCCACAACCGTAAGGGATCTATTGCAGCGTTTTCGATAAGTAAGAGTGTCGAACCCAACGAGGAGCAGAAGGTATTGATAAGCGATTCTGAGCAAGAAATTACTGCAAGCACTGAAAGATAACTTTTTAGGGGTTTTCTTGATATAAGCGACAGGAAAGTAAAAGCAAGCAAAATAAAAGGTACTGAGAGTGACAAGTGGCCCAATCCTTTCTGAGCAAAGGAGAGGCCTAGAAACTGAACTTATAAAGGCTAAAGTGTTCCTGAGGACACACGGGAGAGGTAGTCATGTGCTTTCGCCATATTCCGTATCGATACTATGTTATGTGTTGATAAGTGTTGAGTGGGTGGATCTATCCTAGTGCACTCTCTAGACTAAGATGAATGCACTCTTATGATTAAACACCTTGCAAGCATCCGCAAATACAAGATAGTATTTAAGGCAAAAGCCTAACCATAGCAATACGATCGAGGATCCATTATTCCCTTATGCAAAAGCGTGCGAACTGGGGTTCAGGTTTCTGTCACTCCGGCAACCCACCGTAAGCATTCTTTGTACACAATGTATTCTCCTAGGTCCTTAATAAGGCGAAGTGTTGAGTGTTCGACTCACACAACACCACTAGTAGAATGACAACACAACTTAAGTATCAAACAACACATATTACTTCAACAGCATATGACTACTAACAACGAGACTTTCCCCATGTCCTCAAGAACTAAGGTAACTACTCACGAGACATAAAAGAGATCATGATTAGTGGAGATAAATGGGTGATAAACAATCTGGACATAATAATATTTCTCCAACAAAACTCAATAGCATTCACCACAAAGTAGTAATCAACACCGATGGAGTAGAGAGGATAGGTAGTACGAGTTACAACACAAGTTGCAATTGTGAGATGAGATTTGGATGAAGATGGGGATGGTGCTGGTGTTGGGGATGATGTTGATGATGATCTCGATGATGCCCGTGACGATGGTGATGACGATGGCGACGATCTACCCTTCCGGGAGGTGATCTCCCCGGCGGAATCTGCCCACCGGACATGGCTTTTTCTTCTCTGTAGGTTTCCACCACGGAGCGGCGGTGGAACTCCGTAAAAACTCTCGTTTTTAGGGTTTTCGGATAACGGAGAGTATATAGGCAAAAGGGGCAGCCGGAGGTGGGCCAGGGGCTCCAGCCCCCCCCCCCCGGCGCGGCCAGGGGGGCGCCCCCAGGGCGCCTGGGCACCCTGTGGCCCCCCTCTAGTTGCCCTTTCGCATGTCTTCGTGATTCGTCCGGAAAATATCCTCCGTCGATTTTCAGGTAATTTGGAGGTATTCTTCTTCAGCAACTCAGCGTCCACTTTTTACCGCTGAATCCTGCGTCTGCTGCTTCGGCACCGGAAAGTTGCAAACTGTGTAAAATAGGCCAAAACAACATAAGAACATCATCGTAATGTGAAATATATCAATGAATAAGGATAAATTATGATTCAAAATAGTGATGCATTTTGGACGTATCAGGGCCCACCATCGCTTCTTCATAGTTCGAAGGTTCACCGTTGTCTAACAACATGATTTCCATGCCAGGGTTACCGTACCACTCTGGTGCGGAACGTGTCCTTGTGGACCTTTGAAGTTCAGTAGTAACTTGATCTATTTCTTCATGATCATTATCATTAACTTCCTCCCTTGTCGGTGCAGGCACCTCAGGAACTATTTCCTACGCTGCGCTACTTTCCGGTTCGGGAGGGGTGACTGTCACCTCATCAAGTTCTACTTTCCTCCCACTCACTTCTTTCGAGAGAAACTCTTTCTCCAGAAAGGATCCATTCTTGGCAACAAAGACCTTGCCTTCAGATCTGAGGTAGAAGGTGTACCCAATCGTTTCCTTTGGGTATCCTATGAAGACGCATTTTTCTGATTTGGGTTCGAGCTTTTCAGGTTGAAGTTTCTTGACATAAGCATCGCAACCCCAAACTTTCAGAAACGACAGCTTAGGTTTCTTGCCAAAACCAAAGTTCATACGATGTCGTCTCAACAGATTTCGATCAAGCCCTATTTAAAGTGAATGCGGCAGTCTCTAAAGCATAACCCCAAAAAGATAGCGGTAAGTCGGTGAGAGACATCATAGATCGCACAATGTCTAACAGAGTACGATTTCGACGTTCGGATACACCATTACGCTGAGGTGTTTCGGGCGGTGTCAATTGTGAAACAATTCCACAGTTCCTTAGGTGCATGCGAAATTCATGACTTAAATATTCACCCCCACGATCCGATCGTAAGAACTTTATTTTTCTGTCACGTTGATTCTCAACCTCATTCTGAAATTCTTTGAACTTTTCAAAGGTCTCAGACTTGTGTTTCATCAAGTAGACATACCCATATCTACTCAAGTCATCTGTGAGGGTGAGAACATAACGATAGCCTCCGCGAGCTTCAACACTCATTGGACCGCACACATCGGTATGTATGATTTCCAATAAGTTGGTCGCTCGCTCCATTGTTCCGGAGAACGGAGTCTTGGTCATCTTGCCTAAGAGGCATGGTTCGCACGTGTCAAATGATTCATAATCAAGAGACTCTAGAAGTCCATCTGCATGGAGCTTCTTCATACGTTTGACACCAATATGACCAAGGCGGCAATGCCACAAGTATGTGGGACTATCATTGTCAACTTTACATCTTTTGGCATTCACACTATGAATATGTGTATCATCACATTCGAGATTCATCAAAAATAAACCATTGACCAGTGGGGCATGACCATAAAACATATGTCTCATATAAATAGAACAACCATTATTCTCGGATTTAAATGAGTAGCCATCTCGCATCAAACAAGATCCAGATACAATGTTCATGCTCAAAGCTGGTACTAAATAACAATTATTAAGGTTTAAAACTAATCCCGAGGGTACATGTAGAGGTAGCGTGCCGACGGCGATCACATCGACCTTGGAACCATTCCCGACGCGCATCGTCACCTCGTCCTTCGCCAGTCTCTGTTTATTCCGCAGCTCGTGCTTTGAGTTACAAATGTGAGCAACTACACCGGTATGAAATACCCAGGAGCTACTACGAGCGCTGGTAAGGTACACATCAATAACATGTATATCATATATACCTTTGAAGTTGCCTGCCTTCTTGTCTGCTAAATATTTGGGGCAGTTCCGCTTCCAGTGACTCGTTCCCTTGCAATAAAAGCACTCAGTCTCAGGCTTGGGTCCATACTTTGGCTTCTTCCCGGTAACTAGCTTACCGGGCGCGGAAACTCCTTTGCCGTCCTTCTTGAAGTTCTTCTTACCCTTGCCCTTCTTGAACTTAGTGGTTTTATTCACCATCAACACTTGATGCTCATTCTTGATTTCCACCTCCGCTGATTTCAGCATTGAATATACCTCGGGAATGGACTTCTCCATCCCTTGCATATTGAAGTTCAGCACGAAGCTCTTGTAGCTAGGTGGGAGCGACTGAAGGATTCTGTCAACGACCGCTTCGTCTGGGAGATTCATTCCCAACTGAGACAAGCGGTTGTGCAACCCAGACAACTTGAGTATGTGCTCGCTGACAGAACTATTTTCCTCCATCTTACAGCCGTAGAATGCGTTGGAGACATCATATCTCTCAACTCGGGCATGAGCCTGGAAAACCATTTTCAGCTCTTGGAACATCTCATATGCTTTGTGGTGCTCAAAACGCTTTTGGAGCCCCGATTCTAAGCTGTAGAGCATGCCGCACTGAACCAGGGAGTAATCATCACAACGCGACTGCCAAGCGTTCATAACATCTTGGTTTGCCGGGGCGGGAGCGTCACCTAGCGGTGCTTCTAGGACATAAGTTTTCTTGGTAGCTATGAGGATGATCCTCATGTTACGGACCCAATCCGTATAGTTGCTACCATCGTCTTTCAGCTTGGTTTTCTCTAGGAACGCGTTGAAGTTGAGGGTAACATGAGCGTGGGCCATTTGATCTACAAGACATGTTGTAAAGAATTTAGACTAAGTTCATGACAATTAAGTTCATCTAATCAAATTTAATGAACTCCTACTCAGATTGACATCTCTCTAGTCATCTAAGTAATACATGATCCGAATCGACTAGCCCGTGTCCGATCATCACGTGAGACGGACTAGTCATCAACGGTGAACATCTTCATGTTGATCGTATCTTCTATATGACTCATGTTCGACCTTTCGGTCTTCCGTTTTCTGAGGCCATGTCTGTACATGCTAGGCTCGTCAAGTGAACCCTAAGTGTTTTGCGTGTGTAAATCTGGCTTACACCCGTCGTATGCGAACGTTAGAGCCTATCACACCCGATCATCACGTGGTGCTTCGGAACAACGATCCTTAGCAACAGTGCACAGTTAGGGGGAACACAATTCTTGAAATTTTAGTGAGAGATCATCTTATTTACTACCGTCGTTCTAAGTAAACGAGATGCATAAATATGATAAACATCACATGCAATCAAAATAGAGTGACATGATATGGCCAATATCATTTTGCTCCTTTGATCTCCATCTTCGGGGCACCATGATCATCTTTGTCACCGGCATGACACCATGATCTCCATCATCATGATCTCCATCATCGTGTCTTCATGAAGTCGTCTCGCCAACTATTACTTCTACTACTACGGCTAACGTTTAGCAATAAAGTAAAGTAATTACATGGCGTTATTCAGTGACACGCAGGTCATACAATAATTAAGACAACTCCTATGGCTCCTGTCGGTTGTCATTTTCATCGACATGCAAGTCGTGATTCCCTATTACAAGAACATGATCAATCTCATACATCACATATATCATTCATCACATCTTCTTGGCCATATCACATCACATATCACATGCTGCAAGAACAAGTTAGACGTCCTCTAATTGTTGTTGCAAGTTTTTACGTGGCTTTTATAGGTCTCTAGCAAGAACATTTCTTACCTACGCCAAAACCACAACGTGATATGTCAATTTCTATTTACCCTTCATAAGGACCCTTTTCATCGAATCCGACCGACTAAAGTGGGAGAGACAGACACCCGCCAGCCACCTTATGCAACTAGTGCATGTCTGTCGGAGGAACCAGTCTCACGTAAGCGTACGTGTAAGGTCGGTCCGGGCCGCTTCATCCCACAATGCCGTCGAATCAAGATTGGACTAGTAGCCGCAAGAGAATTGAACAAAATCAACGCCCACAACTTGTTTGTGTTCTACTCGTGCAAGATGCTACGCAAAGACCTAGCTCAGATGCCACTGTTGGGGTACGTAGCAGAATTCAAAATTTTTCCTATGCTTCACCAAGATCAATCTAAGGAGTCATCTAGCAACGAGCATAAAGGAGTGCATCTACATACCCTTTGTAGATCGCGAGCGGAAGCGTTCGATGGAACGTGGATGATGGAGTCGTACTCGTCATGATCCTCGTCACCGATGATCCCAGCGCCGAACGGACGGCACCTCCGCGTTCAACACACATACGGTACAGCGACGTATCCTCCTTCTTGATCTAGCAAGGAGAAAGGAGAGGTTGATGGAGATCCAGCAGCACGACGGTGTGGTGGTGGATGCAACGGGGAAAGCTGCAGGGCTTCGCCGAGACCCTGCGGGAGGAGTAGGAGATGTAACGGGGGGGAGGCGCCAGGGGCTGAGGTACGGCTGCCCTCTCTCCCCCCACTATATATAGGGGGCCAGGGGGCGCCGGCCCTAGGAGATCCAATCTCCTAGGGGGGGGCGGCGGCCAAGGGGGTGGCTTGCCCCCCAAGCCTAAGGGGGGCGCCCCCACCCCTAGGGTTTCAACCCTAGGCGCATGGGGGAGGCCCATGGGGGATGCGCCAGCCCACTAGGGGCTGGTCCCCCTCCCCCTATGGCCCACGGGGCCCTCCGGGATGGGTGGCCCCACCCGGTGGACCCCCGGGACCCTTCCGGTGGTCCCGGTACACTACGGGTGACCCTCGAAACTCTCCTGATGGCCGAAACTGGACTTCCTATATATTATTCTTTACCTCTGGACCATTCTGGAACTCCTCGTGACGTCCGGGATCTCATCCGGGACTCCGAACAACATTTGGGTTTCCGTTTGCATATATCTCTATAACCCTAGCGTCACCGAACCTTAAGTGTGTAGACCCTACGGGTTCGGGAGACACGTAGACATGACCGAGACGACTCTCTGGTCAATAACCAACAGCGGGATTTGGATACCCATGTTGGTTCCCACGTGTTCCTCGATGATCTCATCGGATGAACCACGACGTCAAGGATTCACTTACTCCTCTATGTAATTCCTTTTGTCTGTCGGTATGGTACTTGCCCGCGATTCGATCGTCGGTATACCGATACCTTGTTCAATCTCATCATGGCAAGTCTCTTTACTCGTTCCATAATCCATCATCCCATGACTAACTCCTTAGTCACTTTGAGCTCATTATGATGATGTCTTACCGAGTGGGCCCAGAGATACCTCTCCGTCATACGGAGTGAAAATTCCAGTCTCGGTTCGTACCAACTCAACAGACACTTTCAGAGATACCCGATGCGTACCTTTATAGACACCCAGTTACGTTGTGACGTTTGGCACACCCAAAGTATTCCTACGGTATCCGGGAGTTGCACAACCTCATGGTCTAAGGAACAGATACTTGACACTGGAAAAGCTTAAGCATTCCGAACTACACGATCTTGTGCTAGGCTTAGGATTGGGTCTTGTCCATCACATCATTCTCCTAATGATGTGATCCCGTTATCAATGACATCCAATGTCCATGGTCAGGAAACCGTGACCATCTGTTGATCAACAAGCTAGTAACTAGAGGCTTACCAGGGACACGTTGTGGTCTATTGTCGGGGAACAAATCCATGAGCACCTATGGGACCGGCGGACCGAGCCCCTTTCGGTTCGGCGGGGGCGAAGGTCGCACAAAGAGCGGATCGAGGCGAAACACACGAGCAGTTTACCCAGGTTCGGGCCCCACGGATGCGTAACCCTACTCCTGCTTTGTGGTTTGTATTGAGTTCTTGCTCGGGAGCGCTGAGTGCTACAGTACACACCAACAGCTAACGAGACCGAGCGTGAGTGTTCTCCTCCTCCCTTCTACGTTGCGCATGGGCCTCCTTTTATATGCTCAAGGGGTCACCGACAGGTGGCAACGTAGACAAGGGTAAAAATGGAAAGGTGTTACGGTTGGTGCAACTACCTGCTACAGTGTATCATACCTAACTCTGACGGCAGGGGACAAGGGCATTAAATGACCATCTGCGTCGCCCAAAAAGTGTAAAAGGGACCGTCAGGGACGCCACCGCTCGCCACGATGGCAATCTTGTCAGCACCGCTTTCCACCGCGCAATGCTGGCTGCACAGCCTCCCGCCACGTACGCCTGGAAGGATCCTAGAGCGACACATTGGTGGATGTGCTGGAGCGCGGGTACAGAGTGGTAGCTTGCCGCGGCAAGCGCCTTGCCGCGGTCGTTGTCTTGTCGCGTCCGGGAGCTTGTCGCTCACCGGGCCTTGCCGGGACGCGTGGCGCGTCGCGGCAAGTTCCTTGAGATGCCTTGGTTGGCCTTCCCGGCAAGCTCCTCTTGCCGGGGTCTTGTCTCCTTGGCTTGAATACTTTGTTCTTGAATGGCCCCAAAGGAACCACGGAGGACCTTGGCGGTCACCCGGCAAGCCTTGCCGCGGGATGCTGTGACTGCCCGTGCACAAGTTCGGGATACTAGGGTACCCCTACTCTAGTGCACCGACAGGAGCCCCCGTGCCTGGGCCATACACGGTGCCGAGCGCTGTTGGGCCAGGCCCAAAACAGGGCACCGGCACGCGCGGCCAGGGTTACGCCGTATCTCTCTCCGTATCCACCGCGCCCTCCCCGAACGACGCGCGTTGAATGCGGCGTCGTGGGAGAGATCGTGGGTGGTTTCTTTATTCAGAAAGACTGAACGTCCGCCCCCTCCCTCCTTATAAGCAGGGGAAACAGGGGCAGTTCGCCCACTCGCCAGTTGCTATTCCAATCTCAGAAACCTCGCCGCTCCCCCTTCTTCCCAAAGCTGAAAGAGAGCAGTGCCCTGCCCCCCATCGCCACCAGCACCACTAACGCCGTCAGCCTCTCCCACCACTTCCGCCATGGCTCCGAAAGCCGACAAGGGGAAGGTTGTGAAGTCGACCGAGGCGCAGCGGCTCGCGGCGCTGCGAAAGGAGCGGGCAATCTCCCCCCCCCCCAAGCTCGCCGCAAGGGAGCTGAGGGAGTATTACTACCTCTTCTGGTCGACGGAGACGCGGGCGCATCCGTGCACGAAGGTACTTCCAGCCGTCGCTTCGGAAATGGCTCCGAATGGATATCCCTTCTTCGCCTTGTTCTTCTACTGCGGGCTCTGCCCGCCTTTCTCTGAGTTTTTCTGCGATCTTATGAACACCTATGAGTTCCGCCTCCTTGACTTCAACCCCAATGTTGTTCTGACCATGGCAGTTTTCACACATCTCTGCGAAAACTTTGTCGGAGTCTATCCAAACGTAGCCCTTTTTCGCCACTTCTTTATGCCCCGAGTTGAGAGAGGAGAGCCTTTGTCCGGCGGAATTGCCTGGATCTCGAGAGCCGGCAAGAAGAACGCTTATCTGGAGGGAGAGTTCCGTAACAAGTGGGAGGAAAAGAGAGCAGACTGGTGCTGGATTGTCGAGGAGGACCCGCAGCCGTTTACCGCTCGGCGCCAAACTCCAGTAGCGCGCGGCAGCGATTGGAGCAACGTGGCCCCGGAAGACGACAGGCTGAAGATTGCCGCCACCCGGATCCAACGCCTTAGGCTTGCCGGGCTCACTGTAAGTGCGGTTGGCGCAGATTTTCTTCGCCGCCGCATCGCCCCCTTGCAGGAGAGGAGGAGACCCGCCTGGGACTTCAAGAATGCGGCGAATATCATGAGGCTGCGTCCGGGCCTTAACTTCAACTTCACTGTTTTGGAACTTGACGCAATGCTCCGTGAGCTATTCAAGTACGACCCTCAACATCCCGAAGTGTTCAGGTTGCCGAAGGGTGTCGTTCTGCTGTGCAACAACTCCTCGCTCGACCGCATCCGTGCAATGATGCCACTGTGCGACTCGCATGGAATTGTCCCAACTTGGCAAGAGCCTGCAGACGTCGTCGTGCAGGAGTTCTTTGACGGCTTGGTAGAAGTGTCGGTCCGCTCCGACGAATAGAAGAGCCTCACTCGCACCACCACCGATGCGGAGATGAAATGCATCGCCACTAGGCTGGAAGAGGCGGCGGCAGCCGCAGCCGCGGGCGAGTTTTGATTCACCGTGGAGGAGGCGGAGGCAGCAGAGTCGGCAAGCCGTGCCGAGCGAGAGGAGCTTGCCGGCGTGGAAGAGCTTGCCGGGCATGATGTCGAGTCGAGCGAGCCCGCCGAGGATACGAGCGGCTCGTTGGAGATCAACTCCTCTTCCTCCTCATCTTCGGACAGCTCGTCGCAAGCAGAGCCCCCAGCTCCACCAAGAAGGCATCTCCGCAAGGCTGGGGACGTAGCGGAGCGGCAGACGAGTCGACAGCCGCTGCGCCGCGCGACACGCTCCACCGCGGCAAGCACTGTTGCCGCGGGAGCACCTCACGCTGCTGCGGCAACTGGAGCGGGGTCCACCCGGACCACCGCTTCTGCTCCTGCCGCTTCTCACGCCGCGGCGGCAGCCGGAGCGGGGTCGTCTCGGACCACCGACACTGCTCCCGCCAAGCGGCCAAGGGAACCTACTCCTCCGCCTCCTCGCGCCGGAGGTGAGTCGGACTTCGACTTCTCCGCGCTCAGCTCCGACGAGGAAGAAGAAGAGTAAGATTCTTTGCTGTTTTGTCTTGTATCTCATTTGCTTTACTCCGAACTTATTCCTTTTTAGGACTCTGGCCCAGAGAGCGGCGAAGAGAGCCAAGGTCCCGGCGCGTCCAAAGGAGGTAATTATCGTCGAGGACGAATACACCGTGGCAACTATTCTCCAGAGCAGCCCCCAGCGTAAGTATATGGTTTGCTTCCCGCTGTTAGGCGCGCATTGATGCTCTTTCTTTGCTGACATCTGATTGTTGGTTTGTGTAGGAGCAGAGCAGCCCCACCAGGAGCGCCCGGAGGCCGCCCCCGACATGCCATCTGCTTCGACTACGCCGCCAAGGGAGAGTTCTCCGGCAAGGGAAAGCTCTCCGACAAGGTAGAGTTCTCCGGCAAGGGAGAGTTCTCCGGCAAGGGACAGCACCAGCGGCCCCCCGGCGGTGGAGACTACGGCTGCAGAACCCGGTACAGGTAATCCTCTCGCTTCAAATCTTCCCTTGGGTTTTTCTTCTTTTGATCTTCTTTTTGGATATTTGCTTGACTTTTCTCCCTTTTCCGGCCGTCAGACCCATCTGCTGCGGAGCCGATGGAGACCGAGGTTGCTGGCGAGGAGAACGCCGCCGAAGAGGCCGCCAAAGCTGCCGCCGCAGCAGCTGGCGAGGGGTCTGGCGATCGCACTGGCGGCCCTGAGGCCGCAGGAGCGCCAGGCGCTACGCCGACCGCCGATCCTTCCGCCGCTGCCGCAGCGTCAGGCTCCGAAGAGCCCCAGCCAGGCGTCTACTTGAAGGCCGGCGAAAACGTCTTCATCAACCTCCCCTGGGCGTCAAGCTCCAGGGCGCCGGTCGAAGGAGAAATCTTCGATGGAGAGGTGCTCGCCTTCGCTGGGCTGACGCTGGTTGATGCCCCGAGCAGCAGCAGCGGCGAGCCTGAGGAGGAGCGGCTGCTGCAGAAGCTGGTGTCGCTCTACCGTGCTCGGCAGGCCTAGCTGGAATCCCGAGAGTCGCTTGTCGCGAAGGCGGGAGTGGACATCGAGAAGCGCGCAGAGGAGCTCCGGGGTCTTAACCAGGAAGCTCTCCAGTCCCTGGCAGAGGAGCGGGCACAACTTGCCGAGGAGCAGAAGGCCTTCCTCCTCGAGAAGGCTGAAGTCGAAGAGCAACAGCGGCTTTCCGCTGAGAAGCTGTCTGCGCAGGAGGGCGAGCTGGCGCAGCGGAAGGTCAATCTTGACAGCCACGAGGAGGAGCTTACTGCGCGCGAGCAAACATTCGGCGGAGCCCTCAAGCAAGCAGAGGATGCTGCCGCAGCTGCCGAGGCCGCCAAGAAGGAGCTGGAGACGAAGGTGGCGCGGCTGGAGGCCGATCTCAAGGCGAGCGGTGAAGAGCTTGCCGCGCTCAAGTGTGAGCGGGAGAAGGACGCCTATAGCTTGTCAGAGCTGCAGGTTCGTCTCGCCGAGAGGCGCAAGGAACTTGGCGTCGCCAAGGACTCCAATGCAGATCTTGAGTTGAAGCTGACTACTTTGACCAAAACGCTGGACGGCGCCAGGGAGCAGGAGGTGGCCTTGAAGAAGAAGATCAAAGCCGATGAGGCGCTGCTGGTGAGTGCTGCTGCCGCCCAGAATGCTCTTAGGGAGAATGTGAAGCACGGGACGGAGGATCTCGTGGATGCTGCCGCAGACATCGACAGGGAGCTGGCGCAGCTGGGGATGGAGGATCTCGGGTATCCCTCCGATGAGAACCTCCAACCCAGCGCCAAGCTCACCTTGTTCTTCAAAGGCGTGGCAACGGCGCTCCAGCGACTCCGGGTGAAGATCCCAAAGCAGCTGGCCGACGAGTCGCGCAAGATCTGCGCGGGAGCTCTTCAAAAGGTGTTGGTGAAGGTGGCCTTCCGCAACCCGGGCCTCAACCTCACCAACGTCCTCAAGACCCTGCCGTCGTATGCTGATCTGGAAGCGCTCAAGACCCTTGTCGCACCCATTGTGGACAAGGTGAGCGGGATCAAGAGGATTGAGGGCGATCGCGTAGACTAGGCCGCCCGTTTTCTTCTTTTCTTGTCGCTTTTCTGTTGTTTGCTTCCCGGTAAGGCGAAACTTTCTTGAACGACGCCTGGTCCATGCCATTATCTTCTCCTCCCCCCCCCCCCGGCAAACTTGTGGGCGAGGGAACCTTCCTTTCCTTGAGAAAAAGAAAGAAGAGAAAATAAAGACATGGAGCCTTATGGCTCGTTATTGCTTACCGGGGGTAGGTGCTACACAAAGTGTCAGATAACACATGCAAAAAATAGAAAGCATGAAATTGTCACGATGTGCGGAACACATGAGCTTTGCTTATGCACAGGGTCTGCGCCTGGCTTTGTACAAAGGATTACATGCAACAGCGGCAAGACTTGTACAAAAGGTGGTTGACGGAACAGGTTCCGGCAACCGCGCCTTACGGGTAAAACTTACGAAGATGTTCAATGTTCCAGGAATTGCTCACCGGAATGACATCTTCGGTCTCAAGGCGGACAGCGCCAGGCCTAGTGACTCGTTTCACCCGGTAAGGGCCTTCCCACTTCGGCGTCAACTTGTTGGAATTCTTGGCGGACTGAACGCGCCGAAGAACAAGGTCGCCTTCCTCGAGACTTCTGGCGTTAACTTTGCGGCTATGGTAGCGGCGCAAAGCTTGCTGGTAGCGAGCAGCTCGTACAGCAGCCTGAAGACGGTCTTCCTCAAGGAGCAGCGCGTCATCTTGTCGCAGCTGCTCTTGCTCAAGCTCATCATAAGCGAGCACTCGAGGTGACCTGTATACGAGTTCCGTGGGGAGAACTACCTCTGCTCCATAGACTAGAGCGAAAGGTGTCTGGCCAGTGGCTCGATTTGGCGTCGTCCTGATCGACCAAAGAACCACCGACAGCTCCTCAATCCAGTTTCTTCCGCACTTGCGCAGCCTGTCGAAAGTCCTAGTCTTGAGTCCACGTAGCACTTCAGCATTTGCCCTCTCCGCTTGACAGTTGCTTCTCGGGTGAGCAACAGAAGCGAAGCAGACCTTGGCGCCAAGATCTTGGGCGTACTGCATGAAGGTGCGGCTCGTGAATTGCGTACCGTTGTCGGTGATGATCCTGTTAGGGATCCCGAAGCAGCAAACAATCGACCTGAAGAACTTGACTGCTGATTGTGCTGTCACCTTCCTCACTGCTTCCACTTCCGGCCACTTTGTGAACTTGTCGATTGCAACGTACAAGTACTCAAAGCCCCCGACTGCGCGGGGAAAGGGGCCGAGGATGTCGAGCCCCCAGACCGAAAATGGCCAGGATAAAGGGGTCGTCTGGAGAGCTTGAGCTGGCTGGTGTATCTGCTTGGAATGGAACTGGCACGCTTCACACTTGGTTACTTGTGCAGTTGCATCCTGGAGGGCTGTCGGCCAAAAGAAACCTTGCCTGAAAGCTTTGCCGGCAAGTGCTCTTGCGCCAATGTGGTGACCACATATACCTCCATGTATCTCTGCCAACAGCTTTTGTCCGCCTTCCCGGTGAATACACTTCAATTTCACACCGTTGAGTCTTCTTCTGTACAGTGTGTTGTCGACAAACTGGTACATACTTGACTGCCGGGCTACTCTTTCCGCTTCTTCTTGCTCTTCGGGAAGTTCTCCTGTCTGAAGGAAACGGACAATCTGATGTGCCCATGCTAGAGCTTGCGACTCGACAATAAGGACTAAAGGCACATCTGCTGCTGCGGGAACATCCGCTTCTACGGCGCGAACCTGCGGCTCAGCCGGAGCTTGACGTTCCCCGGCAAGCTTGCCAGAGCAAAACTTGTCGGGAGCCTCTGCTTCAACGGAACAAACCCTAGGGCTTGTCGGAGCAGACTGCTCCTCAGCGCTCTTGGTGTTGATCTTGGAGACCTTCTTGGCGGCGGCTTCGGGAAGCTGTGCCGGAAAATAGTCACCAGAAATCAACTTCCTCTTCTTACTCTGTCCAGTTGATGGCGTTACATACGGTTGAGTCAGCTTGAGCACAAATATCCCTGGTTCCACAGGTAACTAAGTGCGGCGCATTTCGACAGGCCATCGGCAATGTCGTTCTGAGATCTTGGAACATGCTCCATCTGTAGGCCGTCAAAGTGCTCTTCTAGCTTTCTCACTTCATCAACGTAGGCTTCCATCAACGGACTCTGATAACTCTTGTTTACTTGGCGGACGACAAGCTGCGAGTAACCCCTGACAATGAGCTTCTTGATCCCAAGGTCTGCCACGATCCTGAGACCGGCAAGCAAACCTTCATACTCTGCGGTATTGTTCGTTGCTTGCTCCTTGGGAAAGTGCATCTGGACTACGTACTTGAGGTGCTCTCCGGTGGGTGCGACAAGCAGCACGCCGGCACCGGCGCCTTGTAGCGAGAAGGCACCATCAAAGTACATCAGCCACTCTTTGCTTGCTTCCTTGACGGGGATGCTTGTTTCTGGAATTTCTTTGTCTGGTGTTGGCGTTCACTCTGCTATGAATTCTGCCAATGCTCTGCTTTGGATAGTTGAAGTGCTCTCAAACTTGAGGCCAAAGCTTGACAGTTCCAGTGCCCACTCAACAATCCTGCCTGTTGCTTTTGGATTCTGCAGTATCCTCTTCAGCGGAAAACGAGTGACAACTGTGATCTCGTGTGCTTGGAAGTAATGGCGCAGCTTTCTCGAGGCCATGAGAAGGCCGAAAAGCAATTTCTGCACACCAGAGTACCTTGACCTAGCCCCCTGCAGAAGGGAACTGACAAAGTAAACTGGGCGCTGCACCATTCTCTTCGGTATCTCCTCGCACGCCTGCGCAGATCCATCTTTCTCGGGACCAGAGCTTGTCGGGGAAGCCCCCTGCTTGTCGCTGGATGCGCCTACCGTGGTTGCTGGCTCATCATCTGCCTCCCTTTCCGCTACTAACGCAGCACTAACCACTTGATTGGTTGCCGCTATATATAGCAGCAACTTCTCTTGTGGCTTAGGTGCGACAAGTGTTGGAGTGGAGGACAGGTATCTTTTCAAGTCTTGCAGCGCAGCCTCCGCTTCCGGAGTCCATTTCATTGGACCTGCCTTTTTCAATATTTTGAAAAACGGCAGGGCGCGCTCAGCAGACCTAGAGATAAACCTGCTGAGAGCAGCCACGCAACCGGCAAGTCTTCGTACATCCTTGACGCGCTTTGGTGCTTCAATCTGCTCAATGGCCTTGATCTTGTCGGGATTGGCTTTAATTCCCCGCTGAGACACGAAGAACCCGAGAAGCTTGCCGGAAAGGACTCCAAACACACACTTCTCGGGGTTGAGCTTGAGGCTGATCTTGCGCAGATTTGCAAAGGTCTCGTCTAAATCTTGAATCAGAGTTGCCTTGTCCTTGCTCTTGACCACTATGTCATCCATGTAGGCTTCCACATTTCTGTGTATTTGTGGCTCAAAAGCGACATGGACTACCCTTGCAAATGTTGAACCAGCATTCTTTAAACCGAAAGGCATCCGTATGAAACAGTACGTGCCACATGGAGTGATGAATGCGGTCTTCTCCTCATCCTCTTCTGCCATGAAGATTTGATGGTATCCTGAGTATGCGTCAAGAAATGAAAGCAAGTCACATCCGGCCGTGGAGTCAACAATCTGGTCAATGAGCGCCAAGGGAAATGGTTCTTTGGGACAAGCTTTGTTAACATCGGTAAAATCGATGCAAAGCCTCCATTTCCCGTTTGCCTTGCGCACGACTACAGGATTGGCCAACCACGTAGGATGGAGCACTCCTCTGACAAGGCCTGCTGCTTCCAACTTCTTGATCTCTTCTGCGATGAATTCTTGGCGCTCCACTGCTTGCTTCCTGACCTTCTGTTTGACGGGCCGCGCACGAGGACAGACGGCAAGATGGTGCTCAATTACTTTCCTGGGAACACCGGGGATGTCAGACGGTTGCCACGCAAACACGTCGACGTTCGCCCGCAGGAAAGCAATGAGCACGCTTTCCTATTTAGGGTCAAGAGTGGCACTGATGGTGAAGGTACCACCAGTGCCATCCTCCTTGGCGGACACCTTCTTGGTCTCTGGCGGAGCTGCCATTGTCTTCTTACACTTGCCGGTGGAGCTCGATGGTGCGTCCTCGACGGTAGCGCAGCACTCCGAAGAGGTGCGCTTGCCGGAGTGGGCATCAGAACTCTTGCCGGACTTGGTCTTCTTCTTCCTCCCGGGAGCTTCAACGGCAGGTGACTTGCGATCTGTTACGGCTGCCGCTTCCCGGTAGATCTTGTCGGCGCAGATAAGAGCATCCTTCTTGTCGCCAGGGACAGAGATGACACTTATCGGGCTTGGCATCTTCAGCATGTTGTATGCGTAGTGAGAGGCTACCATGAACTTGGCGAGTGCTGGACGGCCGAGTATCCTATTGTAAGGCAATGGAAAATCGGCAATGTCAAAAGTGACCCTCTCAGTCCTGAAGTTCAACTCGCTGCCAAATGTTACCGGCAACGTGATATTCCCCTTCGGCTTGCTCCTTCCCGGGTTGATTCCTTGGAATGTGCCGGTCTCTTCGAGCTCGCTGTCAGGGACCTGGAGTTTCTGGAGTACAGCGGAGGAGATCAGGTTCAAGCCGGCCCCGCCGTCAACTAGCATCTTAGTGACCTTGAGGTTGCGGATAGTTGGTGAAACCAACATCGGCAAGCACCCGACCGTAGTTGTGCGATCAGGGTGGTCCTCAATATAAAAGATGATAGGCGTGCCAGACCATTTCAGAAGCTTGCGTGAATCGACAGGTGGTTCTGCCGCATTGACTTCCCGCACCCACTGCTTGAGTTGGCGGTGTGAAGTATGCAGAGAAGCACCGCCGTCAACGCACAAGACCTCTGTGGCTTTCTGGAACTCCTGCTCACTGGTCTCGACCGCGGGGAGGTCTGTCTCCTTGCCGTCAACGCACAAGACCTCTGTGGCATCCATGTCTTCATCGTCGTCGTCATCTTCATCCTTGTCGCGGCCGCGGGGAGGTCTGTCTCCTTGCCGCTGCTTGGCCTTGCCGCGGCGTCCTCCCCGGCCGATGCGCTTCTTGCCGGATCCTCCAGCACCTCCTTGGGCCTTCTCCTTGTCGCGTCGCTCGTATTCAGCCTTTTGCTGTTCGACAAGCTGCTCGACCTTCTTGCAGCTCTAGAGGTCGTGGCCCTTGGTGTGGTGGATCTTCCAGTACTGCTTGTCGGTGCCGTCCTGCTTGTCGGCGACCGCCACAGCCTGGCAGTTGGTGCATGCGGCAATCTCCTTGCCGAAGCTACCAGCTTTGGCTTTTTTGGTGCCACCTTCGTTACCGGACTGCTCAATGACTAGCACATCTTTGCCTTTCTTCTTCCTGTTGCTCCGCCGCCGGTTTTTCTTTGCCGGGGCAGCATCCTCGCTGTCAGATCCTCCTGCTCCTGTATTCTCTCCGGGGAGTTTCCTCCCTTCCTCAGCACGTGCACACTTGTCGGCCAGGGCATACAGCTCACTGACGTCTCTGATCTTGCACATCGCCATCTCCTCCCGCATCCTGTGGTTACGCACGTTCTGATGGAACACGCTAATGACCGCGGCAGGGTGGATATCTGGGATGTTGTGTTGTACATGGCTGAATCTCTGAATGTACTTGCGCAGGGGCTCTCCTTCCTTCTGGGCGAGCAGATGAAGGTCACTCTCTTGGCCATGAGGTTTGTGGCCGCCCGTAAAGGCGCCGACAAACTGATGGCATAGGTCTGCCCAGGAGGATATGGAGTTGTCAGGCAAGTGCATGAGCCAGGACCTGACGTTGGGCTTGAGCACCAGCGGGAAGTAGTTGGCAAGGATCTTGTCGTCCCGCCCCCCGGCAGCTTGCACCGCGATGGTGTAGATGCTGAGGAACTCCGACGGATGCGACTTGCCGTCGTACTTCTCTGGTACGTCTGGCTTGAAATTCTTCGTGCTGTGCCACTGGACTTGCCGCAGCTCACGAGTAAACGCAGGGCAACCTACCGCACACGGCAAGTCGCCTGGTTCCCCTGGCACATGCATGTCGACATAGGGCCCAGCGCGCTGGTCCGATTGACGCCGCGCTTCTCTTTGGCGCTCGATGCGAGTACGAGCGTCTTCTTGCTGTCGTTCGTGAAGAACTTGGCGCTGATCGCGATGAGCTCGTGGATCTGATGACGCGGTGGAGTCACTGTTGAGGTGGAACCGGCGAGTCGGCGATCTTGGCCTTCGGGGCGGAGAGTGCACGGTGGTTGCACCCCCACCGGTCTTGTCGCCACCGGCTCGTGCCTGGCTGACTTGCCGCGGCTGCGATGTACTCGGCTGCCGTGGAGTGTCGCCGTTGGCGAAGCCGATGAGACTCTGAATGGTGGCCCTCCAGTCGTTGATCTTGTCTGCCGTTGGAGGGTAGTCCAGGAGCAGTTGAGGTCGCGCCAAAGCTTCTGCTGAAGTGGCGGGTGGCGGTGGCCAACGGTGTGAGGAGCGGGATATGCTCGGACTTCTAACTATGTTAGAAGGAGCAGTATCCCGTCCAGGCGACCGTGCCTCGCTCATGCCAGCACGTTGGCGTGCATGCTGGTCTTGAGCATTCCGAGATCCACCAGCTCGATCTTGGTCCAGCAAACGTATGGTACCGTGAGTACCATGACGCTGCCGGTCCCGCGCCTCCTGAGATGGGCGCGGTGCATATACGGACGCCGAGGTCTTGGAGTGCGCCCGGTCGTTGTGGGAGCCGATTACGCCGCCGATGGGCAGCGCAGCCTTGTCCTTGGACCTGGCAGCACCATGAGCTCCCTCGTCGACGCTCGTTTTTCCGCCGGCGTCTACCCCACCAGCCGTTTGCTCCGGCGGTGGTGGGTTCGGCGCGGACGGAGCAGCCGCTTCCGAAGCCTTCTTCTTCGGCGGCATGTCGATGAAGACGAAGAAGATCTAGCTCATGTGAACGCCGGATCAGGTTCACACAACCTCGACGCCCCCTACCTGGCGCGCCAAAGATGTCGGGGAATGAATCCATGAGCACCTATGGGACCGGCGGACCGAGCCCCTTTCGGTTCGGCGGGGGCGAAGGTCGCACGAAGAGCGGATCGAGGCGAAACACACGAGCAGTTTACCCAGGTTCGGGCCGCACGGATGCGTAAAACCCTACTCCTGCTTTGTGGTTTGTATTGAGTTCTTGCTCGAGAGCGCTGAGTGCTACAGTACACACCAACAGCTAACGAGACCGAGCGTGAGTGTTCTCCTCCTCCCCTCTACGTTGCGCATGGGCCTCCTTTTATATGCTCAAGGGGTCACCGACAGGTGGCAACGTAGACAAGGGTAAAAATGGAAAGGTGTTACGGTTGGTGCAACTACCTGCTACAGTGTATCATACCTAACTCTGACAGCAGGGGACAAGGGCATTAAATGCCCATCTGCGTCGCCCAAAAAGTGCAAAAGGGACCGTCAGGGACGCCACCGCTCGCCACGATGGCAATCTTGTCAGCACCGCTTGCCATCGCTCACCGCTGGCTGCACAGCCTCCCGCCACATACGCCTGGAAGGATCCTAGAGCGACACGTTGGTGGATGTGCTGGAGCGCGGGTACAGAGTGGTAGCTTGCCGCGGCAAGCGCCTTGCCGCGGTCGTTGTCTTGTCGCGTCCGCGAGCTTGTCGCTCACCGGGCCTTGCCGGGACGAGTGGCGCGTCGTGGCAAGTTCCTTGAGATGCCTTGGTTGGCCTTCCCGGCAAGCTCCTCTTGCCGGGGTCTTGTCTCCTTGGCTTGAATACTTTGTTCTTGAATGGCTCCAAAGGAACCACGGAGGACCTTGGCGGTCACCCGGCAAGCCTTGCCGCGGGATGCTGCGACTGCCCGTGCACAAGTTCGGGATACTAGGGTACCCCTACTCTAGTGCACCGACATCTATGTATTCACACATGTATCGCTGTTTCCGTACAATACAATTCAAGCATGAATAACAGACAATTATCATGAACAAGGAAATATAATAATAATCCTTTTATTATTGCCTCTAGGGCATATTTCCAACAGCCTCGTATGTCCTCGACATCGAGATTCATCAAGATAGGTCCGGAGGAATGTTAGGACTATCACAAAAGGCATACTTCGAGAGAGTGCTGAAGAAATTCAATATGCATAAGTGCTCACTTTCACCTTCTCCTATAGTTAAGGGCGATAAGTTTGGGACATTTCAATGTCCGAGGAACCAGTATGAAACTGATTAGATGAAGCCGGTTCCTTATGCTTCAGGTGTCGGGAGCATCGTGTACGCTCAAGTTTGTACGCGCCCAGATTTATGTTTTGTAACCAGGATGCTTGGCAGATACCAATCAAATCCAGGACCAGACCACTGGAAGGCGGCAAAGAAAGTCTTGCATTATATGCAAGGAACTAAGGATTTCATGCTTACATATAAAAGAACTGATAACCTAGAAATTATTGGTTATTCAGACTCTGATTTTGCTGGGTGTGTGGATAGTAAGAGATCCACGTCAGGTTATGAATTCACACTCGCGGGAGGAGCCATATCGTGGAAAAGCTCCAAACAAACGTTAACTTCTGCGTCTACAATGCAAGCGGAATTTGTAGCATGTTTTGAGGCCACCGAGCAGGCTGTATGGCTAAAGAATTTTATTCCCAGACTTAAAGTGGTTGACAGCATATCTAAACCAATTTTATTATACTGCGATAATGAACCTGCAGTTTTCTATACGAGTAACAACAGATCAAGTGATGCTGCTAAACACATTGACATCAAGTATCGTGTTGTGAAAGATAGAATCCAGGATCAAACAGTTGATCTTAAGCATATGAGAACGAAGCATATGCTTGCGGATCCGCTAACAAAAGGCTTACCACCCAGTATTTTTCGTGAGCATGTTGCCGGCATGGGACTACTGGAAGCCTTATGATTCTGGAATAAGAGGATCATTAAAATAAACCACTCCCCAATTAGTAAAATGTTTTCCGTTTCGAGATAGGCGGCTGTGCTATAAGTGTTGGGGTTCTATGGCGTTTCGAGTCGTTGTAACACCTCACTTTGGTACATCATTCCTATGTAGAATGGGCAAATGAAGTTAAGCCTAACGATTAAGGGGGAGAATGTTGGTTTGATCTGACGGCTTAAACAGGCAAGTTAGATCAATTAGTCTAACAGAAAAAAACAAAGGGATAACGATAAGTGAAGTGGTCCACGCACCAACATACGTGATCCTCAATCAGAACTAACACACTCTGATCGGGGGCGACCAAAAACCAACTCAGGTCTTGGGTCCTCTGTCGCCAGCGCCATATTAAAGGATACGGTAGAGAGCTGACCACCTGCGCGATCACAATTCACGTAAGGTTTTCTCTCCTCCTGATATTCTCACCCCATCCGATCAGGTTGAGTGCTGCAGCGACGGGAAGACCTAAGCCAACCGCCGCTACTGTCCCCGGGCAGTGCCGGTGGCGTCCTGAAGGAATCAGGACGTCGAGGAGAACCGCTACTTTGACTACATCACCCCTGCATCAAGTCTGCACCAAGCAGGCGACCATGTCCACTGCCGTGACATGTAATGATTCCCTAAACCCTTCTCTGTTCATGATTTTAAGGTGATCTAGATGCAATCAGTTTCTGCTAGTCGCATCCCAGAGATGCATAATTAATCCAACAGTTTGGACTAACAATGACGACTACACGAGGGAGGTCGGCCACGGTGGCGTCGGTGGCCATCAACGCATGCACCGGCCATAGGCTCTGCTCCAACGTCACGTTCACCAGCAGCCGTGTCAGACGCGGCACCGGCCTCTCCAACAGGGCCGCCACCGGGTGGCCTAGCAGTGCCTCTACCGTGGCTGGCATGTGCACGGAGCTGCTCATGGTCGACCGAGACGAAGGGAGAGACCAATCAAGATCAATAGCGATGGTGCGTATGCATGTGGTTTCTAAAGGCGCGAGAGATGAACTATTTTCTGACTAACTATTGTTCGGAGTGACACTGACAACCTATCTATTTGTAGACACTTTGTGCGTGTAGTGATAGTGAGAAAATTCGATATAGTATAGGTGGCGGTCGCAGGGTGGAAGAAAACGACTGAATCGGTGTTGGGTAGTGATAGGTGGAGGGGGTGAAGAGGCACGTATGAATGATACGAGGCCACCGAGCGAGGAGGAGGATGGATGACGGCATGCACGACGGTACCGATGATTGTTCAATCTGGGGAGGCGCTAGCTATGCAGTGATTCAACGTTGTTAGGGCATCTCCAACACGGATCTTCAAACTACTCGCAAACGTTTGGATTGTACGGTCTGAACATGTTGTGCCATCCAATGTGGTCTGTATCGGTCCGTGCAGCGATCCGAATGTTGGAAATATGCCCTAGAGGCAATAATAAATTGGTTATTATTATATTTCCTTGTTCATGATAATTGTTTATTATCCATGCTAGAATTGTATTGATAGGAAACTCAGATACATGTGTGGATACATAGACAAACACCATGTCCCTAGTAAGCCTCTAGATGACTAGCTCGTTGATCAATAGATGGTTATGGTTTCCTGACCATGGACATTGGATGTCATTGATAACGGGATCACATCATTGGGAGAATGATGTGATGCACAAGACCCAATCCTAAGCCTAGCACAGATCGTGTAGTTCGTATGCTAAAGCTTTTCTATATGTCAAGTATCTTTTCCTTAGACCATGAGATTGTGCAACTCCCGGATACCGTAGGAATGCTTTGGGTGTACCAAACGTCACAACGTAACTGGGTGGCTATAAAGGTGCACTACAGGTATCTCCGAAAGTGTCTGTTGGGTTGACACGAATCGAGACTGGGATTTGTCACCCCGTATGACGGAGAGGTATCTCTGGGCCCACTCGGTAGGACATCATCATAATGTGCACAATATGTGATCAAGGAGTTGATCACGGGATGATGTGTTACGGAACGAGTAAAGAGACTTGCCGGTAACGAGATTGAGCAAGGTATCGGTATACCGACGATCGAATCTCGGGCAAGTGCTATACCGTTAGACAAAGGGAATCGTATACGGGATTGATTGAATCCTTGACATCGTGGTTCATACGATGAGATCATCGTGGAACATGTGGGAGCCAACATGGCTATCCAGATCCCGCTGTTGGTTATTGGCCGTAGAGTTGTCTCGGTCATGTCTACATGGTTCCCGAGCCCGTAGGGTCTACACACTTAAGGTTCGATGACGCTAGGGTTATAGGGAAAGTATGTACGCGGTTACCGAATGTTGTTCGGAGTCCCGGATGAGATCCCGGACGTCACGAGGAGTTCCGGAATGGTCCGGAGGTAAAGATTCATATATGGGAAGTCCCGTTTTGGTCACCGGAAAAGTTTCGGGCGCTATCGGTAGCGTACCGGGACCACCGGGAGGGTCCCGGGGGTCCACCAGGTGGGGCCACCAGCCCCAGAAGGCTGCGTGGACCAAGTGTGGGAGGGGACCAGCCCCAGGTGGGCTGGTGGGCCCCCCCACCAAGGTCCAAGGCGCATGGAGAGTAGGAGGGGGGCAAACCCTAGGTCCAGATGGGCCTTAAGGCCCACCCTAGGGCGCCCCCTCTCTCCCCCCCTTGGCCGCACCCTAGATGGGTTTGGGGGCTGCCGCCACCCCTAGGGAGGGAACCCTAGATGGGGGCGCAGCCCCTCCCCTTCCCCTATATATAGTGGGGGTTTTGGGGCTGCTAGACACACGAGGACGTCTCCCTCTTGGCGCAGCCCTACCCCTCTCCCTCCTCGTCTCTTGCAGCGCTTGGCGAAGCCCTGCTGGAGTCCCGCGCTCCTCCACCACCACCACGCCGTCGTGCTGCTGTTGGATGGAGTCTTCCCCAACCTCTCCCTCTCTCCTTGCTGGATCAAGGTGTGGGAGACGTCACCGGGCTGCACGTGTGTTGAACGCGGAGGCGTCATTGTTCGGCGCTTAGATCGGAATCAACCGCGATCTGAATCGCAGCGAGTACGACTCCTTCATCCGCGTTCTTGCAACGCTTCCTCATCGCGATCTACAAGGGTATGTAGATCAACTCTCCTTTATGCTCGTTGCTAGATTACTCCATAGATAGATCTTGGTGACGCGTAGGAAAAAATTTGATTTTCTGCTACGATCCCCAACAGTGGCATCATGAGCTAGGTCTATGCGTAGTATCTTGCACGAGTAGAACACAAAGTAGTTGTGGGCGTAGATCATGTCAATTCTCTTGCCGTTACTAGTCTTATCTTGATTCGGCGGCATCGTGGGATGAAGCGGCCCGGACCGACCTTACACGTACTCTTACGTGAGACAGGTTCCACCGACTGACATGCACTAGTTGCATAAGGTGGCTAGCGGGTGTCTGTCTCTCCCACTTTAGTCGGATCGGATTCGATGAAAAGGGTCCTTATGAAGGGTAAATAGAAATTGGCATATCACGTTGTGGTTTTGGCGTAGGTAAGAAACGTTCTTGCTAGAAACCTATAGCAGCCACGTAAAAAAACTTGCAACAACAATTAGAGGACGTCTAACTTGTTCTTGCAGCATGTGCCGTGTGATGTGATATGGCCAAAAGGATGTGATGAATGATATATATGTGATGTATGAGATTGATCATGTTCTTGTAATAGGAATCACGACTTGCATGTCGATGAGAATGACAACCGGCAGGAGCCATAGGAGTTGTCTTATTTATTGTATGACCTGCGTGTCACTGAATGACGCCATGTAATTACTTTACTTTATTGCTAAACGTTAGCCATAGTAGTAGAAGTAATGTTTGGCGAGACGACTTCATGAAGACACGATGATGGAGATCATGATGATGGAGATCATGGTGTCATGCCGGTGACGATGATGATCATGGAGCCCTGAAGATGAAGATCAAAGGAGCAAGATGATATTGGCCATATCATGTCACTATTTGATTGCATGTGATGTTTATCATGTTTTACATCTTATTTGCTTAGAACGACGGTAGTGAATAAGATGATCTCTCACTAAAATTTCAAGAATTGTGTTCCCCCTAACTGTGCACCGTTGCTAAGGTTCGTTGTTCCGAAGCACCACGTGATGATCGGGTGTGATAGGTTCTAACGTTCGCATACAACGGGTGTAAGCCAGATTTACACACGCGATACACTTAGGGTTGACTTGACGAGCCTAGCATGTACAGACATGGCCTCGGAACACGGAAGACCGAAAGGTCGAACATGAGTCGTATAGAAGATACGATCAACATGAAGATGTTCACCGTTGATGACTAGTCCGTCTCACGTGATGATCGGACACGGCCTAGTCGATTCGGATCATGTATCACTTAGATGACTAGAGAGATGTCTATCTAAGTGGGAGTTCATTAGATGAACTTAATTGTCATGAACAATAGTCTAAGTTGTCTTCGCAAATTATATTGTAGACCAATAACTGCGTTGTAGCTCCCTGTTTAATACGATCCTAGAGAAAGACTAAGTTGAAAGATATTGTAAGCAAGGATGCGGACTGGGTCCGTAGTCCGAGGAGTGTCCTCACTGCTGCACAGAAAGCTTACGTCTTTGATGCACCGCTCGATGTGCAAACCCCTGCAACGTTGTCTGTGGATGTTGTGAACACCTGAGAGACACGTCCAGATGACTACTTGATAGTTTAGTGCACCATACTTTACGGCTTAGAATCGGGATTCCAATGACGTTTTGAACGCCATGGAACATATGAGATGTTCTAAGAGCTGAAATTGGGATTTCAGGCTCATGCCCGTGTTGAGAGGTATGATACCTCTGACAAGTTCCTTTGCCAAAAAGATGGAGGAGAATAGCTCAACTAGTGAGCGTGTGCTCAGAATGTCTGGGTGCTAAAATCACTTGAACCAAGTGGGAGTTAATCTTCCAGATGAGATAGTGGTTGACAGAATTCTCTAGACACTATCACCAAGCTACTAGAACTTCGTGATGAACTATGACATGCAAAGGATGGAGATGATCCCGGTGCTGTTAGCGGTTCTTAGTATCGCAAAAGTAGAAATCAAGAAGGAGCATCAAGTGTTGATGGTTTAACAAGACCACTGGTTTCAAAAGGGGTAAGGGCTAGAAGGGAAACTTCATGAATGGCAAACCTGTTGTCGCTCTGATGAAGGAACCCATGGTTGAACCCAAACCTCGAGACTAAGTGCTTCTATTGTAAGGGGAACGGTCACATGGTAGCGGAACCACCCCAAATACATGGTAGATATGATAGCTGGCAACTTCAACAAAGTATATTTGATATACGTGTTATTGATGTGTACCTTAGTAGTACTCCTTGTAGCACATGGGTATTGGATACCGGTTCAGTTGCTATTATTAGTGACTTGAAGCAAAAGTTACGGACTAAACGGAGATTGGCTAAGGGCGAGGTGACGATCTGTGTTGGAAGTGTTTCCAAGGTTGATAAGATCACCATCGCACGCTCCCTCAACTTTCGGGATTAGTGTTGAACCTAGATAAATGTTATCAGGTGTCTACGTTGAGCATGAATATGATTAGATCATGTTCATCGCAATACGGTTATTCATTTAAGTAAGAGAATAATGGTTATTCTGTTTACATGAATAATACCTTTATGGTCATGCACCCAATGGTTCGTTGAATCTCGATCATAGTAATACACATGATGATAATATTAATGCCAAAAGATGTAGAGTTATTGATGATAGTACCATTTTCTTGTGGCACTGCCGCTTAAGTCATTTTGGCATAAAATGCATGAAGAAACTCCATGCTGATGGATGTTTGGAGTCACTTGATTTTGAATCGCTTGACACATGCGAGCCATGCCTCATGGGCAGGATGACTGAGATCCCGTTTTCAGGTACAATGAAACGGGCAAGTGACTTGTTGGAAATCATACATGCTAATGTATGTGATCCAATGAGAATTAAGGCGTGTGGTGGATATCGTTATTTTCTCATCTTCACTGACGATTTGAGTAGATATGGTATATTTACTTAATGAAGCAAAAGTCTGAAACGTTTGAAAGGTTCAAACAATTTCAGAGTGAAGATTAAGAATCATCATAACAAGAAGATCATGTTCCTACGATCTGATCAAGGGGATATTTTCTGAATTATGAGTTTGGCAATCACTTAAGACATTGTGGAATTGTTTCGCAGTTGAATGCCCCCTGGAACACCACAGCGTAATGGTGTGTCCGGACATCGTAATTGAACCTTATGAGATATGGTGCGATCTATGATGTATCTTACCGAACTACCGCTATTATTTTGAGGTTATGCATTAGAGACAGCTGCATTCACTTTAGGTAGGGCACCATCTAAGTCCGTTGAGACGACGTCGTATGGTTTGGCAAGAAACCAAAGTTGTCATTTTCTTAATGTTTGGGGCTGCGATGCTTATGGCTTCAGCCGGGAAAAGCTCGAACCCAAAGCGGACAAATACATCTTCATAGAATACCCAAAGGTATCATTTGGGTATACCTTCTATCTCAGATCCAAGGACAAAAATGTTTGTCACTAAGAACGGGTCCTTTCTCGAGAAAGAGTTTCTCTCGAAAGAATTGAGTGGGAGGAAGATAGAACTTGATGAGGTTGTCAAACCCTCACTTCAACCAGAGAGTAGTGCAACACAGAAAGATGTTTCTGTGGAACCTACGACTGTTGAAGAGGAAACTAATGATAGTGATCATGAAACTTCAGATCAAGTTGCTATCGAACCTCGTAGGTCGACAAGGATATGTACTACACCTTAGTGGTACGGTAATCCTGTCTTAGATGTCATGTTGTTGGACAACAATGAACCTACGAACTATGGAGAAGCGATGGTGGGCCCATATTCCGACAAATGGTTAGAAGCCGAGAAATCCGAGATAGGATCCATGTATCGAAACAAAGTATGGACTTTGGTGGACTTGCCCGTTGACTGGCAAGCCATTGAGATAAATGGATCTTTAGGAAGAAGACGGACGTGGACGGTAATGTCACCGTCTATGAAGCTCGACTTGTGGCGAAGAGTTTTCCACAAGTTCAAGGAGTTGACTACGATGAGATTTTCTCACCCGTAGCGATGCTTAAGTCCGTCGGAATCATGTTAGCATTAGCTGCATTTATGAAATCTGGCAGATGGATGACAAAACAAGTTTCCTTACCAGTTTTCGTAAGGAAAGGTTGTATGTGATACAATCAAAAAGGTTTTGTCGATCCTAAGGATGCTAAAAGGCATGCTAGCTCCAGCGATCCTTCCATGGACTAGAGCAAGCATCTCGGAGTTGGAATATACACTTTGATGGAGTTATCAAAGTTTTTGGGTATACAAAGTTTGTTAGAAACTTGTATTTGCAATAAAGTGAGTGGGAGCACTACAACATTTCTGATAAGTATATGTGAATGACATATTGTTGATCCGAAATGATGTAGAATTTCTGGAAAGCATAAAGGGTTGTCTGAAAGGTGTTTTTCAAAGGAATACCTGGATAAAGCTGCTTACATAATTGGGCATCAAGATCTATAGAGATAGATCAAGACGCCTGATGATACTTTCAAAAGGAACACACACCTTTGACATGATTTTGAAGGAGTTCAAAATAGGTCAGTTAAAGAAGAAATTCTTACCTGAGTTATAAGGTGTGAAGTTGAGTAAGACTCAACACTTGACCACGGCAGAAGGAAGAGGAAGGACGAAAGGTCGTCCCCTATGCTTTTGTCATAGGCTCTATACGGTATGCCATGATGAGTACCGCACCTGATGTGTGCCTTGCCACATGTCTGGCAAGAGGGTACAAAGGTGATCCAGGAGTGGATCACTAGATAGTGGTCAAAATTATCCTTAGAGGAATAAGGAAATGTTTCTCGGTTATGGAGGTGATAAAGAGTTCGACGTAAAGAGTTACGTCGATACAAGCTTAACACCTATCCGGATAACTCTAAGTGGAGATACCGGATACGTATAATGGAGCAACAGTTTGGAATAGCTCCAAGTGGAACGTGGTAGCAGCATCTACGATATGACATAAAGTTTTGCGAAGTACATAGGGATCTGAATGTTACAGACCCGTTGACTACAACCTCTCTCACGAGCATAACATGATCAAACCCAGAACTCATTGAGTGTTAATCACATATTGATGTGAACTAGATTACTGACTCTAGTGAACTCTTTGGATGTTAGTCACATGGCGATGTGACCTATGAGTGTTAATCACATGGCGATGTGAACTAGATTATTGACTCTAGTGCAAGTGGGAGACTGTTGGAAATATGCCCTAGAGGCAATAATAAATTGGTTATTATTATATTTCCTTGTTCATGATAATTGTTTATTATCCATGCTAGAATTGTATTGATAGGAAACTCAGATACATGTGTGGATACATAGACAAACACCATGTCCCTAGTAAGCCTCTAGATGACTAGCTCGTTGATCAATAGATGGTTACGGTTTCCTGACCATGGACATTGGATGTCATTGATAACGGGATCACATCATTGGGAGAATGATGTGATGGACAAGACCCAATCCTAAGCCTAGCACAGATCGTGTAGTTCGTATGCTAAAGCTTTTCTATATGTCAAGTATCTTTTCCTTAGACCATGAGATTGTGCAACTCCCGGATACCGTAGGAATTCTTTGGGTGTACCAAACGTCACAACGTAACTGGGTGGCTATAAAGGTGCACTACAGGTATCTCCGAAAGTGTCTGTTGGGTTGACACGAATCGAGACTGGGATTTGTCACTCCGTATGACGGAGAGGTATCTCTGGGCCCACTCGGTAGGACATCATCATAATGTGCACAATATGTGATCAAGGAGTTGATCACGGGATGATGTGTTACGGAATGAGTAAAGAGACTTGCCGGTAACGAGATTGAGCAAGGTATCGGTATACCGACGATCGAATCTCGGGCAAGTGCTATACCGTTAGACAAAGGGAATCGTATACAGGATTGATTGAATCCTTGACATCGTGGTTCATCCGATGAGATCATCGTGGAACATGTGGGAGCCAACATGGGTATCCAGATCCCGCTGTTGGTTATTGGCCGTAGAGTTGTCTCGGTCATGTCTACATGGTTCCCGAGCCCGTAGGGTCTACACACTTAAGGTTCGATGACGCTAGGGTTATAGGGAAAGTATGTACGCGGTTACCGAATGTTGTTCGGAGTCCCGGATGAGATCCCGGACGTCACGAGGAGTTCCGGAATGGTCCGGGGGTAAAGATTCATATATGGGAAGTCCCGTTTTGGTCACCGGAAAAGTTTCGGGCGCTATCGGTAGCGTACCGGGACCACCGGGAGGGTCCCGGGGGTCCACCAGGTGGGGCCACCAGCCCCAGAAGGCTGCGTGGACCAAGTGTGGGAGGGGACCAGCCCCAGGTGGGCTGGTGCGCCCCCCCACCAAGGTCCAAGGCGCATGGAGAGTAGGAGGGGGGCAAACCCTAGGTCCAGATGGGCCTTAAGGCCCACCCTAGGGCGCCCCCTCTCTCTCCCCCCCTTGGCCGCACCCTGGATGGGTTTGGGGGCTGCCGCCACCCCTAGGGAGGGAACCCTAGATGGGGGCGCAGCCCCCCCCCCCCTTCCCCTATATATAGTGGGGGTTTTGGGGCTGCTAGACACACGAGGACGTCTCCCTCTTGGCGCAACCCTACCCCTCTCCCTCCTCGTCTCTTGCAGCGCTTGGCGAAGCCCTGCTGGAGTCCCGCGCTCCTCCACCACCACCACGCCGTCGTGCTGCTGTTGGATGGAGTCTTCCCCAACCTCTCCCTCTCTCCTTGCTGGATCAAGGCGTGGGAGACGTCACCGGGCTGCACGTGTGTTGAACGCGGAGGCGCCGTTGTTCGGCGCTTAGATCGGAATCAACCGCGATCTGAATCGCAGCGAGTACGACTCCTTCATCCGCGTTCTTGCAACGCTTCCGCATCGCGATCTACAAGGGTATGT
>LR738712.1:756012919-756028596 GCA_902687465.1 Secale cereale
CAGCGCCGCTCCAGAGCGTGACTGCCGCATTCATGCCCAACCAGAGCGGACACGACCTCTCACAGGCGCAGGCATTGAGGAGGCACGTCGTCCGAGAGAGCACCGCCCGCGCCGTTTCCCGATGCACGCGACTGCTCCACACTCAAATGACTCCATGGCCGTCCGGCCGTCCGCACGTTCGTCTACCTCCCACATTAATGACATACGGTTGTCGAGAACCTACTTCGGCGCCACATGTCCGTCCGGCTGCCGCTCACCATTGTGCCCACTATACAAATTGCAGCCCTGGCCATAGCAGCACTCATCCTCCTCCTGTCACTTTCTTCTCCCCGCACCACTCCCAACATGGCCTCCCCGCAGTCCAAAGCTCTCTGAGACGGACACCGAGAGGACACACAGTGCGTCTACCTCGTGTCCATGTGGACGCAAATCGGACGCAAAAATGGGCCAGGAATGCTTCTAGATGGGACAACGAGCCGACAGATTTTTGGTTTGCGTCCGCGTGTTGGGCCGGTGTTTTCGTCCATTTTGACGCAAACGGGCACACGCGGGCCATTGCATTGGTGCGATTCAGTTACCCTCACTATCAAAGAACAAACATACTACAGGGGAATTTGTTGGACAATCAAAAGAACAAAGTAAGGGTCGACACTCCAGCCCCAATATCAATCCACTAGATTGGGAGAAGAGCAAGATGGACGGTGACAAGGAGGGTATTGGAGGAGTGTTTCTAACCTGCAACATAAGTGTGGATGATGATCAATATGCAAAGAGAATGTAAGCCAGGATGTTAGTGCCTTCACAGTGGTGAGCACCTCCACAAACATAAGGACAAAAATCATCAACTACGACTGCAGGTGCAAGCATTCGAAAATATATACATCGTGGGAGTCGGAGCTAAGCCTCTATTCTAAATCGGTAGCATCGATGGTGGAGGCATGGAGATGGACTGTTAGGAGAGGGGGTGGGAGCCTCGAGAAATTAAGAGGGTCCAACTAACTAAAAAGGAGAGAAGAGAGAAAACATACATGCAATCGCATTAACACAACATGACATAATAGAATGTGAGACTAAAATGAACAAAATAACCATTGAATTTATAAATTACAAACAACAACCATTAAAATGCATGCATCCTTTTCTTCTGTAATTGGGGAAATTAAGTACCCGTGGTCTCTTCGTACGACGTCTATCTCTCATGTTTCTCGTGACCAGAATTTGGTTAGTGATTTTCTAGCAAAACTTGCGAGGGTTGAGCGTAGAATAGTCGTTGGTTGGGGTCTGGTACCCCGAGTTAGTTGAATTGTGAGAGAAAGATTGTAATTATTTGAATGTTTGAGCATCATATAGGAAATTTGGGTTTCTTCGGCTGGGCCGTGCGAGCGAAAAAATGCTAGGAGTAGTACTGTACGAGAATTATTGGACTTAATTTTTTTACCCAGCCCGTTGGAGAGCAGCCCAAACTGGCACAGATCCGCGAGATCTACCTCCGCCGCTGCCACAACCCCACCGCACTCCTGGCACAGATCTCCACCTCCCGGCGACCATGGCGGCGGAGGCCGCAGTAGCGACTCCCCTCCTCGCTGGCCTACCGGACGAGATCACCATCTGGGAGATCCTCGTCCGCCTGCCCACCAAATCCCTCCTCCGTTGCCGCGCCGTCAGCCCCGCGTGGCGCCGCGCCACCTCCACCCGCGATCTCCTCCTCTCCCACCACGCCCGCCAGCCCGCCCTGCCCCTCCTCTACAGCCACAACGACGTCGCCGACGGCGGCCAGTCCCTGGACGTCACGCTCTTCGACCACCGTGCAGGGGTCGCCGCCGCCGCCGCCGACCAGTTCCAGCGCGTCGCGCGGCTGAAACCGGCTCCCTTGGAAGGGGGGATCGACGGGAGTTTCGCTCCCCTCTTCTATCCGGTGGCCTCCTGCGACGGCCTCCTCCTCCTCTCCATCGACTGTGACCTCTCCATCTGTAACCCGGCAACTCAGCAGTATGCTCCCCTAGAGCAGCTCGATGGCTTCATGACCGTGGGGATGTACCCTCACCCCCCTACCGGTCAGTACCGGCTGTTGCTGTACCATGAAACAGATCAACTCACCGTCTATGTTTTCTCAATCGGCTCCAACCAGCCACCGAGGCACATAGGGCGCCCCGATCCGTTGGCCGGCCACGGACTTCTGTTCCGTGGCAGCCTGCATTGGCACACCGGCGACCGGATAATGGTATTCGACACCACCACCGAGTCGTTCCGGCAGATCCGTTCCCCGGTTGCCCCTGAGGAGGGCTATGGACGACTGTTTGACATGGGTGACATGCTTGGCATCTTCCTCCTTAATGATGAAAAGACAACCGTTGATATTTGGGCGATGCAGGACTACCAAGGCGAAATCTGGGCTTTCAAGTGTCGGGTTGAATTGCCGGTTGCCGAGATCAGGGACCAGTGTCGAAATTATAGCCATTATGATGAAGTGATTGTTTTTAATGGTGACGGCGAGTTGCTCGTGTTGGTCGGTTTTGAGGACTGGCTGTTTCAGGTTGATGTTGATGGCAAGTTGATTGCCGGTTTCCATGCCAGAGGCCTCCCTTCTGATAATATTGTGCACAAGCATACTCTTGTTCAGCATACCTTCTTTCCGACACTCGAGGGTTACGTGATGAACGAGCCGCCTTTCATTTGACCAGACGATTATGTTGTCAACGCTTAGGGATATTGAGTGCTGTGGTGTTTCTTATTGTCATAGCTCTCCATGTCCACATGAGCTGTTGTATGTATCAACTAGATCCGTTATTAAGCTTCTCTGTTCTTTGTTGATGAATATAAAAAAGTATGACCAAGAAGCTGTGACTATTAGATGTATTTTCATTGAAATCCTTTTGAGTTGAAGTGGCTGACATGAGTGTGGATTCTAAAATTACAAGTCATTTGGTTCAGCCTCTGAAATGTTTGCCTATTGAATATTGATCTGACTCGTGTCTATGTTTTCTTGGAAACTCAATAATGTTTTGTATTGAACCATACTTTTATAATCCTGCTTTTGCATTGCATAGTTCGGTGTTGTATCAATCACTTTACTTTAGCAGCTAACCACTTTGAGGGATCATTGCTTCATCTGGTGTTTGATCTTAAGAGAAGCTCGAGAAATGAAACTTGTGCTGATAAGCAGACTAAAGGCTATCATTGTCCAGCTCAGCTCACAGATTGTGTTCCCCTTTTGATTCTGTAAGTGCCAACCATGCACTTTTTTTCTTTGACCGGCACAATCTGTATGAATTAGGCCCCCTATGAGCCGGCTTCTTTATTTTTTATGTAGACAAGTTATGATCAAGAAGCTCTGGCTGTTGCATGGTTGCGTGAAATTCGTACTTACTTTTGGGCTGAAGTGGCTAGCATGTTGATGCTTAAATTATTTTGTTGTTTTGGTCGGCATTAGAAATAGTTGCCTGTCGATCTGCCTCATGTCTCTGCTTGTTTTCTCTTAAATGAAGAATTGCCCATGTTTATATTGAGAGTATTCTTCTTTCTTAAAGATCATCCAGTGGTTTATTTACTGGAACCTACTGTGTTATATAAATTCGCAGTACAAATTCTGGGAATTCAAAAATCAATTCTTGGTGTCATGACTGACCACCGGGTAAGACTAGATATCTGTTATCTTGTATTCCAGTTTTAGTATTTTAGGTACTTCGAACTCAGACTTGAATTTATTTCTTTTTCAGGACATGAGAGAGGATCCCTACAACTTGTGAATTTATAAGAAGCATAAAAGGAAACAATTAAAGAGAACACAAGGGAATAAAATGTTGTGAGTAACGTGCACAAGCCCAGTGAACACAATCCACCCAAAAGGGATGATACTAATGATTATCCAAGCTTACCGGGAAATCTGCTGATCTGACTAGCTCATCTAAAGGCAAGAAGGTATATGATTTATATATGGCTATTAAAACTCAAAATGAACCTACATTATGTTTCTCGCAAGTCGATGATGGTTTTGCTTATCTTGAAGTCCCCATAGTATGGATGTGTGTTTGAGTGACTATTGTGGTTCTCGAAATCAGTTTAAGTTGAGAGTTGATAACTATATTGTAGATAGCTACAAAGCCAAATTACAAACCGAACTTACTGTGTATGCCATTTCCAGGGAGTGCTTGTATAGTTTAATATTAATGTTTCTTTATGATTAAATTAGTGATATATTACACTAAGTGTTTATGTTTGGCATATGTTGTTCCCTGCTCAATGGTGCAAGACTGTAGTGTAAAGTGATGGCCTGATGCTAATATCTCATGTGTTCTCTACAATATTGTAGCCTTTCCCTGTATGATATATCTAATGCTTTAACCATCTAATTTTCTAAGCCATCGCCGCACATCTTCAATCTGCATAATGCATGCGGTCTGTTATGGAATCTGTGTGCATATTCATGCGCCTTGTACATACACTATGTGTTCTCAACTTCTCATGTGCTGTTTCTTATATTAATTGCAGAACAGATTGTACTTTTCTCAAACAAGGTTATACTGCTCAAATGTGGAAGTTCTAACATGTATTGCATCGCTTTGTTCCGAAATGTAACATCTTGCTTCTATTGCAGTCTCAGCCCACGCTTTACGTTCAACAACCAGTAAGTATACTCGAGTTTAGTGGACTACCAATGTTGTTGAACATGAAAAGGAGGGGATAGAGGCAAGGTACAACACGCATCTCAATAACTTATGCTATTTGCACTCTGCTAATTCTTAGATATTGGATCATGTAGTTTTTTTTTAAGAAACAACCCTGCTTTCTAAAATAAGTCTATAGTTATTTGTTTTTACTATCGACGCGTTTATTACTTCATTTTTATCAATTGGGATGGTTGCCCTTTTGCTTAGAAGGTAATAACTGTTGGTACACCGCCTGACCTCAAGATGTAAATGGAGATAAAACTAAAAATATCGGGCGAGATTTGAATTTTTCGCTGGGTAATGGAAGGGCCGGTTTTCCACCGGTTTTCGAAAATCTTGGTCGAGAAAAAAAACCCTGGCTATGATGTACTTCTGTTAGGACTTTCCCATCATTAGAAACTTAGTTCAAGTGATTTATTGTACTTTATTTAGTTTCTTGTAGAGGGAGAAATTGAGCTTTCTGCTGAAACATGAAGAATTAGAGCATCTCGAGCCGTTGCGCCCCCAAGATGCGCCGAAAACCGCCGCATGGGGGCGAGCCGGCGCTAGTTTCGGCTTGGGTGCCAGTGCGTTCCCAGTCGCCGCCCCCCAGGTCGCCCCCAGGCGCCGATACCGGCCTAGTTTCGGCCGTTTCAGCCCATTTTTGGCGCTTTCAGCCCATTTCTGGCGCAAAACGCCCAGACTCGACGTTCTCATAGATAGTTCACATAGATAGATAGATAGTTCACATAATCTTAATCCTACGATAGATAGATAAATAGATAGTTCACATAGTGCCAGTTCTTTTCCTGGCTTTTTTGGGCTTCCAGAATAAGCTGCCCCCTACCCAGCTTATTCCAGAAGCCCAATCAATTTTTTTATTTTAGAAGCCTACTAATTAAGTCTTAACTACTAGGCTTCTAAAAAAATAAATTTGGTTGGGCTTCTAGAATAAGCTGGGTAGGGGGCAGCTTACTTCAGCTTATTTTAGAAGCCACCAAAAGAACTGGCCCATAGTCTTCTTGTACGAACTACTACTACTAGTCATTCTCCGACTCGGACTCTGCCTCGGTGATGTCCTCCTCCGACGTCTTAGCATAGGCGTCAAGGAACCGCTCGTCGGTGGAGTGGAGTCCCAGGAGGACGCATCTCCTAGCTCGATGTTGAACTTAGCGACCGCCTTCCGCGCTCTCTTGTCCTCGCGATAAGCCGCTCGCTCCTTCCTCCTCTTCTTCCTCTCCGCCCTCCTCTCGACCAAGAACTGGTGCTCGTTGATGATGTCTTGCGGGGAGTTTTGGCGCCATGTCGCCATGGCTTCCTCGTCCATCTCGGCCAGGTTGAGACGGTGCGCCCGCCTACGGTTCTTCCGTCGATCTTCGTCGGTGATAAGCCGCGGGAGAGGCGCCAACTCATGTGCCTGCTCCCGAGTCGGCACGTCCGTGAAGTTCATGTCCCAACGGGAACGCCGGAGGCGCCACGCCGCAGCGTCGTATGCGCGGGCGCCCTCCTGAGCGGTGTCGAAGGTTCCGAGGCCGAGGCGCACGTCGCCCGACTGAATCTCGGCGGAGTAGGTGCCGGACGGCCGAACCCGGACGCCGCGGTAGCCCGCAGCTCCCCGGCGGCGAGGCGGCATGGGGGCGCAGTGCGAGTCGGCGACGAAGCAGCGAGCGACGGAGGAAGCAGTGAAGCGCGCGGGGCAGTGTGAAGAGTGCGGGGGGCGATGTGTTGCGGTGTGGCGTTCACCAGCGAGGTGGGCGGCTTTTATAGCCGGAGCTCGGGCGGCGAGAGGCGCATGCCAGGCGACGCGTGGCGGGCGCCCGTGGCGCCGGGCGACGCGACGGTTCGCTGCGCGGCATCAATAGGCAGGCTGACTGGCGCTTCATCTCGGCTGCGCGGGGCATCAATGCAGGCTACGGCGCGACAGTGCGGCAGCTTTGGCATTGATTCCCGCGGGAACCGAGGCGATGAAAACGACGAAGCAGCGCGTCGCTGACAAGGCGGGCCCATCACATTCGCGCCAAAAACGCCCCGTCCGGCGCCCCCAGGCGACCCCAGCGCCCCGGGTTCGGCTTGGGTCCGCCGGCGCCAGTTTCGGCCCAAACCGGCGATTTTAGGCGTCCTGCGGACGCGACTGGGCCATTTTTTCGGCGCCGGCGCCGAAAAAGTGGCCTGGGGGGGCTGTTGGGGGCGCGGCTGGAGATGCTCTTATACTCCCTCCGATCCATATTACTTGTCGCTCGGATACATCCATCTGAGGGACAAGCAAGGTTTTGGATCTCATATGGGCCAATTTTCTCGTGGTTGGGTGATATTCCCGGTAACCACGGTTACCCAGAAATACCGAACAAATTTTGGACGAAATTTAAAATTGAATTTTGAATTCAAATTCTTTTGAATTAGATATAAAAAATGTCTTGAACTATTATTATTCGGAAAAGAGGTAGAAGCTCAGCGGTAGTCAACCACGTGCACGCTTAGCTGTGTTGAGGTCGCGAGTTATATTCATTGGGTCCTCGTTTTGTTCATGTTTTTACTTACCTATTCCGAAAAATAAACAAAAAGAAGTGCGGAAGGAGGACCGGAACCAGTTACCTCTCAGGGCGGAAAATACATAGTTACAACTATGCCACAGTAAGGGTGTTGGCTTAAATGAGAAACAAAGTTAATTTAGTATACCTTAAGCGTTTAAATTCAAATTATTCAAAAAATTCAGAATTTTTTACTCGGGACAGGTATTTCTCGTGGGGCAGCGAGAAATGTGGTTACCGCCCAGTATCCGTTTTTCTCGGGCGGTACCCAAAACCTTGTTGACAAGTAATATGGATAAGAGGGAGTACTGAATATTTCTACTGGTGTATGGTTACTTCTCTGGGAAAAAACAATGGTCGGGCCAAGTGCAATTTAAATTGTTGTACTGAATTTAGCTACTTCACTGGTTAAGAGGGAGTAGGTACGAAGCATCCGATGTGTCATTTTGACATTAACATTTTATTCAGTGTTAAATACTTAAGATTAGTTCTGGGAATACTTCAGTATGGAATATTATGTCTTCCTACTGTAGAATACATTTTATACCTTGCACTATTGGCTCCCTTGAGATAACTCGTCCCTGTCTTACATGGTCTTATAAACTTCAGACAAACATGATTGCATCTTTTTCACTATGCAAGGTATTTGATGGCTTGCTTCTCAATGTATAAACAGAGACACTTAATGAACAGTATTTGGGGATGCCTTCCGATATAGGAGCATCGAAAACTGGAGCTTTTAAATATCTGAAAGATAAACTTTGGAGCAAGGTGATGGGATGGATTGAGAAGGTAATTTCAACTGAAGGCAATGAGATTTTGAATAAATGAGTAGTCCAGGCAGTACCGGTCTTCTCGATGTCATGCTTCAAGCTGTCGAGGGGCTTGTGTGAACACCTAAACGAACTGATTAGGCAATTATTTTGGGGCGGTAAGGCGGGGCAACGAAAACCTCATTGGGTGTCATGTAGTGCCATGACACCACTGAAAAAGTGTAGAGGTCTGGGGTTCAGAGATCTCGAGTTATTCAATGTTGCACTCTTTGGACGCCAAGCTTGGAGGACCCTAGCAATTCCTGAATTTTTATGCGCCAAATTGGATCCCGAGGGACCATATGAGGCCAATAGTCTCCCTCGGTCAGAATCCACCCATGCTAGTGGCCCAGCTCATTGATCCATCTACTGCCACATGGCGAGCTGACCACCCGCGTTAGTTTTTTTGCCAGTCGATTTGGCATCAATACAAAATATACCGTTGTGCACAAGATCTATGCCTGACTTCTGGTCTTGGCAGTTCGAGAAGAAGGGTTTTTTCTCAGTAAAATCTGCCTACAGAATGCTATGGGAGACAAAGAAGAGAGGAGAAAATTTGTTGGGCGGAAGAGCGACAGTTTCAGATCAAATTTGCTGGGCCTCACTGTGGAATACCAAAGTCCCTTCGACGATCAGAATATTCATGTGAATGCCGTCGAGGCAATCTTTGCCGACCGAAGATGTGAGGAAACGTAGATACATGAGTATTGTGGAAAATTGCCAGCTATGTGGTAATTTCGATTCGTGGAGACACTGCTTGGTAGAGTATTCGATGGCACGATGTGTTTGGGCTCTAGCAGACGAGAAGATTGTTGACGTAATGGTCGAAACAGTAGAACCAAGTGCTAAACATTGGTTATTCCAACTACAAAGTTCCTTAACACATGCTTAGTTTGTCGGAGCGGCAATCACTTTGTGGGCGATTTGCACCGCGAGAAGAAAAGTGATCCATGAGGATATCTTCCAAAGTCTTTCAGCGACACATATCTTCGTCCATCATTTTATTTCTGAGCTCCAAAGTATTGATGCGTTGACTAACACAGCGGTGCCGAAGCTGCAAGCAAAGAGAGCAGCTGACCCTCGTTCTTCTTGGCGACCACCGCCGCTAGTTCATGTGAAAATTACGGTAGATGGTGGGGTTGCACACACCCGTGGTGTAGGTGCAGCTGCAGCAGTATGCAGAGACCAACATGGTCTGTATATGGGGTCCTCATCGCTGGTCATTCCGGGAGTTGTAGACCCGACAGTGTTGGAAGCCATCACCTGCTGTGAGGCGCTTGCGTTGGCCGAAGACCTATCTCTCCATAACATCGTGGTGGCTTGTGATTGCAAATAGGTGGTAGAGGATATTCATGGAGGGATGGCCTTATTTATCGGTCATCAGAGAAATATCTCTCAGGAGCTCCTTTTTTCATAGTTGTAGCTTTATTTTTGAAAGTAGAGCATCAAATATCGATGTGCACAATCTTTTCAAACACTCTTTTGCTTGATCAGGGTCGCCATTCGTTGGGTTTCTCTCCTCATGACCCAGCATGTATACCTCTTAATAAAGTGTTGGCACCCCTCAAAATAAAGGGAAGAATCTTTCGCTCGCAACTGGTTTGTAGCTAGCCCGAACGTATTCGTTCGATCGATCTGATCAATACCAGCGAATGATTCGTTCGATCTGGGGTATTCGTTTGATCGATCTGATCGATACCATAGAACGATTTGTTCAGTTTGGGGTGCTACCACACCTTTTCGAACGCGAGCGCCCTATCGGCGTTATAAACTTGAAGGAGATTTAGTTTGGTTACCCGACTGCCCGACACCGGATAGCATCACCGGACCTTGGCCTCCCGACACACAATGCTGATCTAACAAACACGAAGGTCAGGCATCACAGAGCACGAGGATTACAACTTGAACAACTAAACTAGAAAGATACGTATCATAGTATATGAAAATTTTCATTTTATTCGAAACAACAATATTCATTTCCGTGCTCTCAAGCGAAACCGAGCAACGCGACGCCGAGCTTTGCGAGCTTGAACGCATCGTTGTCCTCCGCCGTCAGCGGCGAAGCCACGTTGTTCTTCCTGAACCCGTCCTCGCACTCCTTCGCTGCGGCTGCTGCCTTCTCCAGGATTGCCGATGCATCGCCGAACTTCCCGCCCTTGACCGCGACGGTGCACGCATGGGTACGGCGGACTATACCGTCGTACAGCGACTGACACGACCAGAGGGGCCGCGCCAGGGCCGGGTCCCCCGCCTTAATCTTCACGCCACTCTCCCCATACAGACGGCCTATCTTGGCCTCCGTGCTGGTGGCGTTGGTGGCGAGGAGGCCCACGGCAGCGGCGGCAAGGTCGCGGTAGACGCCACCACCGCCGATCGAGCCTAGGGCCTCCAGGCAGAACGTCACGTCGAAGTAGCTGCTCCCGCCGCCGACGGTCTTGCATGCGGCAAGTACAGGGACGGCACTCGCCGGAGGCGCAAGGAGGATGGGCAAGAGCAGCAAGAGGACGATGATCACGCTAGAAGAGGAAGAGGAGAAGGAAGCCATATTGTCAGTTTTGATGGTGGAAATTTACCTTTTCAAACGAATCATTGATCTGATTTAGCATACAACTGCATGCAATTTTTCCTTCTCAAGTGATACTTAATCTGATTTGATGGCTGTTTAACAAAGTACCCCGATAATCATACTTCTATTCATCGCAAAAAAAAAAAGATAATCATACCTCTATCAGCATTTTTTTTTGGCCAAAATGATCTAGATCTATAATAAAACTTCAGCAGAAGTATAAAGCATCTCTAACATAATAAAAATTACATTGAGATTTTAAGACCTCCAAACAACCAATATTGCCACCAGAATGAGCTGCCGATAGTCGGTTTGACCTTGTCGATGACACCCAGAAAGTTTCCGTGCACATGCCCATAAGGACCAACGCCTTGGAGCCATAGTCGTCGCCGTTGCACCCTTGCATAGATCTGGAGCATCTGACATCAAATCTCGACATAAGAGGAGAAACTCTAACCTTACCGCCTCAAGGATTGCATTCGTTCGTCCATTGTTGGTCACTTATTTCTTACGTGTTTGGATTCTCTGTACTAAACCTTCTAGTGCCAACAGAGCAGCAAAATAGACAATCCAACCGAGAGACAGTTTAGTACAGACTGAAATATGTGATCCAAGTAATTTCTGAAATATGTAGGAGGATCTGTATATTTATGTTGATAGTTGTCGAGGATTTGTGTGGTGTCAGGTGAATTTCTTATGCCCCCATTGCAAACCATATTGTTTTTTTTTTGTAGTTTTCCTTGAGGGATAAGAACACCTCCAACGCCGACTCGAAAATTTGCTCTGGTATCTTTCCGACGACAGAGGGACCAGTCTGTGGACACTGATACTAGATGCCCGTCATCCAACGCCGCCCACATACAATCCAACCACTCTTTGAACTAACTAGACGAAATACATGCAGATACAACGGATTTCACACAAATCGGACGAAATTCATTACATTTTCAACATTTTTTAACTAAAATGTTGTTCGACTAATATGAAAGTAGTCTACGGTCGGTGCCAACAGATATCCATTCGGACTACATGGACACCCTTGACTAGTCTACGGCCGGCCGCGGCGGATCTCCATTGTCTTCCCCATGTTCGTCACCCTTGAGCCCATGAGGTCTATACTTCAACGCAAAGGGCGGCTCGCTCCCCCACTACTCATCGGAGTGGAACCGTCGGCTGATGCTTCAGCTTGAGGGGAAGGGTGCCCGAAGTTGCACGGATCAGGGTTGTTTCTTTTTGGGTAGGAGACGACGATGGCCTACCAAAGGGCAAGATACCGGTTGTGTGTGCCAGAGTTGCCTCGGTGATGGCCTTTATGGGACCCAAGCGGCGGCGGCCTCCTATGTTCTACTTCTTCTAGATGATGACGGTGGGCGCGGACGTGCCGGCCTCTGCCTCGTCGATGTCTGTGTAGCCGGGTACAGTTGCGCGCGTTGACAACATATGGCCCGTCCAAGGCACGGGAGGTGCATTACAACACGACGTCGTCCACAACCGTTACAATGCTCGTGCCACCGTGCTCCCTGCTGGTGCCGCACCGGAGCAACTCACGCCGGCTTGGAGTTTCAGCCTCCGCGAGCTGGCCTGCAGCGGAATGGAGCGGCGATGGAGGTGGAACGGACAGTTGCCTGGGTCATGACTGGCAGGCTCGACGGGCCACCCAGCCGGCTTTTATGCCGGAGAACTCTTCTTCCCGCTCGTCGAGTGTCATGGAGAAAATTGTTCGAAGAGGAAATGGGGAGCGGATGTGTTGTGCCGTTCTTGCGCAGCGTCTGGCATCGTTTAAATAGTGAGCGGACGCGAGGAGCCAACCGACGTTGTGTTTAATGTCAGCCGGCTCGCGAACGAACATGTGGCCGGAGCTGGTATCTCGGCACATGCGTGGATTTAATGGAGAAAGGCGGGCAGTCTGCAGCCGTTTGAATGGGTGAGAAGGCGTGTGCAGCCGAGCATGTAGGGGGCTGCATCCTCGGCCGGCGCGCCACTTCAATAACAAATGCAATAAGAGGTCGTGTCCGCTCTAAGCCGGCTTCAATGTGAAGATGAACGTGCACGGGCGGGGTCGGATGATTTTGTGTGTGCCAGGGTGGTCACAAAGCGAGTGTGAGTGTTGTCCGAACGCCCTCAAAGCCTTAACTATTGGTGATTTGGGGTCGGCTTTTTAGATGCCCTAACCATTTCAGTTTGTAATAGTGTATGCTAACGTGTTAGTGAGCCCATGGATAGGTGGTCAACGGTCATTAGAGCATCTCCAGCCGCGCCCCCAACAAGGCTCCCCAGGCGATTTTTTTCACTGGTGCTGAAAAATCGGCCGAGTCGCGTCCCCAAAGGCTATTTTTTCGCCGGCTCGGGCCGAAATTGGCCCAAGCGGATCCAGGCCGAACCTGGCGCGCTGGGGGCGCTGGCTGAAGTGTTTTTGGCGCGAAAATCAGCGGGCCCTCCTTAGCAGCGACTCGGCTGTTCTTGTCGCTTCGTCGTCCTCATCGTCTCGGTTCCCGCGGGGGAATCAAAGCAAAAGCTGCCGTGCGCTGCCGCACCGGTCAGCCTCCATTAATGCCTCACGGGCGGCGTAGTGACTAGACAATCAGGAAGTCGTCGTGCTAAGGCCCCATAAAACCAATGCACCAAAACGACAACCAATCAGATAAGATGGTACTTGTAATAGAAGAGACTCAATTGACCTTGGTCCTTAGGTGCATACTCCCTGGAATAAGAAAAGAAATACATAAGAGAAGGTTTGTACTATGTCCGTTCCTAACATAAGTCGTTTTAGAGATTTCACTATGAATAATGTAGATTCACTCATTTTGCTTTATATGTAGTCTATAGTAAAATTTCGATAAGGTCTTAGGAACGGAGGGAGTATATTGTATAGGACATATTTGGTACCGTGTGTGTACATATGTATAATTTTCTCAATAAAGTTGGTCAGAGTTTGTGACAATTGATTTTGCGAATACCAATGCACACTATATTAGAGCATCTTCAGCCGCGCCCCCAACAGCCCTCCAGGCCACTTTTTCGGCGCCGGCGCCGAAAAACGACCCAGTAGCGCCCCCAGGACGCCGAAAATCGCCGGTTCGGACCTTTTTCCGCCCGGCGGTCACAGGCCTAACCCGGCGTGCTGGGAAGCAGTTGGGGGCTCCGGCGCTAGGGAAAAGCGCGCCTGGCCCACACCGACAGGGAACAGTCAAGGTTTTCATCCCCCGACTTGCCTCGCACCCTCCGCGCCCTCGTCCACCACTAGCTATATCCCGGCGACGGCCGCCGCCCTACTCCGCTAGATAGCCATTCCCCGCCGGAAAATAGCAGTGCTTCGCCGCGGCAGCCCCTTCCACAGCAGCTGGGCGATTCCGACCGCCGTTTCCGGCCGCCGAGGCGCGGTTTAGCAGCGGGTACACGCCCACCGAGCGCAAGGTGTTCGGCGTTTTGCCTGTCTCGGCGATGGACTCGGATGACGAGGAAGAGCTCGCCGCGCTGCTGGAGGAGGAAGCCGCGGTCGACGTCCAGGAAGAAGAGCATCTCATGGTGCTCGCCGCCCTCGCCCAGCGGCTGGCGAGCCATGAAAAGCCGCGGCGAGGTGGCTCAGCGCCGCGGCGGTTGAAAGCAAAGAACCGGCTTCGTCTTGAAGGCTACTGCATGCTCTACTCCGACTACTTCGCCGATGCTCCACTTCACGGCGAGAAAACATTTCGGCGCCGTTATCGGGTGGGCCGAAAGCTCTTCCTCAGGATTGTGAATTCCATCCGGGAGTTCGACAACTACTTCAAGTGCATGATGGATTGCACTGGCGCTCTTGGATTCACCTCCATCCAGAAGTGCACAACAGCGATGAGGATGCTTGCATATGGAGCTCCCGGTGATTCACTCGACGACTATGGGCGCATGGCCGAGTCCACCAGCATAGAGTGTTTCTACAAGTTTTGTCGGGCAATGGTGGCAGTGTTTGGGCCACAATACTTGAGAACACCCAATGCGGAAGACACTGCTCGGATCCTAGCCCAGAATGCAGCAAGAGGATTTCCTGGGATGCTTGGAACTATCGACTGCATGCATTGGAAATGGAAGAATTGCCCATTTGGTTGGCAGGGGATGTACAAAGGCACCAAAGGCAGTTGCAGTGTGGTGCTTGAGGCGGTAGCCACACAGGACCTCTGGATTTGACACTCCTTCTTTGGTATGCCAGGAACTCACAATGACATCAACGTGCTGCAGTGCTCTCCTGTTTTTGCCAAGCTCGATGAGGGCCATTCTCCTCTGGTGAACTTCGAGATCAATGGGCACCAATACAACAAGGGGTACTACCTAGCAGATGGCATCTATCCGAGATGGTCGACATTTGTGAAGACGGTCTCAAACCCTGCGGCAGGAGGCAAGAACGCCTGGTTTGTGAAAGTTTAGGAGGCTTGTAGGAAGGATGTCGAGCGGGCATTTGGTGTGCTCCAATCTCGATTCTCTGTTGTTCGGTACCCCGCTCAGACCTGGTCCAAAGATCAAATGTGGGAGATTATGACTTGTTGTGTCATCTTGCACAACATGATCATCGAGAGCGAGCAAGAAGACCCAGTGTTTGACACTGAACCATACTACAGGCAGGGTCCTCTAGCCGAAGTTGATCACCATCTACCGGCAACTTGGACTGCCTATCTTAGTATGCGTCAGGAGATCCGAGACCCACAGGTACATCATCAACTGCAGAAAGATCTGATTGAGCACCTATGGAGGCTCAAGGGGGACGCCGTGTGATGAAATACGAGTTTTTATTTGTTGAACTATATAATTTGTATTAAACTATTTGTTGTTGTACTATTTTGTTGAAGTATTTGATTTTTCTATGATGAAATATGTGATAAGAAATAATTGTGTTGATAATTGAATGCCGAGACACGGCGAAACCACGCTGAATATGGGCTTATTCTCGCCCATATGGGCCCTTTATTCGCCGAAATTGGGCTGCAAAGTGGGCCAATTTCAGCGCCTGAGGACGACGACTGGCCGCAAAACCGCCCCCAGCGCCGATTGTATCGCCGGCTCGCCCCCAGGGGGCGATTTTTACGCGTCCGGGGGGGCCAACTGCTGGAGATGCTCTTATGTGTGCGTTTGGGGGGTGCGTGTCCGACCGGGGGGG
>LR738712.1:756031615-756066508 GCA_902687465.1 Secale cereale
GAATCATAGGATTTGTAGGGCCTTCCACATTTTCTTCTTTATTATGATGAATTCACTATGAGCCAATGGTATTAAACACGAAGATTCATGGTTGGTGAGTCACCGGTATATAGCAGACTTCGCATATGTTGCTAGTGACAATTTCTCGTGCAAACTTACTCAACAATGGTAGGATTGAGAAGCATCTTGTGCCAGTCAAGGTGTTCCTGTAAATGCGTAGGATTGGGAGGAATCCGGAAGGGATGTAGAAATAATCGGTCCTCAAGGCAAAGAATTACCTATGCTCTACCTTCCAGTGCTGAATCATGTTGAAGTACAGTGAAGGTCCATTGTGCATAAAGCTTCATAGTTTTAAGATCCCCTAAAATTCCACAAACAAGGACTTCTTCTTCTACTTGTAGTTGAAGCAGTGTTGCATGAATGACATGTGCATAAAGCTTCTTTCTCCTGAGGCTGCAGAGTATTTTCGTAGAAAGCAAGGCTGGCCCCTATGGCAATTTTACTGTATGGTTTTTGATCGGTTACTTCTTTCTGTATGTTTTGTGCTTAGGGGTTGCTGGTATCCAATAGTTCTGATGATGTTGTCGTGCGTTAAACTGTTCTCGGCATCTCTTTGTGGAAAACGATGGGAAGCGTTCTACCCTCTCATGAGAGGGCCGCGTGGTGGAGCGACGCGCGATGCGGCTACGAGTAAAGAGCCACGATGACGGCCGAGGCAAGGATGGAGGCCGGATGACGGCATGCACCTGGTGAGGCGCTAGCTGATTGTTGTGCCGAGCTTGGTCGCTGTTACGTGCTACGATCGTGTTGGGGGCACAGCAGGCCGGGGCAACGAATATAAGTTTACTTCTTGCCCGAATACTCGAAATGAATCCGCTGCAGAAATGGCGAAGGGTCAATCGTCTAACTCGCTGAATTGGGCGTAGGCTAATCTAGCTTGTCCTCAGGAGTAAATTGCAAAAAATCAAAACATCTTTGGACCCTAAATAAAAAAAGACCATGTTTTTTTTTTCTGTAAAATCCATCATTATTGTGTTGAGAGTTTGCAAAAAAGCTGATATGTCACTAAAGGGGTATTGACACTAGATCTAACGAGTAGAGCCCGCCGATAGTGCTAGCATAACTTGACACCGTTTGACACAAATATTAAGATGGCGTTGGCCCCATCCGTCATCCTCTTCCTCCACTGGCCAACACGAATGCTCTTGTATCCTCGCCGGCCTCGTCCTTGGACAAGCTACAATTGCATACCGGACTGTCACCAGGCTACCATTGCCATCCACATCGGGCCCCTTTTCCTGAGGTGTGCTGCCGCCACCTGATCCTGGCTGAGCCTCTCTAGCTAGCCCAGCCCACCACCCGACCTTGCGCTGACGTGGATGCATAGAGAGCAGGGGCTTCACGCACAATGCTAGAAGGCCGGTACGCCAGGCCGATTGTGTATGCACACTAGTTAGGAGCGTCAGACACGCCGTGCCCGTCCTCGCCCATGAATGAGTCCCCATTCCCAACATTGGAGCTTGATGGCAGGTTCGTTCGGCTCATGGTTTATGTGGGCATGCACGGCCAGATCCGATGGAGAGTGCCGCCGAACCTTCCTGGAGGGTGTCAGGGTACCCATCCTCTCTCCTCGTCGCGTACCGGGGGAAACACTTGGCAGCATCGTCGTCATCGTCGCGTCCCTTCTTGGAGGTGTTGATTGGTACCGGCGCTTCGGAGTATAGGAGCTTAGTGGAGGATCCCCGATGGGCGTAGCGGTCGCGAAGCTTCTTCGCTTTTCTTGATCCGCCGGTGTCGGCATTTTTTTCTTTTTTGTCTCTTTATTTTCTATCGGACGTGCCTGCTTCCGCCTCAGCACCTATCTAATTGTACAACTTCGTCGGAGCACTTTCGCTCGAACGAGCAGCCATGGCGTCGATCAGAATCGCTTGCGGCGGCGAATCCCCTTCCCCCTCGCATCGAGCGAATTTTTTCAGTGGCCATTTCAGGAGGGACGGTCGACGCATCCCATACCATCTCTTTCTCACACCCGGGTGGATCCAATCAACCAACGAACACCGGCCGCTCCTTGCATGTCGCATCGGGAATGGACGCGGTCGCTACTATCCCCTTTTAGCGAAGCCCAGGAGTGGACTTCCTTCAATGAAGCGCTGGAATGGGCTGGCCGACGGCCCAGTGTGCAAGAGGCCTCCGTTTTGGCCCCTGGAGCAGCAGCCCATAGGACAGCTGGGCCAATTTAAACAGATTGCGGAACAGATCGAAATCCGACGGCCAGAAACTTTTAGATCGTGAAAACGGACGGCCGATAACGCAAATCGATGTGAGGGCAGGGATTAGGTGCCGTTATAGTGTCCTTAATAAATAGGAGTACCTATACCAGGAAAACGAGCGGGCTGTGGAAAAAGGGCCCAGAACAAAAAAATTATACGAAGACCTTGGCCCGAAATCAAGGGCCCCAGAAAACTTGAGGCCCTGCGCACAGCCCCTGTACGGCCCTGCCATCATCTTATGTTTAACCCACTACTTGTTGGGGCCATCCTGCGGGCTGCTTGAGTGGCAGGTTTGCGCGCATTTCTCCGTCTAAAGGAAAAAAGAAAAGAAAATCTCATCTCCATCTCAATTTTTGTAACTTGCTCACATTACGTGGATATCACATCCATCTGGCAAAGAGCATAGAAAAAACTTTACTCAAAATAAAGTTAAAGAAGTCTCACTTCTTTCCAAAAGAAATTACGGCAGCGAACAACATGCGCCACATGCCATAGCTGGCTGGCCGCCGTTGCATTATGCTTTAAATTAAGGCGCTCTGGTACATGCCCGTGCGCGCCTGCTGACATGTGCTACGTCGAGCTGAGAATGGCTACTACGCTCTTGCACCAATGAGCTAAACTTCTTTGAGCACGGCCTTCGTCTGTCTATACATGTGGCAAGATGGCTACATCTCCTATGCTACATGCATGTCCTGCTGCATAGCTTTTTCCTGCTCGATCACATACAGGCGTATAGTATGCGACTGACTGAAGTACGTGCTCTATCTGTTCTTCTGCAGCAAGTTCAATCCACAGATAAAGCATATAATTTTTTCCCGATGTCTCATATTACTATGTCCTCGTTCTCTCTTTCACAATCTTTGTCATCATCCCTCATACATGTGTTATGTAGACTGACTAACCGATTGCTACACTTAAATATCAAGTGACCGACCTGACCGTGAGATCAAAGTGTGTTAAATGTGCGTGGATGGCTGAAGAATGGCTAGCTTGGCCTGTTAATATGACAACTAGTGTGTGTATATGTAAGAGAATGGTGTACTACTCCAGATAGATCAGCAACCAATTGATGGTTGGTGTACCAGCCAACTGAATCATATTATTCCATCTGCATTTTTTTCTTGAATAAGAATGAGTGTGCGTATCATATATTATTGGAGAGTGATGAAAGATACCCGTCCATGTTGGTGGGACAAGTTACATGGTAGCCCACCATCTACCGGCCACAATGAACATGAAAGAAGGATTACTCGCGACTCGCAATCACAAGCTAGATTACCTAAGAAAGCGCGGTGACAATATACCGCCTCCACATTTTTAACTAGCGTACCCCCGCGTCGTCCGCTCTCGGGCGACTCGGGGGAGAAACCCTACGCCGCCGCCAGTTCCCCGCCTCCCCTTCTCCTCCTGCCCCGCCGCCGCCGGCAGCCGTCGTCTGGTTTGCCCGCTCGGCACTAGGCGGCGGCGGGGGCTTCCCCGCACACCCACCTAGGCCTCTGGAGAGTTCCCCACCCTACATCGGGCGCCACCGCCCGCGTCTCCCATGGTGGCCGCCGAGGCCGGCTCTCTGCGACGACCGTTGCCTTCGCTGTTGTCGCCCCGCGCCTTCGCCTAGGACTGCGCCTCCCGTTAGATCCTGCCGCCTCGGCCCTGGGATCGGAGCTAGATCTTGATCTGACGGTTGGTAGGCCGGGATCCGCCGGATCCGCATCGATCTGGCCAGTATGGCCTTGCCTCGTCCTGCCTGGCTTGGTATTTTCGTGGTGTGGTGAATCCTAGTGGCGGCGGTGAGGGTCTTCCTCCATGTCTCGACGGGATGTGTGCGGTGGGTGGATGCCGGGGCGGCGGCCTCGGCGGTGTGGACGGAGGGCGGATGGACGGCGTCTTGACAGCGTGGGCGGTGATTTGCCAATGGATCCCATTCGCGCTACAGGCTCTCTGCCGCAGCACTTGACGGCCTATGATCGCGGTCGTCGGCCTTGGTGCGTTCGCGGGGGCTGGTTGAGATGACAACGGACCGAAGGAAACTCTGGGTGTCTCGTTCATCCCAACGGTGGCGACGACTTGGGTTGCCGTTCTCCTCCTTGAAGGCGCCGTCGAGGTCCCTGCCCTCCACCCCGACACCATGCCTGGGTTAAAACCCATAATCTCTTGCGATTGGGAGGCGGCGGCACTGCGAGTGTCGTACCCTTCTTGGAGGCGCCGCCTGGGGCATTTGGATGCTCGGTTAGAGGAACTGCAGGCGAAGGGGATGGGACCAGTGACACCAGGTGGTGTTCGCGAAGAAGGAGCTGTGTGGCATCTGGCACGTCGACAACGACGGGTCTCAGTGGCGTGGAGAAAAGGGGTCTCACAGGTAGGCTTGTGATGATGGACGAGCGCAGGATGGTGGCACTGTCTGACGTCGTGTTGGCGTCGACGGCAGCTAGACTGGGCAAGGTAGATGCAACAGTACATCACTGAAGATGGATTGGTGGTAGGTGGCTATGGCGGCCTCATACCCGGCAGGCGTCCTAGTTGAGGAGTGCGCTGGACTGGTGGGTTCCCCATACCCGACATGCGTATGGGACCTCAGGTCTTAAATGTTAGGTTTGGCTGCGAGGTCTGTTTGGTATTTGGTCCAGACTATGAGCAGCCATACATCATCTGGATTGGAGTAGCGACAGATGTTGCCCAGACGATGGCTTTAGTCTTACTGTTGTATGACTTTGTAAGGTCTTGTGTAAATAAATAATAAAGTGACTGCATGCATCGTTCAGATGGAGAGGACGGGGGTCCTCCTCCATTTCTATAAAAAAATTCTAAGGCAGCAAACAACACTCTATTGTCTCATTTGAGTTGACCTGCCTGCTTCCATGCCCGCCCTTCGGTTACAATTACTAAACAGTATAACTCAGCTAGCTAGGAGCCCCCACAGCGGTTTGAGTCTTTCAGCCATTGTATCACATTTGTACGCGCGGGATTGGCTGGGTCGTCGGTTTACGCTAATTAATTCCTGTTCGTTTGCTCGGAGCACAGTTTTCTGGGCCGCTGCTCCGCGGATCGAGTTGCAACTTGTGTACATAATCGGGCCGTAAGGTCGAAGGCCCACGAGGTGCAGTCGAACACGCAAAGCAGGAGCCTGATTCACATGTTATCACCGTATAACAGGCCACGGCGCCAACTCTATCCCTTGCTCCTCCTTGTGCCTCGGAGGTGCGCTCTACTAGCCCTCTACTCTTCCTCCTCCGGTGCCCTACAACGTTTAGTGAATTAAATTAGTGATGTAACATATCTTTTTAAATATTTACATTTATGTGAGGCTATGAGTGACGTGGCGGTGGATGCATGTGTACCTCAAGTCTCAAGAGCGCTTAGATCAATTCTCTGCTGGAGCTGATTCTTGCAATGTTTTTCATTCACCTCTCAGTAGGGCAATTTGGCTTACTTATTCATCTCTCAACTATGCATAGGTACACTTTTTTGTTTGTGGTGTTTGGTAGAAAGATTGCATGAGCAAATGGGCATCTCTGAGACTCTGAATGGGGAACAGCTCCAAAGTTTGCTATATATTCTTCGGCTCTGTCATTTCTTCTTCCGTTTCTGCCTTGCTTGCCTTATTTCAGTTAGCTTTCCCTCCTTTAGCCAGCCTTGCTGTTCACTTATTAAGTAAGTATATCTTCTGTAAATACATGTCGTCTTTTAGTCTGTAACCAACTTGGCTTTTTACCTTTCCTTATTACTCCCTCTATTGAGAAATATAAGAGCATTTAGAACACTACTGTAGTGATCTTAGCGCTCTTATATTTCTTTATGGACGGAGTATATGTGAGTAATAGTTAATTGAAAATGTAATGAAAACCAAAAGTATGTTGGCTACTGAATCCGCTTGAAGAAGCGATGCAAAGTTTGAACAGGCAGGTCGTGGCTTTTCTTTGGAGTCCAAAGGTGCTCTACCTCCCACAATGCTATCTCTAAAGTATGCACAACCTATTTACACACCCACGTTATATTGCAAAATTGTTCGTTTCGGACTTTGTTGTTGGGTGGGCAAATCATTATCTTTTTTTGGGCAACGGCAAATCAATATATTAGTACTGCCAAGTATTCGTGGACTACTAGTGATGCCATGATGCCATTATTTTACTACCACGGCGTTTCCAGTAATAATGGACCACCAATTCATATATTGAATAAATATGCCAGGGGATAACCTCCTTTTCGAAAAAAAATATTATTGAATACATATGTGTATTGTGAAGATTTTACCATAATATATCTTTTGCTACTTTTCCAAGATGGACGAGCGTAGCAACGCGCGCCTTAATGATCTAGTTTTCTTTATGATTGTCGTGGTCGAAGGCATTGCTCCCTCAAAGACAATTGTGTTGCGATGCTTTTAAAGTTCCCGCATGATGAGGGAGAGTATTGTCCTTCTTTCTTTGAGCTTTTGACCTCCACATCTCGTGGAGTCACACCATGCCATTAAGCTATATCCGGAATTTGGTTCTCGCTTCGGACTCCAAAAAGGCGTCCAAACTGTGTGCCGCACAGAGCGTGCAAATACACACTCAACGAGGAGTTGATTGATGGATTCGTCGGCCTGATTGTAGAATGGGCATGAGTCTGTCCGGATGGGGCAAGCCTCGCTTGGCGAGATGGTTGCAAGTCCAACATCGGTTTCAAATGGTGATATGTCGCAAACATATCTATAATTTTTGATTATTTCATGTTATTATATTATCTATCTTGAATGTTTAATATGTATTTATATGCTATTTTATATGACTTTTGGGACTAGCCTATTAACCCAGAACCCAGTGCCAGTTTCTATTTTTTCTTATTTTTGAGTTTTGCGGAAAAGGAATATCAAACGGAGTCCAAATGAAACAAAACTTCACGAGGATTTTTCTTGGACCAGAAGGCATCAGATGGACTTGGAGTGCACGCAGGGGATCTGCGAGGCGGACACAAGGACGGAGAGCACGCCCTAGGGATTAGGGCACGCCCCCACCCTTGTGGGCCCCTCGAGCGTCTCCTGACCTAATTCTTCAACTTATATATACTCATATATTCCAGAAACATCAGAACATCTATCGAAACCAATTTTCCGCTGTCATAACCTTCTATTCTCGCGAGACCCAGCTGGAGGCCTTTTCCGGTACTCTGTCCGAGAGGGAATCAACCACGGAGGGCATCTACATAAACCCTATTGCCCTTCCTATGAAGTGTGAGTACTTTACCACAGACCTACGGGTCCATAACTAGTAGCTAGATGACTTCTTGTCTCTCTTGGATCCTCAATATCATGTTCTCCTCGTTGTTCATGGAGTCCGATGTAATATTCTTTCGCGGTGTGTTTGCCAAGATCCGATGAATTGTGGGTTTATGATCAGATTATCTATGAATATTATTTGTGTCTTTTCTGAATTCTTATATGCATATATTAGTAATTCTCTTCGAATTATCCGTTTTGTTTGGCCAACTAGATTGATATTTCTTGCAATGGTAGAAGTGCTTTGCTTTGGGTTCAATCTTGCGGTGCTCAATCCCAGTGACAGAAAGGGATATGATATGTATTGTATTGTTGTGACGCCCGAAGACCGACGTCCCAGAAGATCCCAGAAGATTCCAGATGTTCCGGGTTCTCCCGTTTGTTTCATTGTGCTTGTGTTATTTATTTTTTTGCATTGCATCATGTCATCATGCCATCATGTCATATTTATTTTGCATCTCAACCTAAATAACCCGTGTGGACCTTCGGTCCATTTAAATCGAGGGAAGAATGTTTTCTCTTTATAACATATAAAAGCCTCTCAATATTATTAGGGAGCTATATAATAATATTCCATTTGTTTGGAATTAACCAACACACGTGCATAATTTTCCCCATGCTTTTCCTACTTCGAGTTTCTCCTTCAAAAACCTTGCCAATAATTCTTTTCCGTTGTTTCGAGGTTCCTCCGAAAATCCGAACATTTTTGGTCACTTCTAAATCATAGTCTTTGTTCACACCATTTGAAATAAATTCAAAGGAATTTGAATTTATTTTCCAATCATGCCCCTTTTATATTTTTCTGGGAACCAACGCAATTTTGCGAGTCCAGTAAAATTGACCTCATGTCCTAATTCTTCCCTAGCCACCTCCTTTATTTTCTTTCTTTTTGTTGTTTTCTGGTTTAATTTAGAAAAACAGCACAAGAGAGGTCCAGCCCAGCGGCCCATCTTCCCTCCCCGCGGCCCATCCAGGCCATTCCTCCCAGCCGTCCCAACACATCTTTCTCCCTAGGCCCACCTGGACACCTTGGCCCGACAGCTGCCTCGAAACCCTAGCCTCTAGCCCGAGCGCTCGCTCTCCTCTCGACCTCCCTCAGCACGCCGCCACTCTCTCTCCCTCGTTCACTCTCCCGTCGCGCAACCCTCGACCCCGCACTCCATTCCACGATCTCCCTCAGGCCCTTCCTCTCCCGCATCCGGCCAGGCACGAGCGCCTCCCTCCTCCGTCGCCTGGTGCCGCACCCCGCGAGCCACCCCGCTTCGCCAGGCATGAGCCGCAGCGCCCGCACCCTCCAGAGGCCATGGCCCCAGCGCCGCGGTGCCGCGAGCCGGCCGAGCCCCGCCGCGCCCGGCCTCGTCCCTCCCGCGGCCAGGCCCGCCTCCCGCCGTCCCGTCCGCGCCTCGTCAGGTCGCCAGCGCCTTCAGCGCGACCTCCCTCCGGTCTCCACCAGCGCCTCGCCTCCCCTTCCCTCCAGTACCGAGCGCATCGCCAAGGCCGGCGCTGCCTCGTTCCCTGCACCTCCTCCGACGCCCTGGACCCTCGCCTCAGCGCGCACCTCCCTTCGACTGTCGGCACCGCTGCCGGATCGAAGCCGCGCCATGGCCCCTGCGTCCGGGTCCCTTCCTCGCCTCCAGCGACCAGAACAGCCGGCCGCCCGCTGCATTGTGGCCCGAGCTCCGAGCTCCTCCATGGTGGCTGGTCCCTCGCCCTCCAGCACCTCTTCAACATGCTGCTGTCCAAGTACCGAGACCGCCAAGTTTGTTGCTGCCTATGTTTTTTTCTGCCAAGTGTTCCTTCCGGTGTGTCCAAGTTCGGCTACTCGGCGACCCGTCAAGTTCGACTACTTCATGGACCGACAAGTACCACGACGACACCGAAGGGCTCAGATCGGTCAAGTTCCTCTACGGATCGAGTACAACTACCGTCGCAAGTACGAGGACCCCGACAAGCACCACGACCAAGTACCCCGACGACCGCGGTCTTCGGAATCGTCAAGTACCCCGACATCGATGACAAGAACAACTACGAACAAGAACGACTTCATGAACAAGTACCACGACGACCGACTCGACAAGTACCCCTACCGTTGAACGAGAACAACTACTTCCCTCTATGGCATGTACCCCTACCGATGCGCCAAGTACCTCTACGGAACGAACGTGTACGACTACCTTCGGTGAAGAAACGAGTACAACTACTTCCTCTCCGAACGGAACGTCTACTTCCGCTACCGTCGCCCCGTGTACAACTACTTCCCTCTACGGAACGACTACTTCGTTGACAACCTCGTGAACCACTACTTCCACTACGACTCGAACCGCCCCGAAACGAGTGTTTCGAAGGTATAACCCCGAGACGATGACACGTGTGATGCTTGTTGTGGTTGTATGAAATGTTTCCCTTGTTTGCACCGTGCCCGTTGTGCCCGAATCATCTTTGTCATGTTCCTCGGTTGCCTCGTCGCCGACTCGTGGGAACCAGGTGACGGGATCACCCCACCTTTCATCTTGTTCGACTCGCTCGCCACCTTTGCTTTGCACCGGTCTCTCAACGAGTTACCGGAACCGAATTGTTGTGTTGCATCATTTTCGGATCGTAGCCGTGGCACCCTTTCCTTCCACCACGGTGACAATACTCCATATCTTCTTCATGTCATCTTTTAATAAAACTTGCATAAGACTTGATCATGTCATCCGCATCATGTTAACAACATTGATATGTTTAAATTGTTGTTTGCTTATAATTGCTAAACATGCTCATGGGGATTTTCCGGAATTGTTGTTGTTATTTCCGGCCTCATTTAAAATGCCTAAATAGTTTAGTTTTATTATGCTTCACCTCTTGCCATGTTAACAAACATTTAATCTTGTCTTGTAAATAACGAGAGTCAACTAAATAATTAACATGTGGTGTTTTGTCAATATGCAACTCGTTGCATATTGAGCTCCACTTAACTTGTAGTTTTGTTTGTGCACTTTGCCATGCCATGCATAATTAAACTGGACATGCATCATACTTGGATGTGCATCGTATGCCATGTTTAAGCTTGTGTGTTTACCGTGTTGTTTTGCTTCTTTCCGGTTGCTTCTCTTGTTAGCTTCGGTTTCGTTCCGGAGTTGTGAGGCTTCTTCTTCGTCTTCGTCTTCTTCATGGATCCGTTCTTCTTCCTTGTGGATTCCCAGGCAAGATGATCATACCCTTGGATACCTTTACTACCATTGCCATGCTTAGTTGTCTCGATGCTGTCGTTACATGTCGCGCTACCCATCTTTTATGTCAGCCTCTCCTTGTTGCCATGAAACCTCTAACCTTGAAACCTTCCTAGCAAAACCACTGTTTGGCTATGTTACCCGCTTGCTCAGCCCCTCTTATAGCGTTGTTAGTTGCAGGTGAAGATGAAGTCCGTTCCAGGTGGGAACTTGTTGTTGGAATATCACAAAATCTATAATTATTATTAACACACCTATATACTGGGCATGGGTGGAAGGCTTGGCCTTTTGCTCGGTGTTTTGTTCCACTCATGCCACCTTAGGCGCCGATAAACCGGCATTATGTTCCTTGATTTCGCGTTCCTTACACGATGGGTGGATGGGGACCCCTTGACAGTTCGACTTTGAATAAAACTCCTCCAGCAAGGCCCAACATTGGTTTTAATTTGCTCATAATAACAACTTATTTAATTAATTAAATTTGCATAGGGAGTTAGCGCTACCCGAGGATTCTTTCTACATAGCAGGGGGGCCAGTGCTGATGGTGTTGGTCCCAAACGGGGGTCCTGCAGGGCCACCACGGGGAAACTCGAGGTTTGGTTTTACCTGTAGCATCACCCATCCGGTCGTGGCCTGAGACGAGATACGCGCGGCTACTATCAGGGTGTCGACACACCGGGAGGTCTTGCTGGACTTGTTTTACCATTGTCGAAATGTCTTGTGCTACCGGGATGCCGAGCCTGATCGGTTTTCCCTAAGATAAGGGGTGATGATATTATATTCATCACTTCAGCTAATCATGAGAGCTTGTGATGGGCTAAGTTGGAACACCCCTACAGGGTTATGATCTTTCGAAAGCCGTGCCCGCGGTTATGTGGCAGATTGGAATTTGTTAATGTCCGGTTGTAGAAAACTTGATAGAGGATCCGAAGTAAAACACACAACTGTGTGAGTAACCGTGACTGTCTCTTTTCACTTTGAGAAGAGAACACAGTGGGGTTATGTTTGATTCGTATGTAGTTCAGGATCTTTAGCGATCACTACTATTGCGACCGTTTGCGTAGATGCTCATCTTATTCTTGTACTCGTAAGTTAGCCACCATATTATGCTTAGCCGCTGCTGCAACTTCACCACTTTACCTCTTCCTACCCACAAAGCTTTGCTAGTCTTGATACACACATAAAAAGTTCAGAGAGGAACCAAAAATATTTCATAGATAACCTTGATCATAAACTCATAATTCATCGGATCTCGACAAACACACAGCAAAAAGAGATTACATCGAATAGATCTCCTCGAAGACCGAGGAGAACTTTGTATTGAGATCCAGAGAGAGAGAAGAAGCCATCTAGACACTAGCTATGGACCCGAAGGTCTGTGGTAAACTACTCACAACTCATGGTGAGGGCGATGATGATGATGAAGGCCTCCATGATGGATCCCCCTCCCGGAACAGGCTCCAAGATGGGATCTCCACGGGAACAGCAGCTACGGCGGTGGAATTAGGGTTTTCTCTCTACGTATGGAGTTTCTGGGGTACGTAGGTATATATAGGAAGAAGGGGGCACCGGGGGCCACACGGGCTGCCCTCGAGGCAGGGGGCGCGCCCCCACCCTCGAGGGTGGCCCCTCTGTCCCCTGGCTTGGCCCTAAAGTCTTCCGTGTGTGATTTCCTCCAAAAATATCTCTCGCGAAGGTTTCATTCCGTTTGGACTCCGTTTGATATTCCATTTCTGCAAAACCCTGAAATAGGCAAAAAAAACAGCAATCTGGACTGGGCCCTTGGGTTAGTAGGTTAGTCCCAAAAATGATATAAAAGTGAATGATAAATCCCATTAAACATCCAAGACTTCATAAATAATAGCATGGAACAATCAAAAATTATAGATACGTTGGAGACGTATCACTGTTGATTATGTTACTAAATGGGTAGAAGCTATTCCAGCCAGTAGTGTTGATCTCAACACCTCTATTAAAATGCTTAAGGAAGTTATTTTCCCAAGGTTTGGAGTCCCTAAATATTTAATGACTGATGGTGGTTCACACTTTATTCATGGTGCTTTCCGTAAAATGCTTACCAAGTATGATTTTAACCATATAATTACATCACCTTATCATCCTCAGTGTAGTGGTCAAGTTGAGCTTAGTAATAGAGAAATAAAATTAATTTTACAAAAGACTGTCAATAGGTCCAGGAAGAATTGGTCTAAGAAATTAGATGATGCACTTTGGGCTTACATAACAGCTTATAAAAATCCTATGGGTATGTCTCTTAATAAAATGATTTATGGAAAAGCTTGTCATTTGCCTCTTGAGTTAGAACATAAAGCATTTTGGGCAATCAAATAACTCAACTAGGATTTCAAACTTGCCGGTGAAAAGAGGTTATTTGATATTAGCTCATTAGATGAATGGAGAACCCAAGCTTATGAAAATGCTAAGTTATTTGAAGAAAAAGTTAAAAGATGGCATGATAAAAGAATCCAAAAGCGTGAGATCAAAGTTGGAGAATATGTTCTTTTGTACAACTCTCGTTTCAGGTTCTTTGCAGGAAAACTCCTCTCTAAATAGGAAGGCCCCTACGTCATCGAGGAGGTTTATCAGTCTGGAGCTATCCAAATAAATAATGCTGAAGGTACTAACCCGAAGGTTGTTAATGGGCAACGAATAAAGCATTACATCTCAGGTACGCCCAATAATGTTGAAAGCAATATTATCCAAACTTTGACACCGGAAGAACACATAAAAGAGTCCTTCCGGAACACTCCAAAATCGTGAAAATAAGGAGGTACGTGATACGGTAAGTAAACGGACTCCGAAAAATCCGCAATAATATTTATTGTCAGTTTTGGAATATTTAGAAAATAAGGAAAATAAGAAACTTCCAGGAACTGTGCCCTCCGTTTTTCTACAGTTTGCTTGTTTCCCAAGATAAAAAATATGTATATACTCCCCGAACCTGTTGACCACTGTATCACAGAGAAATCTTTTGTTTTCTTTTCTTGCTGTTTTTGGTCAGATCTACCAAGCTAGGCATCATGTCTTCCTCCTCCTCCAACCCAATGGAAGAAGATGCTTGGTTGATGAAGATCGAGCTGAAGAGAGAAGAACCCGTAGAAGCTGCAAAAGGTGACAAAGGAAAGGAGGTTATCGGTGATGAAGTACCGGCAATCGAGCAAGCACTGCTGGCAGAGGAGGAAGAAGAAGATATCCTTAAACCCTTCTATGCTCTTCTTACTCCCACTGAGATTGAATCCTTTTGGATCATTGAAACGGATCGTGTGCAAAATAAACATCTCACCCGTAAAAATATTCTCCATCAAGAGCACATTATCTTCCTCCGGAGCGTCATCCGTAGATTGGAGAGCCTCTTGATCTTGAAGGATGAAATCGCTACATCATCACCACCACCATATTCTTCATCACCAAAATAAAACTGAGTATCGGGTATGGGCACTCCCCTTGGCCTCCGCCAAACTTGGGGGAGGTGCCCCGGTATCGTATCATCCCCACTATCCTTTTGCATTTACTTATTCTAGTTTGATCTTTTGCTTTAGAGTAAATGAAAGTTTAGTTCGATCCCTTCTTTTTGTGAGTTTGCTTAGTGATCTATCTTTGTAATCGTGTGCGACATATATAATAAAGTTTAGTTTGAGTTTTTGCTTTCTTTACCTTCCTAGAAATCTTTTGTGATTGTGAGCCCCCATCAAAATATTATATGCCAAAATTGTTGACGTTGGACAAGGAAGACAACGTAATGATTTATGTTTGTTCATATTCACATAGAAGTAATATTGTCATAGATCCTTTAACATGTGGTGCTTGCTCAATATCTTTTCTAGCCAAAAATTCCGCACTAAGTAGAGATACTACTTGTGCATCCAAAAACCTTTAACCCCAAACCTTTTCGAGAGTCCACCATACCTACCTATGGATTGAGTAAGTTGCCATCGGTGCAATAAGGCAATAAAAATTGCTTCTAAAAATGTGAGATCATTTAGTGTAAGAGGAAACTGAGCGTTGCACGAACTTGTGATGGTGAAGAATAAAAGCGATAGACTGCATAATAAAGGTTGCTATCACAAGGGGCAATGCAACGTGGTGTTCTTTTGCACTAAGGGGTTGAGCATACAAACAAATAAGCGCATGGCATCCTCTGCTTCCCTCTGCGAAGGGCCTATCTTTTACTTTTATGCAAAGAGTCAAAGTTTCTGCTCTAATCCTTTTTATTTTATCCTTTGGCAAGCATCATGTGGTGAGGAAAGATCTAGGCACATATGTCGAGTTGAATATGGGTGACATCACCCTTGAGGTGAGTATGTTGGGAGGCAAAACTATAAGCCCCTATGTTTCTATGTGTCCGGTTGAAACGTTTTGATCATGTGTATGCGGTGAGTGTTAGCAATCATAGAAGACTATATGATGGTTGAGTATGTGGGCTCGCCTAAAGGCTCCGATACGTGACCCTTCCTGAAAAGATGTTGAATTGTAGTTGCAAAGTTGACTGAGAACATAGTTTGTTGGTTTCTAATTGAGTTTATGCTTTATACTTCATTTGCGTGATGAACTGTTACTTGTTCATGAGAAGTCTATGATACAAGTCCTTTGATAAAAGTCTTATGTTTAAATTTGTTGTTGTTATAATAATCAACATGATGCTTCTATGCCCGTATTTTTGTTTTTATCGACACCTCTCTCACAAAGCATGTGGACATGTTTTTCGATTTTAGTTTTTGCTTGAGGACAAGCGAGGTCTAAGCTTGGGGGAGTTGATACATCCATTTTGCATCATGTTTTCTTACTGTTATTTATGATATTTTTATGCATAATAATGCTTTTTGGAGTTATTCTAATGCCTTTTCTCTCATAATTTGCAAGGAATGCACCAAGAGGGAGAATTCTGGCACTTGGAAATCTGGACCTGAAAAAGCTACGCCGGGCCACCTATTCTGCACAACTCCAAAAAAGTTGAAACTTCACGGAGAATTTTTATGGAATATTTGAGGATTATTGGATCAAATAAGTAGCAGAGGGGGCCCACCAGGTGGGCACAACCCACCTAGGCGCGCCAGGGAGCCCAAGCGCGCCCTGGTGGGTTATGCTCACCCAGGCCCACCTCCGGTGCCCCCCTTCTAGTATATAAGTCATTTTGACCAAGAAAAATAATAAGGGGAGGACTTTCAAGACAGAGCGCCGCCGTCTCAAGGCGGAACTTGGGCAGGAGCACTTTTGCCCTCCAGCGGAGCGATTCTGCCAGGGGAACTTCCCTCCCGGAGGGGGAAATCATCGTCATCATCATCACCAACAACTCTCCCATCCCGAGGAGGGGGCTATCTCCATCAACATATTCAATAGAACCATCTCATCTCAAACCTTAGTTCATCTCTTGTGTTCAATCTTGTTACCGGAACAATAGATTAGTGCTTGTGGGTGACTAGTAGTGTTGATTACATCTTGTAGTTGATTACTATATGGTTTATTTGGTGGAAGATTATATGTTCAGATCCAATATGCTATTTAATACCCCTCTGATCTTGAGCATGTTTATCAATTGTGAGTAGTTGCCTTTGTTCTTGAGGTCACGGGAGAAATCATGTTGCAAGTAATCATATGAATTTGATATGTGTTCGATATTTTGATAGTATGTACGTTGTGATTCCCTTAGTGGTGTTATGTGAACGTCGACTACATAACACTTCACCATATTTGGGCCTAAGGGAATGCATTGTGGAGTAGTAATTAGATGGTGGGCTGCGAGAGTGACAGAAGTTTAAACCCCAGTTTATGCGCTATTTCGTAAGGGACCGATTAGATTTAAAAGTTTAATGCTATGGTTAGAATTTATTCTTAATACTTTTCTCGTAGTTGCGGATGCTTGCGGGAGGGTTAATCATAAGTAGGAGGTTTGTTTAAGTAAGAACATCACCTAAGCACTGATCCACCCACATATCAAATTATAGAAGTAGCGAACACGAATTGAACCAACATGATGAAAGTGACTAGATGAAATTCCCGTGTACCATCAAGAGCGCTTTGCTTATTATAAGAGACCGTCTTGGCCTGTCCTTTGCCTCAAAAGGATTGGGCTACCTTGCTGCACTTTTACTACTACTATCGTCACCTGCTCGTTACAAAATTATCTTGCTATCAAACTACTCGTTTACGTACAATTTTAGCACTTGCAGGCATTACCGTGCTGAAAACCACCTGCCATTTCCATCTGCTCCTCGTTGAGTTCGACACTCTTAATTATAGAAAAGAGCTACAATTGATCCCCTATACTTGTGGGTCATCAGCGTTGAGCATGAACATTATATCTGGATCTTGTTTAATGCAAGACGAATATTCATTTAAGTTAGAAAATAATGGTTGTTCTATTTATATGAGTAATATCATTTATGGTCATGCACCCTTGAGGAATGGTCTATTTTTGTTGAATCTTGATTGTAGTAATACACATATTCATAATATTGATGCCAAAAGATGCAAAGTTGATAATGATAGTGCAACATACTTATGGCACTGACGTTTAGGTCATACTGGTGTAAAGTGCATGGAGAAACTCCATGCTGATGGACTTTTGGAATCACTTGATTATGAATCATTTGATACTTGCGAACCATGCCTCATGGGCAAGATGACTAAAACTCCGTTCTCCGGAACAATGGAGCGAGCTAATGACTTATTGGAAACAATACATACCGATGTATGCGGTCCGATGAGTGTTGAAGCACACGACGGGTATCGTTATTTTCTGACCTTCACAGATGATTTGAGTAGATATGGGTGTATCTACTTGATGAAACACAAGTCGGAAACATTTGAAAAGTTCAAAGAATTTCAGAGTGAAGTAGAGAATCATTGTAACAAGAAAATAAAGTTTCTATGATCTGATCGCGGAGGCGAATATTTGAGTTACGAGTTTGGTCTACATTTAAAACAATGCCAAATATTTTCACAGCTCACGCCACCTCGAACACCACAGCGTAATGGTGTGTCCAAACGTCGTAACCGTAATCTATTGGATATGGTGCGTTCTATGATGTATCTTACCAATTTGCCTTTATTATTTTGGGGTTATGATGTCTCTTACAGCTGTATTCACGTTAAATAGGGCACCATCTAAATCCGTTGAGATGACACCGTATGAACTATGGTTTGGCAAGAAACCAAAGTTATTGCTTCTTAAAGTTTGGGGTTGCGATGCTTTTGTGAATAAGTTTCAGCCTGAATAGCTCGAACCCAAATCGGAGAAGTGCGTCTTCATAGATACCCAAATGAAATTGTTGGGTACACCTTCTACCATAGATCCGAAGGAAAGATTTTTCCTAAGAATGGTTCCTTTCTGGAGAAGGAGTTCCTCTCGAAAGAAGTGAGCGCAAGAAAAGTAGAACTTGATGAGGTAATTGCGCCTTTGCTCGAATTGGAAAGTAAATCATCATAGAAAAATGTTCTTGTGATGCCTACACCAACTAGAGAAGAAGCTAATGATAATGATCATGAAACTTCGAATCAATTTACTACATAAGCTCGAAGGTTGACCAGAACACGTTCCGCACCAGAGTGGTATGGTAACCCTGTCCTGGAAGTGATGTTGTCAGACAATGGCGAACCTTCAAACTATGAAGAAGCTATGATGAGCCTAGATTCCGATAAATGGCTTGAGGCCATGAGATCTGAGATAGGATCCATGTATGAGAACAAAATATGGACTTTGGTGGACTTGCCTGATGATCGGCAAGCCATTGAGAATAAATGGATCTTCAAGAGGAAGACAGACACTGATGGTAATATCACTATCTACAAATCTCGACTTGTTGCGAAAGGTTTTTGACAAGTTCAAGGAGTTGACTACGATGAGTCTTTCTTACCCGTAGCGATGCTTACGTCTGTCCGAATCATGTTAGCAATTGCCGCATTTTATGATTATGAAATTTGGCAAATGGATGTCAAAACTGCATTCCTTAATGGATTTTTGAAAGAAGAGTTGTATATGATGCAACCAGAAGGTTTTGTCGATCCTAAAGGTGCTAACAAAGTGTGCAAGCTCCAGTGATCCATCTATGGACTAATGCAAGCATCTTGGAGTTGGAATATACGCTTTGATGAGGTGATCAAAGAATATGGTTTTATAGAGACTTACAATGAAGCATGTATTTAAAAGAAAGTGAGTGGGAGCTCTACAACATTTCTGATAAGTATATGTGAATGACATATTGTTGATGAGAAATGATGTAGAATTTTCTGGAAAGCATAAAGGAGTGTTTGAAAGGAGTTTTTCAAAGAAAGGCCTCGGTGAAGCTGCTTACATATTGGGAATCAAGATCTATAGAGATAGATCAAGACGCTTGATAATACTTTCGATGAGTACATACCTTGATAAGATTTTGAAGTAGTTCATAAATGGATCAGTCAAAGAAGGAGTTCTTGCCTGAGTTGTAAGGTATGAAGTTGAGTAAGACTCAAAGCCCGACCACGATAGAAAAATAGAGAGAGAATGAAAGTCATTCCCTATGCCTCGGTCATAGGTTCTATAAAGCATGCCATGCTGTGTACCAGACCAAATATGTGCCTTGCCACGTGTTTGGCTAGGGGGTACAAGAGTGATCCAGTAGTGGATCACTGGACATCGGTCAAAATTATCCCTAGAGAAATAAGGAATTTTTTCTCGATTATGGACGTGATAAAGAGTTCGTCGTAAAGGTTTACACCAATGCAAGCTTTGACACTAATCCAGATGACTCCGAGTATCAATATGGATCCGTATTGAACGGATGATAAATTACCTAGAGTAGCTCTGCGCAGAGCATTGTAGACATATAATTTTGCAAAGTACACACGGATCTGAATGTTGTAGACCCGTTGACTAAAAACTCTCTCACAAGCAAAACATGATCATACCTTCGAGTGTTAATCACATAACGATGTGAACTAAATTATTGACTCTAGGAAACTCTTTGGGTGTTAATCACATGGCGATGTGAACTATGGGTGTTAATCACATGGCGATGTGAACTAGATTATTGACTCTAGTAAACTCTTTGGGTGTTAATCACATGGCGATGTGAACTAGATTATTGACTTTAGTGCAAGTGGGAGACTGGTGGAAATATGCCCTAGAGGCAATAATAAAATGGTTATATTATATTTCCTTAATCATGATAAAAGTTTATTATTCATGCTAGAATTGTATTAACCGGAAACCTAAATACATGTGTGAATACATGAACAAATATCGTGTCCCTAGTAAGACTCTACTAGACTAGCCCGTTAATCAAAGATGGTTAAGGTTTCCTAACCATGGACATGAGTTGTCATTTGATAATGGGATCACATCATTAGGATAATGATGTGATGGACAAGACCCACCTGTTATCTTAGCATAATGATCGTTCAGTTTTGTTGCTGTTGCTTTCTTTATGGCAAATACATATTCCTTCGACTATGAGATTATGCAACTCCCGGATACCGGAAGAATGCCTCGTGTGCTATCAAACGTCACAACGTAATTGGGTGATTATAAAGATGCTCTACAGGTATCTCCGAAGGTGTTTGTCGAGTTGGCATAGATCGAGATTAGGATTTTTCACTCCGAGTATCGGAGAGGTATCTCTGGGCCCTCTCGGTAATACACATCATAAGCCTTGCGAGCAAATGACTAAAGAGTTAGTCTCAGGATGATGTATTACAAAATGAGTAAAGAGACTTGCCGGTAACGAGATTGAACTAGGTATGAAGATACCAACGATCGAGTATCGGGCAAGTAACATACCGATGGACAAAGGGAATAACGTATGTTGTCATAACGGTTCGACCGATAAAGATCTTCGTAGAATATGTAGGAACCAATATGAGCATCCAGGTTCCGCTATTGGGTTATTGACCGGAGAGGTGTCTCGGTCATGTCTACATAGTTTTCGAACCCGTAGGGTCTGCACGCTTAATGTTCGATGACGATATTGTATGATATGAGTTATATGATTTGGTGACCGAATATTGTTCGGAGTCCCAGATGACATCACGGACATGACAAGGAGTCTCAAAATGGTCGAGAGGTAAAGATTGATATATAGGACGATGTTATTCGGACACCGGAAGCGCTTCAGAGTGTATCGGGTATTTATCGGAGTACCGGATGGGTTATCGGAAACCTCCCGAGGGGGTATATGGCCATGTGGGCCATGAAAGGGGAACACACTAGCCCACAAGGGGTGGCGCGCCCCCCTATGGCAGGTGGCCGAATAGGAGAAGGTGAAGAGGGGGTTCTCCCCCCTTCCTTCTCTTCTTTCACCTTCCTTTCTTCTCTGACGAATAAAAGGAAAGGGGGTGCCACTTGGGAAACCCCAAGTAGGATTCAGATCCTGCTTGGGGCACCCCTTGGCTGCCACTCCTCCCCTCCCACCTATATATATGTGGGGAGGGGGGCACCTAGAACACAGAACATCAATTGTTAGCCGTGTGCGGCTTCGCCCTCCACAGATTACACGCCGGTCATATTCTCGTGGTGCTTAGGCGAAGCCTTGTGCGGATCACTTCACCATCACCGTCACCACACCATCGTGCTGACGGAACTCATCTACTTTCTCGACGTCTTGCTGGATCAAGAAGACGAGGGATGTCACCGAGCTGAACATGTGCAGAACTCGAAGGTGCCTACGTTCGGAGCTTGATCGGTCGGAGCTAGAAGAAGTTCGACTACATCAACTGCGTTGTCAAACACTTCCTCTTTCGGTCTACGAGGGTACGTAGACACACTCTCCCCCTTGTTGCTATGCATATCCATGGATAGATCATTTCGTGTGCGTAGATTTTTTTTTCTTTTCCATGCAACGTTTCCCGACAGCCGGCTGCGGCAACAACTTGAAGGTGTTCATCATGGATTGTTCCATGGTTCTAGGAAGATATGTTGCAGCGGTGGCAGCGACGCCTGAGGTGGGTGTGATGGCAACATCGTGGTCTAGGAACAAGAAAAGAGAGTGGAGGAGTAAGGGTGGAGTGTGGGACAGGGAGGGGTCCGGACGGATTTCTTTCATCAGACCGAGCTGTCAAATCCAACTGCCGGACTCGAAGAATATAAGCAGTGACGAAGTGGGACGCTTCTTCTATACACACTTTGGAACACCTGGAAAGAGCAGAACCGCCAAATTTTCCGTGGCACGTGCATGACCAACATCAAGGTGGCAGTCCCCACTTTGTAGGATATCAACCAGAGGGTGTTGGCTTTTGCTACGCCACAAGTCAATGAGGGTATTGATTAATTTGCATGAATATGTGTCGGGGGTTAGGGTTTTCACAAAGTTCCCTCCAAAAACATGCCACCCCTGTATAAACCATCTATTTTATTCTTCTATACAAAAGGCAGTGCTCCTGCTGGTTCGGGGAAGGAAAATCCGCCCGTACGACCCGGTCCAGACAAATAGGAGCAGATGCTGCATTTAGACTTTTTTTGAACCATAAATCGTAGAACAGTTGTTCTACAATGTATTATACTATAAATAAATAAATGTAAAAAATATTTACAATAGTGACCGAAGTCATCAAAGGCCTAAAAAGATTAAAACATGGTTAGACTGATCTTTGTTCTTGCTATGGAAAGCCAATCACTCAGCTAGCCATCCAAAGTTTAGGTCGCTGCCCTCGTCATCTATCCTATCTCTTGAAAGTAAAGCCATAACCTCACCTATTACACACAAACGCCCGCGCAGCCACGCACACACAAACACAAGCACGGTGCACCCGTTTACTGTTAGATACACATTTTGTGGGTAACCATACACGTGTGCTGATAGTAAATAGTTATAGTAGACATCTTAACACTAAAAAGTTAACAAATATTTGCACATTATAGGCTACGTACACATGGCACCACATGTCCATGTACTCATTAGATAATCTGTATTTATAGGTTCAGTTTCATGCTTTACATCTTTCTATTTCAGTTTCATACTTTACATCTTGCAATTTCAGTTTCATACTTTACAACCTGGTTTCAGTTTCTTACTTGTATTTCATAAGTTGATAAAGGAATTAATACATGCATGAAAATAGTGACAGCTAAAATTGTATATACATGGAAGCCCCAAAGTTTTGTTTACGTTAACTTCCAAGAAAGACAATCTCTTCGTAAAGTGATCTACTTTTAGAAAAGTGTATTTAGCAGCATATAACAAAAGTACCCGTTTCTAAACTAACATACTTTCTAGGTTGTGTTGAGCATGCAAAATGAGGAGATATTCTTGTCCATTGACTATTTGTGACACATATGTTTCTTATATATTTAGATATGTATTTCTCTTATCAATCGACTTATCTATTCCAAAGTGCAAGATACAAAAAGATCTCACTTCAAACCATTTAATTATACAGTACCATGTATACATGCCAATAAATTGAAGAATAAATATTTTAAACACCCGCATAGGCTCACCTAGGGCATTGCTTGATGTATAAAAACATTATATATCATCCCCTTTCATGGAATTTCAGTTCTTTTGTTTACTCACGGTTCAGTGCTTTCACTATTCTTCACATCAAATACTTGACAATTAATTAGAAAACATGGAAAATATTGTTCGATATCATGTACCAGAAATACTCATTAATTCGTGGAATAACTTTAAGGTGATGGTTAATAATATTATTAACATAAAAAATCTTTATTTCAAAGCACTTACTAGTCAGATGTTTGAATGTATGATTATATAAAAAACAACATATATTTATCAATAACAAACTATACTGCTATCCGTGAGAGGCAAAGTTTGTTCACATGTGTAGAACAATACCAATGCCTCACATAGAGACAACTAGACCGATAACTTTAAAAGAAAGAAACAAGCCAATGAAAGAAGCAAGAAATAAGCCATCTAAGGAAGAAAGAAACAATCCACTAAAAGTAATATATAGTAACGATTGATATTTGTATATAAATAGTTATAGGTGTTTCCCAAACACATATCAACAAGGACAACAAGCACACCTATATTCAAATCTTTCCATGGAGAAGGTAGAAGTTTTCATCGTCGGAGCAGGTCCATCGGGGCTTGCCACAGCAGCATGCCTAAGCAAACTCTCTATACCATATATCATCGCTGAGCGTGAAGATTGTATTGTGTCATTGTGGCACAAACACACCTATGATCGCGTCAAGCTCCACATCGCCAAAGAGTTTTGTGAGCTACCCCACATGGAATACCCAACTGATTCACCAACCTACCTTCCCAAAGATCAGTTTTTAAGGTATATGGAGGACTATGTCAAGCACTTCAATATCTCCCCAAAGTTTAACACTTCAGTTGAGTCATGCATGTACGACGAGGCGATGAAATGTTGGGTTGTCATGACACATAGAAAAGTGGATGGCCCAACTATGTATGCATGCAAATTCTTGGTTGTAGCAACAGGAGAAAATAGTGCGGGACATGTTCCAGAGATCGCTGGGTTACAAAGCTTTCCTGGTGAAGCCATCCACTCATCAAGTTACAAGTCTGGGAGAGATTATGTTGGGAAAAGTGTGCTTGTTGTTGGATGTGGGAACTCTGGCTTTGAGATTTCCCATGATCTTGCAGTGCACGGAGCTAACACTTCCATCATTATCCGTAGTCCGGTGCGTACATTCCACGATCCCACACCTATTGTTTTATTGTTCTTGTTTAGAAAAATCTTGGTTGAGTTTCTATTAAACATGTTCTTACATGGGTAACTGTGAAGTTGCATGTTATGACAAAGGAGTTGATCCACCTGGGCATGATACTATCAACGTGGCACCTTCCACTGAAGCTTGTAGATTTTATTCTTATCCTCGCATATATCTTATTTGGTGATATATCAAAATATGGAATTGTGAGGCCTACCATTGGTCCACTCACCCTAAAAGCAAAAATTGGTCGGTCTGCTGTCATAGACACCGGCACAATTGAGCTAATAAAAAAAGGTGATATCAAGGTAAGAGAAAAATCATGCCTATAAATATAAATATGTACATACTATACGGGGAATATGATAGACTGATTTAAGAATATTTGTATCGCAGGTATTCGGTCCAATATCATGCATTCGAGGAAATCTCATAGAGTTTGTGGATGGGAGTGAGAGATACTATGATGCCATTGTGTTTGCCACAGGTTACAAAAGCATCGCTAATATGTGGCTCAAGGTATGCAAACGTTCATTTCAATTTATCTCAAAGAATACCATTATTATTATTTATATATAACATGATAGTAATATGAATATCATATGATGGTAGAGAAGTCAAACCAAATTTCTAGCTTAAAAGGACAATCGGTTTCAACTTACAGTCATACTAGTACATGGGTACATGCACACCATGTGCAAATTTCAATTCATGGATACAAAGCTTGCTTGCTTCAAGCACTGCAACTTGGCATGTAAAGCTTCATCGAGTCCATTGTTGTACCTGTTCAGTTTTGTATGTAAAGCTTTACATGCTTAGAATTAGTATCTTACACTACAGCCAGTTTAAAGAAATTCTAATCGCTCCAACTAGAGTTGAAAGATCTGGTAGTATGCACGCTGCGGATTCTCACGATCTGGCTGCCAGTACGTGTGCCAGACCAGCTACATGCATGAACGGGTTACAGCTGACATGGGAATTTTACCTACATTGGCATATAGTGATGGTTCTAGAAATCAGTAGTACCTTTGCTCGTATTGTAGCCCGTACTGTTGCTGCAAATTCAGCATTTTGAGCCATACCATCGACTCTATCAATAACACGTTGTTTTTTGGTTTTGAGATTCAAAAATTTAAAAATCGTAAACTATATATTATGGTAGTATATAAATTTTCTCCAAACATTGTATCGCATTTTTTGAAATAATTTTATGCAATTTTTTGTATAAATGCAGAACGACATGAGTTTGCTAAATAGTGATGGCATACCCAAAAATGACTTCCCCAACCACTGGAAAGGTGCAAATGGACTCTACTGCGTCGGATTTGCAAGGAGGGGATTGGCTGGTATTGCACATGATGCAAATATCGTTGCAAGTGACATCCATGCCAACATAGCAATGGCATATTTTAATTAGGCTCTCCTAGTACTTCATCACATTTTCTAGACCATTCATCCTGAAATATGATCTATGAAAATGTCATAGCTTGGCTTGTTGTGAAGTGTTTATTTTGGTGAAGTTGATTTTATTGAAAGGGACACAGTAATGTATTATGCTTGCAATATTGTATTGTACTTTTATTGTGCCAACTTTTTATGTGGGGGAGCTATCATGTTGACATGTGCTCACTAATTCAAATGTCTTCAAAGATTTGTTCTGTCCTTATTCAAATATATACAAAATCTTAATAGTGTCATTTGAGGAAGCTTATTAACCTCTACATGAGCTAGTATACCAACCACACATAACAAGGAACAACCTACTAGTAACTCATAAGAGTGCGGCTAATCTGCACCCGGGCTCATCTGCACCCGCGTTCATGAAAAAAATCAAAAAAAATACTAAAAAGATTCAAAAAATTCCAAAAACAATTATGTGGTAGATAATTTGATGCGTGAGGTTCTCTCCAAATTTCAACTCATTTGGACATCTGAGCAATTCTGGGCAAAAAAGACAAAATCGGGGTCTGTAAAACAGTGTATTGTCCAGGAACTGTTTTTGACCCGATTTGTTTTTTTTTTTTGCCCCAGAATTTCACAGATGTCCAAATGAGTTGAAATTTGGAGCGGACCTCACGCATCAAATGATCTACCACATAATTTTTTTCGAATTTTTTGAATCTTTTTAGTATATATTTTTAAATTTTTTTCTGAGCGGGTGCAGATGAGCCTGTGCTCAGATGTGGATTACCGCTCATAAGAATGGTTTTATTTAGAGACAACCTATTTTGTTGTATTTGCCACAAAAATTCTCCTCAAAATACCCAAAGAGAAGCAAGAAGAAACTAATAACCATATTGTTTGGTACTTCCCCTATGATAACACGAGGTCGTCTTGAGATGTTTCTCGCTTTTCCCCTTGTTCAAGTTTGACTACTCCCCTTGTCCAGAATTGTGCTCCTCGCCTTCAGTTTGCAGCATATTGTGAAGCATCTCCAGCGTTACTATTTGATTAACTTTGTCTGTTTAAGTGTCGTGTTGATTCTTCTCCTATTCTATAATCCATTTTTAGCAGACTGGCTACCGTTTGGAAACAACCTTTTTTTTGTGCACAGCTGGACAGTCCACGCACACGGCACACGGCACACGGCAGGTACACACCATCAACTGCCTAGCTAGTACTGAACTTGAACTGATAGCTTCTGTGACTGGTACCACGACAGGTAGAGAGATTGCATTCCTATCTGTCATGCTGGATGTTGTAAACCTACCCTGTGTGACCTTACCATCATCAGAATTTGGAAGAATACAAAACATCATAATCCCTTCGTTGTAATCTACCACTCAGAAAATACCCCAGCAGTCCAAACCAGGACACCTACCACATACAAGGTAGAACCCCTACCACCCATACTAGACCCCTATCACAGTAGTTTGGACTAACAACGACGACGACACGAGGGAGGTCGGCCACGGTGGTGTCGGCGGCCATCAACGCATGCACCGGCCATAGGCTCTGCTCCACCGTCACGTTCACCAGCAGCCGTGTTAGACGCGGCACCGGCCTCTCCAACAGGGCCGCCACCGGGTGGCCTAGAAGCGCCTCTACCATGGGCCCGTGGCTGGCATGTGCACAGAGCTGCTCATGGCCGGCCGGGACGGAGGGAGAAATCAATCAAGATCAATATCGATGGTGCGTATGAATGTGGTTTCTAAAGGCGCGAGAGATGAACTGTTTTCTGACTAACTATTGTTCGTAGTGACATTGACAACCTATGTATTTGTAGACGCTTTGTGTGTGTAGTGATAGTGAGCAAATTCGATATAGTATAGGTGGCGGTCGCAGGGTGGAAGAAGAAGACGGAATCGGTGTTGGTAGTGATAGGTGGAGGGGGTGAAGAGGCACGTACGAACAATACAAGGCCACCGGGCGAGGAGGAGGATGGATGACGGCATGCACGACGGTACCAATGATTGTTCAATCTGGGGAGGCACTAGCTATGCAGTGATTCAACGTTGTTAGGGCATCTCCAACGCGGATCTTCAAACTACTCGGAAACGTTTGGATTGTACGGTCTGAACATGTTGTGCCATCCAATGTGGTCTGTATCAGTTCGTGCAGCGGTCCGAACATACTTTTTCCCGTAAAATGAAGACAAAGAGGGCGGTTTTGCGGGCATCCGAACCGTTGCCACTCCCGTGTCGACTGCACTGGTCCATCCAAAACCCCTCCCTTGCCCATGCGTGCTTCCCGCCCGAAACGGTCAGCGTCACTCCAGAGCATCACTGCCGCATTCATGCCCGACCAGAGCGGACACGACCTCTCAAAGCCGCAGGAATTGAAGAGGCACGCCATCCGAGAGAGCACCTCCTGCGTCGTTTCCCGATGCACGCGACTGCTCCACGCTCAAATGACACCATGGTTGTCCGACCGTCCGCACGTTCGTCTACCTCCCACATTAATGACATGTGGTTGTCGAGCACCTACTCTGGCGCCACATGTCCGTTCGGCTGCCTCTCACCATTGTGCGCACTATATAAATTGCAACCTGGCCATAGCAGCACTCATCGTCCTCCAGTCACTTTCTTCTCCCCGCAGCACTCCTAACATGGCCTCCCCGCACTCCAAATCTCTTTGAGATGGACACCGAGAGGACACACAGTGCGTCTGTCTCGTGTCCATGTGGATGCAAATTGGACGCAAAAATGGGCCAGGAATGCGTCTAGATGGGACAGCGAGCCGACAGATTTTTGGTTTGCGTCAGCGTGTTGGGCCTGTGTTTTCGTCCATTTTGACGTAAACGGGCACACACGGGCCATTTGCATTGGCGCGATTTAGTTGCCCTCACTATCAAAGAACAAACATACTACAGGGGAATTTGTTGGACAATCAAAAGAACAAAGTAAGGGTCGACACTCCAGCCCCAATATCAATCCACTAGATTGGAGAAGAGCAAGATGGAAGGTGACAAGGAGGGTATTGGAGGAGGGTTTCTAACCTGCAACATAAGTGTGGATGGTGATCAATATGCAAAGGAATGTAAGCCAGGATGTTAGTGCCTTCACAATGGTGAGCACCTCCAGAAACATAAGGACAAAAATCATCAACTACGACTACAGATGCAAGCATTCGAAAATATATACATTGTGGGAGTCGGGGCTAAGCCTCTATTCCAAATCGGTAGCATCGATGGTGGAGCCGTGGAGATGGACCGGTATGAGAGGGGGTGGGAGCCTTGAGAAATTAAGAGGGTCCAACTAACTAAAAAGGAGAAAAGAGAGAAAACATACATGCAATCGCATTAACACAACATGACATAATAGAATGTGAGACTAAAATGAACAAAATAACCATTGAATTTATAAATTCCAAAAAACAACCATTAAAATGCATGCACCCTTTTCTTCTGTGATTGGGGAAATTAAGTACCTGAGGTCTCTTCGTACGACGTCTATCTCTCATCACTAATAGAATAAGGGCCACTTGTCCCGGTTTATAAGGGCCATTTGTCCCGGTTCAGCAACCGGGACTAAACGGTCGATACAAATGCCCAAGACCTTTAGTCCCGGTTCTTATACCAACCGGGACATATGGGTCATTTGAGGAAGCTTATTAACCTCTACATGAGCTAGTATACCAACCACACATAACAAGGAACAACCTACTAGTAACTTATGAGCGGTAATCCACATCTGAGCACAGGCTCATCTGCACCCGCTCAGAAAAAAATTCAAAAAAAATACTAAAAAGATTCAAACAATTCCAAAAAAACATTATGTGGTAGATCATTTGATGCGTGAGGTCCACTCCAAATTTCAACTCATTTGGACATCTGAGCAATTCTGGGGAAAAAAAAACAAATCGGGTCAAAAACTGTTCCTGAACAGTACACTGTTTTACAGACCCCGATTTTGTCTTTTTTGCCCAGAATTGCTCAGATGTCCAAATGAGTTGAAATTTGGAGCGAACCTCACGCATCAAATTATCTACCACATAATTGTTTTTTGGAATTTTTTGAATCTTTTTAATATTTTTTTTTATTTTTTCCATGAACGCGGGTGCAGATGAGCCCGGGTGCAGATTGAGAAGAATGGTTTTATTTAGAGACAACCTATTTTGTTGTATTTGCCACAAAAATTATCCTCAAAATACCCAAAGAGAAGCAAGAAGAAACTAATAACCATATTGTTTGGTACTTCCCCTATGATAAACGAGGTCGTCTTGAGAGGTTTCTCGATTTTCCCCTTGTTCAAGTTTGACTACTCCCCTTGTCCAGAATTGTGCTCCTCGCCTTCAGTTTGCAGCATATTGTGAAGCATCTCCAGCGTTACTATTTGATTAACTTTGTCTGTTTAAGTGCCGTGTTGATTCTTCTCCTATTCTATAATCCATTTTCAGCAGACTGGCTACCGTTTGGAAACAACCTTTTTTTTTTTGCACAGCTGGACAGTCCACGCACACGGCACACAGCACACGGCAGGTACACACCATCAACTGCCTAGCTAGTACTGAACTTGAACTGATAGCTTCTGTGACTGGTACCACGACAGGTAGAGAGATTGCATTCCTATCTGTCATGCTGGATGTTGTAAACCTACCCTGTGTGACCTTACCATCATCAGAATTTGGAAGAAAACAAAACATCATAATCCCTTCGATGTAATCTACCACTCATAAAATACCCCAGCAGTCCAAACCAGGACACCTACCACATACAAGGTAGAACCCCTACCACCCATACTAGACCCCTATCACAGTAGTTTGGACTAACAACGACGACGACACGAGGGAGGTCAGCCACGGTGGTGTCGGCGGCCATCAACGCATGCACCGGCCATAGGCTCTGCTCCACCGTCACGTTCACCAGCAGCCGTGTTAGACGCGGCACCGGCCTCTCCAACAGGGCCGCCACCGGGTGGCCTAGCAGCGCCTCTACCATGGGCCCGTGGCTGGCATGTGCACAGAGCTGCTCATGGGCGGCCGGGACGGAGGGAGAAATCAATCAAGATCAATATCGATGGTGCGTATGCATGTGGTTTCTAAAGGCGCGAGAGATGAACTGTTTTCTGACCAACTATTGTTCATAGTGACATTGACAACCTATGTATTTGTAGACGCTTTGTGTGTGTAGTGATAGTGAGCAAATTCGATATAGTATAGGTGGCGGTCGCAGGGTGGAAGAAGAAGACTGAATCGGTGTTGGGTAGTGATAGGTGGAGGGGGTGAAGAGGCACGTACGAACAATACGAGGCCACCGGGCGAGGAGGAGGATGGATGACGGCATGCACGACGGTACCGATGATTGTTCAATCTGGGGAGGCGCTAGCTATGCAGTGATTCAACGTTGTTAGGGCATCTCCAACGCGGATCTTCAAACTACTCGCAAACGTTTGGATTGTACGGTCTGAACATGTTGTGCCATCCAATGTGGTCTGTATCAGTTCGTGCAGCGGTCCGAACATACTTTTTCCCGTAAAATGAAGATAAAGAGGGTTGTTTTGCGGGCATCCGAACCGTTGCCACTCCCGTGTCGACTGCACTGGTCCATCCAAAACCCCTCCCTTGCCCATGCGTGCTTCCCGCCCGAAACGGTCAGCGTCACTCCAGAGCGTCACTGCCGCATTCATGCCCGACCAGAGCGGACACGACCTCTCAAAGCCGCAGGCATTGAAGAGGCACGCCATCCGAGAGAGCACCGCCTGCGTCGTTTCCCGATGCACGCGACTGCTCCATGCTCAAATGACACCATGGTTGTCCGACCGTCCGCACGTTCGTCTACCTCCCACATTAATGACATGTGGTTGTCGAGCACCTACTCCGGCACCACATGTCCTTCGGCTGCCTCTCACCATTGTGCGCACTATATAAATTGCAACCCTGGCCATAGCAGCACTCATCCTCCTCCAGTCACTTTCTTCTCCCCGCAGCACTCCTAACATGGCCTCCCCGCACTCCAAATCTCTTTGAGATGGACACCGAGAGGACACACAGTGCGTCTGTCTCGTGTCCATGTGAACGCAAATTGGACGCAAAAATGGGCCAGTAATGCGTCTAGATGGGATAGCGAGCCGACAGATTTTTGGTTTGCGTCAGCGTGTTGGGCCGGTGTTTTCGTCCATTTTGACGAAAACGGGCACACACGGGCCATTTGCATTGGCGCGATTTAGTTTCCCTCACTATCAAAGAACAAACATACTACAGGGGAATTTGTTGGACAATCAAAAGAACAAAGTAAGGGTCGACACTCCAGCCCAATATCAATCCACTAGATTGGGAGAAGAGCAAGATGGAAGGTGACAAGGAGGGTATTGGAGGAGGGTTTCTAACCTGCAACATAAGTGTGGATGGTGATCAATATGCAAAGGGAATGTAAGTCAGGATGTTAGTGCCTTCACAATGGTGAGCACCTCCAGAAACATAAGGACAAAAAACATCAACTACGACTACAGATGCAAGCATTCAAAAATATATACATTGTGGGAGTTGGAGCTAAGCTCTATTCCAAATCAGTAGCATCGATGGTGGAGCCGTGGAGATGGACCGGTATGAGAGGGGGTGGGAGCCTCGAGAAATTAAGAGGGTCCAACTAACTAAAAAGGAGAGAAGAGAGAAAACATACATGCAATCGCATTAACACAACATGACATAATAGAATGTGAGACTAAAATGAACAAAATAACCATTGAATTTATAAATTCGAAACAACAACCATTAAAATGCATGCACCCTTTTCTTCTGTGATTGGGGAAATTAAGTACCTAAGGTCTCTTCGTACGACGTCTATCTCTCATCACTAATAGAATAAGGGCCATTTGTCCCGGTTTATCAGGGCCATTTGTCCCGGTTCGGCAACCGAGACTAAACGGTCGATACAAATGCCCAAGACCTTTAGTCCCGGTTCTTATACCAACCGGGACATATGATCTCCACGTGGCCACTGCGGCTTGCCCAGGCAGGGGGGGCCTTTTGTCCTGGTTGGTAGCACCAACCGGGACAAATAAGCGTCCACGCGTCAGCAGTTCAGGGGTTAGGGTTTTTGTTTTTTTCTGAAAGGGGGGAGGGGGTTTGGGTGGTTTTATAGGGTTAATTTAGGGGTTTCATATATTGTGTTAGCTAGCTAATAGAGAGAAGTGTCCTCTCTTATCTCCGTACTTGGTCGACGCTACGTACTATACGTATAGATCGAGAGGACTCGACACGCTAGCTAATAAGCAAATGAAGAAAACCAGTAAGTACAGAAGATCGTCATGACCATATATAGAGAGAAGTGATGATCGACCTCTCTCCTTCTCCGAGAGATTGGTCGAACAACAAGTTTTTGTATATCTATCCGACGCTACTGGCTATATATATATATACAATACCGTAACATCTTAACTCAACTTTCACATGGTATTCTCCGGCTTTATTGATGACGTGGTCAAAAAAGAATCCCGTCAATTTCTCTTGAATTGCTCGCATGCGATCTTGTGGTAGGAGTTCATCCCGCATCTCCCACGTCTAATTTGAAGAAGGGGTCAATACATATATATGAATGAAACTCAACAGAAATGATGGTAATAAAATAAAATTGTGAATATTTTTGCTTACGCACTTCATATTATCTTTTAGAGTAGCCCTGCCTATTCTTGGCCGTCTCGTTGTAGATGAACTCGCAGACGTAGTATCCACAGTAATTATTCTCGGCTTCCTGCCATAAGTACTTTACGAGAAATAGAGGTCAATCAAACTGATAATGAAGCATTATAAATGGCATTGATGAAAGTAGCTAGAGTCAAGGGGAGATGCGCGGAACTAGCTAACTAGTAGTACTTACTTTTGGGTAATTCCATCGCAGATCGCGCGGCAGTGCCGGAACTTTTTGGGTGAATGCTTTCCAAACCATGCGAGACAAATAAAACAATTACTTTATATCAGGAAATGAACAAAGTTGTCGATAAGGTGTGATAATGATCGATTGAACTTACTTGTCGAGCATTTTAGACATGTCCGCATAGTCCTCGGGATCTTTTCGTCTCGAGTCTAAGACGGTTACTAGTCCTCGGTCAAGCTTAATCTCTAGGAGAATATAATAGAACCTGCGCACGCATGCATATAACTCATCAATTATATTAATTACTATAACCTCGAGTAGTAATTAAGGGAAACCATGACTTCATCATTAGCCGGAAATGACAGGCGCATAATGGTACGAGAAGCTCTTCAAAGTTGTTTTGGAACGGAGTTCGCGATAGAATAATTCGCTTTTTAGTACAAAGTTCAACAAGAGCCATCCGAATGTCGCTATTTGGAAGGCCTTTGCTGAAATTCGTACGAAAAAACGGATTATCTATCAGGAACTCCATTCCAAAACAACTTTGAAGAGCTTCGCACCATTATGCGCCTGTTACTTCCAGTTAATGATGAAACCATGGATTTCTTCAATACTTTGACAAACAACGTGACATATAGAAGAATATATATACATAGATGAGATCGGAAAAAATTGGATCAACTTGTGCACATCCATAATGGGGGCATTCTTGGTAAATCAGGACCCTCGACCCCTAGACGACCCTCGGCCCTAGTTCCCGACCCTCGACCCCCTCATGTCATGTTTGTCTAGTGTCAAAGGATTCAACAAAACCATGTCTTCATCATTAGGCGAAAGTAACAGGCGCATGATGATGGTACGAAGCTCTTCAAAGTTGTTCTGGAACGGAGTCCGAGATAGGATAATTCGCTTTTTAGTACAAAGTTCATCAAGAGCCTTCCGAATATCGCGATTTGGAAGGTCTTTGGTGAAATTTGTACCAAAAGGCGGATTATCCTATCAGGAACTCCGTTCCAAAACAACTTTGAATAGCTTCACACCAACATGCCCCAGTTACTTCCAGCAAATGATGAAGGCATGGATTTCTTCAATACTTAGACACTAGGCAACCTCTCGACCCCTCGATGATCCTCAACCCTCGACCCCTCGACGACCCTCGACCCTCGAACCCTCGGCCCCTCGATGGCCCTCGAACCCTCGACCCTCGACCCCTCGATCCTCGAACCCTCGGCAACCCCTCGACCGCCCTCATGTCAAAGTTATCGGGA
>LR738712.1:756066611-756101215 GCA_902687465.1 Secale cereale
CCCCCCCCCCCTCATGTCGAAGTTATCGGGGAGGGTGTATATCGATAACGACATACCCGATAAAAAATAAGAAGATGAAGAAGAAGAAGAAAAAAGAGGAGAAGAAGAAGGAATAAAGGAGAAGAAGAAAAAAAAAGAGGAGAAGAAAAAAAAAGGAGAAGAAGGAATAGAGGAGAAGAAGGAAAAAAAAGATTTTTTCTTCTTCTCCTCTATTCCTTCTTCTTCTCCTTTTTAATCTATTTCTTCTTCTCCTCCTTTTTTTTCTTCTTCTTCCACTTCTTATTTTCTTTTCTCCTCTTCTTCCTCTCCTATTCTTCTCTTCTTCTTCTCCTTATTTCTCTTATTATTTATTTTTCTCCTCTTCCTCTCCTTTATCTCCCCTTTTTCCTCTCCTTCTATTTATTTCCTTCTTCCTTCTTCCTCTTTTCCATACGTATAAAAAGTCTAAAAAATACATACATACATACAAAAAATACATCCATACATACATACATACATACATACATATAGAAAAGCATATAACAACAAAAAAAAAGAAATGTGGCGGCGATGGCGGTGGGTAGGGCAGGGGCGCGATGCTCACAGAGGAGGCGTCGGGGCGGGCAGGGGCGGACCGGGCGGCGTCGGCGTCGGGCCGGGGCAGCGTCGGTGTCCGGGCGGGCAGGGGCGGGCCAGGCGGCGACGGGGCAGGCGGCGTCGGGGCGGGCAGTGTCGATGGCGGCGAAGGCGACAACGCGATGGAGCAGCCTAACGGCGTCGGCATCGGCGACGACGCGGTGGAGCAGGGCTCGACGGCGAAGGCGACGAAGAGTAGCGCTGGTGCGTTGGGCATGACTGACGATGAAAATCTGAAAACTTCCTAAGTGTTGCTTATATAGAAAAGGCTTTGTTCTCGGTTCGTGGCACCAACCGAGAGCAATGACCCCTTTAGTCCCGGTTGGTGCCACCAACCGGGACCAAAGGTCTCTTTTCAGCAGCCCAAAGGGCGGGAAGAAGAGGCCTTTGGTCCCGGTTGGTGGCACCGAGCGGGACCAAAGGATGGGCATTGGTCCTGGTTGGTGCCACAAATCGGGACCAAATGTGGGCATTGGTCCTGTTTCGGGCCACCGACCGGGACCAATAGCTTCGCACAGCCGCGGTGCTATGGGAGTTTAGTCCCACCTCGCTAGTTGAGAGATTTCAGGACCTGTTTATAAGTGCTGCTGCCCCTTCTATGTCGAGCTCCTCTCTAACGCAGGCTTACGGGCCTAAACACACTGCATCCTCCTGTGGGCCTACTGGGCCTTCTGTGGGCCTGAATCCTGGCCCACGGTTGGGTTTCTAGTCGTATTTAGGCCGTGGTGGCCCAGTAGGTGGCATTTTTTTTAATTTTTTCCATTTTTTCTTTGTTGCTTTATTTATTTTCTACTTTCAACAAAATACTTACTATTGCTATTTTTATTTATTTTATTAAAGTTTATTTGTTTTACTTTATTACAGTTTATTTTGTTTCTACATATTTATTTTATTTTTATGCTACTTATTTATTTTATTTTATTTTTGGCTTTTTTTATTTATTTTATGAAAATTCTTTTTGCTTTTAATGTTTTGAACAGAAAATACTTTGATAATTTTAGTTGCATAAATTTTATGTAATTTTAGTATCAATAATACTAGAGGTTTATAAAAGCTTTTTGGTTGATTCTTTTAGCTATTAGAGTTTCATTAAAGTTTTATAGTTCATTCCTTTTTCGATTAGAGTTTCATTAAAGTTTTCTAGTTCATTCTTTTAGTTTATTATTTTTCCTATTAGAGTTTCATAAAAGTTTTCCAGTTCATTTTTTAATATTAGTTCATTCTTTAAGCTAAATGACCCTGAAATTGAAAAGCATTTCAAATGAACTCTGAAAAGGTTGAAAGTTGGCATGGCATCATCATATCACCCACATAGCATGTGCTAAAAACTTGAGAGGGTTACGGCAAAAACTTGATACACTTCGTGTACAAAAAGGACTATATGTTTCGAGGTATCAGGGTTTCGGACGAAAACCCATCTGTTACAAAGGGATTTCATTTTTTTAACTTATTAGAACTCCTGACTTTTTGTGTGTTGAAAATGCACCATTCAAAGCCACATATCAATTTTCAACCCTTTCTGACTTCATTTGTTATTTTTCATGCATTTACTGATTTTTTTGAGCTATATGACCCTGAAATTGAAAAGCATTTCAAATGAACTCTGAAAAGGTTAAAAGTTGGCATGGTATCATCATTTCACCCACATAGCATGTGCAAAAAAGTAGAGAGGGTTACGCCAAAAACTGGATGCACTTCGTGTACAAAACGGACAATCTCTTTCGAAGTATGAGGGTTTCATACGGAAACTCGTCTGTTACAACAAGCATTTCATTTCTTCACATGTAACTGTAGTGATATTCTAGATCAAAGGCATCATCATAATAGTTGTGGAGAGAAAGTCTTTACTTTTTCTTCGCTTGTTTCCTTTGCTTATTGTGCCGTAACCATGGATAATCTTCATCGTTTATCAGGGTGCGTGAGTCAGCCTTGACTTTGAAGGGAGGAATTTCATGAAACTTATCATAATCTTCGAAAATGTCTATCTTGCCCTCCACTCCGACGGTGTCTCTTTTTCCTGAAAGAACTATGCGGCGCTTTGGATCATCGTATGATGTGTTTGGTTCCTTATCTTTTCTTTTTCTGGGTTTGGTAGACATGTCCTTCACATAGAAAACATGCGCCACATCATTGGCTAGGACGAACGATTCATCTGTGTACCCAAGATTATTCAGATCCACTCTTGTGATTTCGTAATCTGGGTCTACCTGTACCCCGCCTCCTGACAGATTGACCCATTTGCACTTAAACAAAGGGATCTTAAAATCATGTCCGTAGTCAAGTTCCCATATGTCCACTATGTAACCATAATACGTGTCATTTCCCTTCTTGGTTGCTGGGCTGTTTTGGTTGGTGCTCTTTTGATCTTGGGCGATCGTGTAAAATGTATTCACATTTATCTCGTATCCTTTGTAAGTCAATATAGTCGAAGATGGTCCCCTGGACAACGAGTACAGCTCATTACAAACAATGTTGTCACCTCTGAGACGTGTTTCCAACCAATTGCCGAAAATCTTGATGTGTTAACATGTAATCCAGTCGTCACACTGCTCCGGGTGTTTGAAGCGCAGACTGTTCTTGTGTTCATCGACATACGGGGTCACCAAGGTAGAGCTCTGTAGAACTGTGTAGTGTGCTTCAGACCAAGAATGCCCGTCCTTGCATATTATTGAGTCCCCTCCAAGCGTGACTTTTCCAGTCAGTCTCCCCTCATACCGCGATTTAGGGAAACCAATCTTCTTAAGGCCAGGAATGAAGTCAACACAAAACCCAATGACATCCTCTGTTTGATGGCCCATGGAGATGCTTCTTTATGGCCTAGCACGGTTACAGACATATTTCTTTAGGACTCCCATGAACCTCTCAAAGGGGAACATATTGTGTAGAAATACGGGGCCTAGAATGACAATCTCGTCGACTAGATGAACTAGGACGTGCGTCATGATATTGAAGAAGGATGGTGGGAACACCAGCTCGAAACTGAAAAGACATTGCGCCACATCACTCCTTAGCCTTGGTATGATTTCTGGATCGATCACCTTCTGAGAGATTGCATTGAGCAATGCACATAGCTTCACAATGGCTAATCGGACGTTTTCCGGTAGAAGCCTCCTCAATGCAACCGGAAGCAGTTGCGTCATAATCACGTGGCAGTCATGAGACTTTAGGTTCTGAAACTTTTTCTCTAGCATATTTATTATTCTCTTTATATTCGACGAGAAGCCAGACGGGACCTTCATACTGAGCAGGCATGCAAAGAAGATTTCCTTCTCTTCTTTGGTAAGAACATAGCTGGCAGGACCTTCATACTGCTTTGGAGGCATGCCGTCTTTTTCTTGCAAATGTTGCAGGTCCTCCCGTGCCTTCGGTGTATCTTTTGTCTTTCCATACATGCCCAAGAAGCCTAGCAGGTTCACGCAAAGGTTCTTCATCACGTGCATCACGTCGATTGAAGAGCGGACCTCTAGGTCTTTCCAGCAGGGTAGGTCCCAAAATATAGATTTCTTCTTCCACATGGGTGCGCATCCCTCAGCGTCATTCGGAACAGATAGTCCGCCGGGACCCCTTCCAAAGATTACCTGTAAATCATTGACCATAGCAAGTACGTGATCACCGGTACATTAAAGTAAATTCATCATCACATTAAATTCAAAGTACATACATAGATCTCCAGAGCATCTAATTAAACCATACATTAAAACTATGTAAAACATTTCAACGCAACAACAAGTGCGATCATAATCGTAACTAAGGTAACAATTGATCCAACGGCATAATGATACCAAGCCTCGGTATGAATGACATATTTTCTAATCTTTCTAATCTTCAAGCGCATGATATCCATCTTGATCTTGTGGTCATCGACGACATCCGCAACATGCAACTCCAATATCATCTTCTCCTCCTCAATTTTTTTTTATTTTTTCCTTCAAGTAATTGTTTTCTTCTTCAACTAAATTTAACCTCTTGACAATAGGGTCCATCTTGATCTTATAATCATCGATGACTTCCGCAACATGCAACTCCAATTCCATCTTCTCCTTCTCCGTTTTTTCCAATTTTTTCTTCAAATAATGTTTTCCTTTTCAACTAAATTTAACCTCACCACAAGAGGGTCGGTTGGAATTTCCGGTTCAACTACCTCCTAGATAAAAACATCTATGTCACGTTGCCCGGCATAATTGTCATAAGCACTAAAACAAATAGTTATAAATTAAAGTTAATATACCACATCCGAATCATAGACAGGACGAGGGCCGACAGCGGATACCAAAACCATCGCACTATATAATAACAAGTAATAATAAAAGTAAGAAAATTAGACAAATATATATCTAAAGCAATAATAACAAGCAATAATAAAAGTTAGAAAATCATAGACAGAACAAGAGGCTCACCACGGTGGTGCCGGCGACGAGATCGACGCAAGCGACCGACGGCGGTGAAGACGGGGACGGGACGTGACGGACCGCTAAACCTAGACAAATCTCGGAGATATTGGAGCTTGGAGGTCGAGCTTCGAGAGGAGAAAGCTTAACTAGTGTGGCTCGGGCATTTCATCGAACACCTCATGTGCATAGGAGGTGAGCTGGAGCACCAAAAAGCTCTCCCCCCTCTCCGGCTAAAAAACATAGCAGTGTGGTGTTGTGCTCGTCGGCGGTGGGGTATATACATGTAACTCATTGGTCCCGGTTCGTAGCAGGAACCGGGACTAAAGGCCCCCCTTTTGTCTTGGCTCTAGGCACGAACCGGGACCAATTGGTGTGGCCAGGAGCGAGGACCATTGGTCCCGGTTGGTGCCTGGAACCGGGACAAATGTGTCCAGACAAACTGGGACAGATGCCCCAAGAGGCCCGGCCGCCCCCCTGGGCGCATGAACCGGGACGTAAGCCCCCATGGGTCCCGATTCGTGACTGAACCGGGACTAATGGGCTGGCCAGGCCCCAACCAAAGCCCTGTTTTCTACTAGTCCATGTTTCTCGTGACCAGAATTTGGTTAGTGATTTACTAGCAAAACTTGCAAGGGTTGAGGGTAGAACAGTCGTTTGGTTGGGGTCTGGTACCCCGAGTTAGTTGAATTGTGAGAGAAAGATTGTAATTATTTGAACGGTCATTAAGTAACACTACAAGTTTCTACCTGCAAATAAAATAATATAAAACACACCCTATTCTGCCCAACTTAGTTGGAATGTTTGAGCATCACTAGTAAGCTTGTACGTGCATGCACGTCTCAGTTAAAATTTGTAAACACGTCATGATTACGACGTAAGAGTTCAGTATGAGTGCACTATATGAGTTCAGTATGAGATTTAAAAACTAATTATGACATAATTATTAACATTTTATCCTGGAGTATAGCTTTTTTAGTTGAAAGTTGTCTCACTGAGGATAGAAAAAAAAAGTAAGAGTAGCTGAAAAGTTATGCAGGATCTGGGAACATCTAGTGTAAAATGTAGTAAACATGAGACATGTTTTCCTAGTGACTGAAGTACAGCACAGTAATGACCTACCTCGAAGAACAAACCAATGAACAATATAAGTACTGAAAATAGAACCGTAAATGTGTGCCAGGCATGCCCACCAAAGAAAAGCACTTTCATAATCGGGTCATCACCACACGTTCAGGTCCAAAACCACATCAAGAACCTTCTAATATCTCTGAATGCAGCCACAGTTTAACATGAGGGAGAGCCAGAGAGGAGCTTATCCTTCACTACATATATAGATTACTTTGATTCACCTCACATGGAGCCTGATTGGGTTTTTATCAAACACCGTTGTCAGACATGACACATAGAAGATCTTCAGAAACAACATGAGAGAGAGAGAGAGAGGTAGTTAAGTTTGCAAACGTTAATAGGGTAAATCAAGAATAATTGTCGAAAATAAATGTAGATGAACTGCAGCAACACCAATCATTTAGGCAAGTATGTATCCAATCAGGAGCCATATTTAACACTACAATCAACAAGAACAAGAACGAACGTTGGAATCCTATTAACCTACCTATTGGGAGAGTTAAATATCGGTAGGCAGCATAACCATAAGACAACACCATATACTTGTTGTGCGGGTATACATAGTAAATCAACATTGTATCTTGCAAGTCAATAGTTATCACAGAGAACAAGATACCATAAGATGAATGATGGCACTCAAATTCTAATCTCACAAAGATAAAACTCACTGCCATAGTAACAGTACATCTTATTCGCTTAGGTAGAAATCACAAACTCTTAACAACATACCCTACAATCTTACTCCTACTTTACAACTGATGTACCAGAGTACTTTGCACAAATTGGTACAACAGTACTGCTCCAATTGTTCCAAAAAATCATTTATGTTCGCACTTAGTATAACAGAATTAGTGTTGACTCTCTCTCTCTCAATTCAAAGGTCATTTGATTAGGCGAAGGAAAACAGTAGTTTAAATCAGCTAATGTATATTATGTAGCACATAATACAACATCATGCAAATGCACTATAGACATTGAAAGAAGAAAACACATACCCACATTGTTATATATAGTTCTGCTAGGGATTTTTAAAAAATAATCAAATGCAAATAGGCAGAACACCAAGATTGGTTTCCGTACGAAAATAAACTACAGCTAAAGGAGTGGTAACCGATGAAGAAAAAATCCTGACATACAAAGGTAAGCTCATTATGCATTTTCTTTTTCAATGTGATACACAATAAGCATAAGTAACCACCAAAATCTCTCAGTACCGATCATTAACTAGAGACCTCTCGGGGGCCAAATCCCTAACAGCAATGGCATTGAATAGAAGAGTTGGTGTGCAAAGAAAAAGCGACTACCTCTTAGGGGCCGTAGACGGCGGCGATGACCCTGGTGTTGCCCATCTCAAACAGCACCGACCCGTCGGCCCTGGAGAAGACGCCGACCTCGCCCTTGAGTTACCACATCTGCAAGGAAAGGCAGCAAACAGGAAGAATCAGAGGCAGTCGAGCCAGCATGAAGAGGATGAGGCTGCTCTGCTGTGGACAAGAAGATTTTAGCTAGGTATGATTGTTAAAAGAAATCAACAAGATAGTGTAACAGTAGCAGTTAGTATATCCCCTCCCAATCATACCATAGACAAGTATGATTTGTGATGCCACCTCCCTCCCTCCCTCTATAATAATTGCTTGGGTGTTACTGCTAGTGCTAGACTGTGAACCTACCGAACCATAGGGACATCAACAGGATTTAACTTGAGTCCCTCAACCCCAATGATTTGCCAATGAATACTACTAATGTGAATGCCCACTGTTCTCAATAAAATGGAAAAACTATGGATCGATGCATCAGCAACTTGTAGTTACATGTTCACGCTGCAATGCATGCATCTTGCCGGCTAGCTAGTGGACTGACATGTTTGTAATGGTAGTTTGGTACTATTGGTTGTAGAAATTTGGGAAGAACACATTCAGGGTTGGAGGTCAGACACTTGCACGCCCATCTCCAAGGTTGGCTGCTAGTGCTCCATTGATTAATATATGAAATTTGAACGGGGCTAATCTGACCATCAACCTAAACATCGTTAACTACTCCGTAAATACAGTAGCACAAAATCTGGACCTGACCATGGCTGGAACACACACACACACACCTATGACCATGACCTTCCTTCCATGGTGAAGGCCTCCTCCTTGACTTGTTCCATGGTGATGGTGATGGCCTGCACAAACCCACTGCGCAAATTAGACGAGCAAATCCAGAAGAAGAAGAAGAAGAAGACAAAGGGAAGGAGGGGTGTACGTACCTTTGGCTTCGCCGGAGATCGAGGGCCACCACATCAGCAAGCTCGGGTCTCCACCGAGGAACAGAGAAGAGCTCCATGGGGATGGGGATGGGGATGGGTGGGTCTGGGGCTAGGGTTTCACCCCGGCCATCCATCCATCCGTCCGTCCATGCGTCAGTTCGGGTCGAGCCTCCTTGGCCGGCCGGCCTCCCTCGAGGAACAGGTGGACGACAGCGCGCCGGTTCCGGTTCCCCATCCATCCATCCAAGTGGTCGAGGAGGGCATTGCTGAAGTGGTGGTCGACCTTGGGAGCGGCCATGGGAGGGGAGGAGTGTGGGTGGTGGAGACGAGGTCGGCGTTGGGTGGAGGTGGCGGCGTTGGGTGGGGGCATTTCCATGGGTGGGAGACGGAGGGAGACTCAGGCGGGGCGGCCGGGTGCCTCGATCTGGATCGAGGAGAGGGAGGTCGCGCGCTGGATCTTGCCGGAGGGGAGAGAGGGAGGGAGAGGCAGAGCGTGGGGATCTTGTCGGAGGGGAGGGAGGGAGGAGTAGAGCACGGTGATCTGGATCGAGGAGAGCGAGGGGAGGGGCGGGTGGCGGCGAGGGCTGGAGTGGGAGGGTGATCGAGAGGAGCTCGGCGGATCTGGAAGGGGAGAGGAGGAGAACAGAGCTAGGGTTTCGGGATGGTGTGGAAGGGCTGAGGACTGCCGTTGGATCCACGATCATCCGACGGTGTTCGATGCATGATCCGCGTGAGACGTCCACGGACCAATCAGAATACAGTACGACGTTATGACCATCTAAATTGGTCAAAAAATCCATTTTCTATTTTTTGAGTGCCCAAATTGAGTTTTTTTTATAAATGACCTACCATATATTTGTTGCAAAATGGGACCAGATAATCTATAATACCTAAATAGTTCATCCCCACTAAGCTAATTCTCTTGACATGCAGCCTAGCCACGTCATCAAACTTGGCACATCAGCAGTTCAGTTACATGTTTTAGACTAGCCATAATGGGTAGTAACATAGAGTAGTAACATGCCCATGTTACTACTCTATGTTACTACCTCTATAGTGGGGAGTAACATATGTGTGGTAACATGGAAGACTTCATTTATTAGGCCATAGACTCATCTTACCTTGATATGTGTGATATTACTCATACTAGTAGTAACTAGCTATGTTACCACATGCCTCTCTTTCTTCATTTATTGCTTGCCACATCATCTTTTTTATCTAGATATGTGTGATTGAACCCATTAGTAGTGGCGCAATGTGCGCACGCTCAATGTGTCCACGTCGGACTAGGAGCAGTAATGAGAGGGAAAAACGCACGATCTGATTGGCCGTTGTTGGTTGTTCCGATTGTACCCCAGATAACACCTCCCCCTCCTTTGTTTCCTTATCTTCATCACGAAGGCACGCCCTCTCTCTCGTTTCCTCTCACCTGCCGCCGCAAGAGCCGCCACATCAACGCAACACCGCCCAAGCACGCGACCTCCTCTATCTCTCTCCCTCGTCTGATCCACTCTCCCATACAGCCAGACGAACACCTTCATCTCGAGTAGGGGAGTGGGTGAGAGGAGAGGGCGGCGCTGGCGGTTTCGATCCGTGATCTTCCTCGACGCGGATGGAGGCGTATGGATCCGGCTGAAGCGGCAGGCGGCTTCCGGCCCAGGAGGCTTGGGGTGTTCATGGCAGCTGCGAGGAGGTAGCGATGGGGTTCGGCGACCGGATCAGGGCAAGGGCGCCAATCTCCCTCCTGCTCCCTATCGCTGGCACGGCCACCATCGACCAGATCTTCAGAACCTCATGTGCGCTCACTCTTTGCCTCTCTGCAGCACGTGGATCCCTATTCTTCTCGCCCCTTTCTTTATCAACAGGTGATGAACATATTAATGTGTCCCTGCATCTTGTAAGTTAGTAATATTAAGAAAACGAAGGTTGTTGCTACCATGAAAGAACTTAAAAAAATGAACAAAAGCTGATGGATGAGCTGCAGCGGATGGTCGGTGATATGTGATTGTATGATAGCTTTTGCACTCTCCTGGCATCAATTCTGTATGTAACCGTACTATGGCTGGCATAATAGGAGGACGAAGTAAGTCAATAAGTTGAAAAGGTCAACCGGTTGAAGCGAATCTCATTGTATTACCTGATAACTCTTTCACTTTGATTAGTGGAAGCAAGTAAGTTGTTGTTCTACATATATGGAATGAATGGTGAGGTGGACAAGCTCAAGAAGATCAATAGGTTTCTATATTATTGCCCATATATGAGTTTGTGTGATGTTACTTTGGATTACTAAGATGTTTCATCTATAATGGAAATTTTTGGCTATTAAAAATTAATCTTGATTTATTATGGCAATAGTTACTCGTTACAAGCATTAAAAAGACTGATTAGTTCTATCTCAGGTTATTTAAACTGCAGCAAGGAAAGAACATTACAGTTCTCTTTGATTTTTTTATTCCTCTTTTGTCTGATCTGAAATAATATGTCCTGTCTATATATTCTACTCCACGTCATCATTTCCTTATACATTGCTCATAGGAGAATATTGTAATGTCATTTCATTAGTTGGTGATATATAGACACAACTCCAGTCTTGCCATGTTAGTACAAATAATTTATTTCAATTCCAAACATGTATCATTTGTAGAAGATGTGCCATGAGTTAATGGACAGCTGGCCTTTGGGAGACATGAGCTGCTACTCGCATACACGTATTAGCTTCTGCATTGTCTAAATTAATTTAATTTGAAACTTGGATGAAACAACTAAACAAACTTGATCTATCTTGATCCTGTTAATTGAGCTATGCAGGGCACAATAAACATTCTGTTTTTCTTATTTCTTTATTCCTCTTTATCGCTTTAGTTACTCCAGTTTACTTTGTCCTGTAATTTTTGTTCCATCATTATTGCAAAATATAGTTCAATCTGATCACATGGAGGAAAACGTCTTGAACCAATTGTTCGGTATCCACTAATGTGCAATGCAGTTGTAAGAAAATGTCTAATCTGAAGGTATGGATGGAGAATTTGTTTGGCATAGAGTACACTGTGATATCTTTCTGTCGTGTTTCATCTGTCGAGCATGCCAAGTTCACTTTTATGTTGCACCTACTGTTAGATCTAGAGTATCACAGGTTGAATCTTCTGTTTGTGTTCAGTGTTGAAGCACAAAATAGAAGGGGGTGAATGAGGAGGCAATGGCGGACGGCAACCATGGGAGGAGGTCGAGGCGTCGAAGAGTATTGAGTTGGCGACTCCGGTGAGATGTGGTTCGAGCAAATGTCGATGACGCGGCAATGAGAAGACCTTCTCTGTGAGCCCTATCCCTCTCACTTGGCGTCTCGGTTTTTGTTTCTGGTGCTCCCTGTTTCTCTCCTTCATTTTGGTGTTCGGTTCGTTCAAAACACAAGCTGCTAAGGTTCTTTAGACCGTTATGAGATAGCATCCATACTTCCATATGAAAAAGCTTGCACTTACCAAATAGCATCTCCGAGTAGAGAGTGCAAGGAATATTTGATCATTTGCCTGGTGTGGCGATGTACATCTGCTGAACGAACCGTCCGTCCGGTCACCTCTATTTTATTTTGTGCTGATTATTTGGTGAGTTTCAAACTTCCAATTTGATAGATCCTGCAGAAGAAGAGCAGGGAGAACATCTCCCTCTTCCTATATATACCAAATTGGACTTACACGTGATCGATCCATGGAGTTGAAGTGTTTGTCAAATTGCTTGCAAGGGTGATTAGGATTTTACAGGTCACTATTTGATTTCTGTCATAATATTTAAACTACTACTGATCTTCTAGAATGTTATTTGTTATTTCTTTCAGCTATCAACTGGTCAGTTTTGATGTGTTTTCGACATTACGAGCCTATCACTTTTGATGTGTTGGTATTATAAAGAAACAGAGTTGCCATTTCAGTTTGCATCTACACTCTAATATTTATGCTTTTGAAGTACATGTTGTTGCATAGTTATTAATGTATGATTCATATAGAACTTGAGGAATTGTAGAGTTATACTTTCACGATTTTATAAGATACTGAAATCAGTTCGCTTTCTTTTTGATGAGGAGGTTCTCTTAGAAAATCGGCACCTGAAGGTCACTATTTTAATTCCTATAATCAATGGCTACAAAATTCTTCTAGCTCTACAATGAGGTTCGTAATGCAACTTATGTCATTAGTACTATACTGGTACTTTTAATTGAACAAAATATGTAACCAGCTTTTTAGTTCAGAATACCTTTTTCTTAGAACAATGCATCTATTATGTACACAATATGATGATAGAATTGACAATATTGCTGTATAGCTTGTTCGAGTATAACATGCCTTATTGATTTTATTTATGAAAGATCCTGGTTCGTCGCATGGTCTTGTTATCATAACTCTGCTTCGTCAAGTTTTATTCTGGATCAGGCTGCTTTGCACACCGCGTGAACTCTGCTTTGCACTTGCAGCGATCGCGCCATTTCTGGAAGCGGCAAGGGCGATGGGCTGCGCCTGTGACGGTACCATCGCTTGACGCTCCACCTGGATGACGCCGGGCTGGGAGCTGCGGGAAATACGTGTATTTAGGACCGCGGTGTGCGGGTCATGTGCCTGATGCTAGACGCGATGGCCGGGCACTAGACTGTCATCGGCAACTACCAACAACGGAACATGCGAGTCATCTACAACCTTGATAAAGCCATGCTATCCTTTGTGTCGGTGCAGTGTGACAAGCGCGGCTATAACTGTTATGAACAAAGGTAGAACTTGTAGTATTGATCACGTGAAATGTGCCAATGTGGCAACGATTTCTTTGAATGAAATGTGATCCGGAATGTAAAGCTGACAAAAAGGACTGCTGGATGGGCTACTATATTGCTCTGTGTTAATTACAGTTGTGAACTTGCATATAGTATAGGAAATAAATTGGAATGAATGCCACCTATCTGGCACCGCGCGCTGAGTTTCCGCTTAGGAGGCGCACCACGGGTGCGCCCCAACCACTAGTGTTACTACCTATGTTACTCCCACTATGGGTAGTCTTAACGTTCATGCTGCTCGCGTCCACACGGTTCGGTGGCTCGCAACCTCGCACAATTCCGCTCGATTTGTTACGGTTGGATGTACGCACACACTCCAAAAGGCCGGGTGTATGTTGTTTGAAGCCCAGGTAAAGCCCGTAGGGCGACAAAAAAATAGCCCGTACACACCATTCATGATTCCCAAAAGAAAAAAAATGGATCGCTCAATCCACTTCCATCCAGTTCCCCATCCAGTCGCTGCCACGCCTGATTCACGTCCCCCAGCCGATTCCTCGACCCCGGTCTACAACCAGCAGCAGCCAGACATGCTCACCCCGGCCAGGCGCCACCACTGACCCTTCCTGCAGCCCCGGCCGTCAGTCCTCCGATGAGCCTCCGCCACGTCTGACGCTCTCTCAGCCAGCCGCAATGACAGACGCTTCCCCTGGCGAGCCGCCGTAGGTAACCCTTAATTACTCCACCATGCCCGACGGGCCCCCTTGCTAGCCGCCGTCGCTAGCCCTTCCGCCGATCGATAGATGTAAATCCAGCAGCTTATTTGTTCATGTTCACACTGCTGATTTTACGGCCACCACTAACCCGTTCAACTACATGACACACATTCTCCCGGTCACAAATGCACAAGAAACGGCTTCATGCACCACACCATTAATCGCCCCTAATTATCTCAGCCTCCATTACTCCGCAATTGTGAAAAATGTGTGTATAAAAACCCCTCTGGACCAACATCGCAATCCAACAAGCACGGCTGTTAACATTCTCATCTAGGAAACAACCTCTGGCTTGCTAGCTGCATATTTCATATTTTTCATCCACCCTTATTTTTTCCTATCACCAAGCTCATGCTTTTCAATTCTCGCACTGCTCTCGGGATTGAAGGGTGCTCGACTTTTTGCTTCATAGGTCGCTCGGATTGGATTCATTGCTTTGTCTTTCTCCTCCTGCTCGTGTTGGTACACAACTACTTATCTCTGAATTTAATTATGTAGACTTGATTAGCGAATGTACGTACCTTCTATTTGTTTATGTGCATATTGCATACCATACAAATTCCTCCCCTTGGACTATTCATATTGATACCTCCAGATACAACTCACATGCTTATGTTTGCTAAATTCTTTTTGTATATGTTAAGCCCATATTTTTTTTGTATCTGTTAAGCCAGTTTCTTTTCGTTGTTTACCTCTGTTTTGAAGGTTCACGAAGGTACTGATGCCGAAAGAGTGATGATGTGATGATATTCTGAGAGGTCATTTTTGCTCTCTCAAACGATTCCATGTTTGATTTGAAAGACATCAATTCTCTGAATTCCAACATGTTGGCCTGGACCAAGGATTTTACCTTCACATGTGAAATCTTCCAGGGTACTTGTATTCTCAGTTAATCTACGCATAAGCAATATTCATAGAGGGTTTTTCCTATGTTCTCTGAAAGTAAATAAGAGAGTGGATCCCAATATATTACTCTTTCCATCAGTATACGACGGTACCTTTTATTATAAGATGTCTGTCAATTTTAATTTTTTTTGGATTTGCTCAATATGTGGCATGTACCTAGGACCATTCACTCAATGTGGTATGGGAACCTTTATTTTCCAATTGTTTTCTCAGGATTGATGTCAAGGCGAACTCTTTCAGAAATAGTATGTTCGAGGAAGTTTATTCAAGAAAGCTGGGAATATATTCATCTCACTCATGCTATATTACTACAGGAACCAGTCTATCATATAGCTACTAATCTATCTCATCAAAAATATGCCATGAGGATGGTCTATTCTAATCATTTATATGAAGAGTGTATTCCAACAAACAATATCAAGAGGTTCACACAGATATATTAGCATATTGCTCCAATGTATCTCCGGCTGTATTTGATGAGATTCTCAATGGCATACTACATTACATGATAACCTTTTCTGGTATACTACATTACATGATAACCTTTTCTGATGTACATGTGAAAATTACAAGGACACTGATCAACATAGATGAAAAATTAAACGCTACAACGCTCACATCCTGTAATTGTTTCTGTAGTATCTGGTTGGGAAACTCTATGGTTTTTGTGCTCAGTTTGCATTAACTAAAGCGGATAAATTGGATTATTCTTATTTTGTACTTTGTCCCATGTAAGAACTATTTGAGATCTCGGTGTTAATATTGAGATGCGAAAGGTGCTCTCCATGCGCTCTTTGCTTCTTAGTATTAAAAACAGTTCATGTTCTATGCAAGTTCTGCTACACGTTCATATAGGCTATTCCCTAATTGTAGTTTCGTATGCCAAACATTTTTATTTTATATATTCATGCAGGAATACAAGAATCAGGTAATGTTTACCCCTTAATTGTGAATCAGATCATGATTTATACATGTGCACTGGGAGAGCAGGAGCGTCCCTGAGTTTGTCCGAATTTTTGGCACAAAGTGCACCGAGTGATGCTCGCTTCTCCAACAACAAACAATTAATGATTAAGGGTGACACCTTGAGTTTCTTGGCGGAAGTTGTTACACGATAAATGACTACCAAGGTATGAATGGTAAGAACAAACAACACTCTTTTGCAATATATCGGCATGCCAACGCATTACTGATGCTTTTATCAACCACGTTATCCTATTTTTAAAACTTTTCACATCATTCTATCAAAGATTCATGTAAACATGTTTTTATATATTTACTTTAGTGATTTCACGAATTACTTACTCCATAAATCGTCCTCCTAAACAATGCTGCAAATTCCCGCAGCAACGCGCGGGGTATCATCTAGTTTTTATAATATATTAGGCCATATGTAATGTACAATTGACAAAATGGTTGGTTGTCAAAAGTTTTTATACACCTCTGGTGAAAAAGGCAAAATTCTGCCGTTTCAGTAGGAAGCGGGTCAAATTTGAACTGCAGCTGCCTCATAGTTTGCTCTTTATTTTTTGCAAAAAACTTTTCTAGGTACATAAGTATCTATTTAATCAAAGAAACATCAAAAGGTTTCCAAGATTCCCCCACTAGCTAGCAACGGTCATGCTCGCCGTTTTGACCGCACTTTGAAATGGGCATGAAAAATTCAAAAAAAAAAATCAAAAAATTGGAAAACCTTCGCATTGTGTCATTATATGTGACCAAGTTACCAGGAAAAATAATAAACTTGTAATACGACAATTCTTTTAAAAAAGTGTCACTACAAGAGGACATACCTTTTGTAACACCGTCTTGTGTTACTACAGGCCCAAAAGTGTGTTACTAGGCCATATAGTAACACAGTTTTGAATGTGTTCCATTAGACCGTGTTACTAAGTGGTGTCAACTGTCACACATAATAATTGTTACCATATGTAAAAAAATGTGTTACATTTGCATTATAGTAACATGTGTTTTATGTGTTACCGAACACGCCGGTAACACAATTTCGTAATTATAGTAACACCGATAGTAACACATTTTCATAGACGTAGAACATCGGTGGTAACACGTTTTTGTAAGTATAGTAACACAACTCGTAACACATTTTATTAGCATCGGAACACAGCTAGTAACATAATATCCATGTAGCGTAACACTATAATTATAGTTGTCAACTACTCTAGTAACAAATTTTGTAGCTATAGTAACACCATTGGTAACACTCATATATCAATATGGTAACATAATTAATGTATTTGTTTTTTTAATATTTACCACAGAATTTGATCCCTATTTATGGAATATAAATTTACTTAATAAAATCAACCCAATTGCATAAATAGTGAATCATTTAATTATTATGCTTGGCAGCATCAAAATGATATTGAATCTGAAGCACAACACATACACAAATTCATATGAAGATATTTATTACGAATATACAAGAGTGTATGATACATATGCATTACAAGAAAGATATCAGTCATATCATTCTGAGCATAGAAAACACAACTATGGAGAATATTACACCATAGCATTTGCATCAATTCGACGAAAGGAAAAGAGCTTGTGGATGATATTACATTTTTAAATCTATCAATGTAAACTACAACTATTGGTAGCTACAATCTTCAAACTTTATTTGCTTCTTGATCCAAGAATTCAGTTGCAACTCAACTATCCTTCTTCCGAATCTGTAAAAGAAAATTGCACCTTAGATATGTGTGATTAAATGTACACAAATATGATTTCAAAGTGTGGAAGGGAAGATTTTAACTTACAAAAGCTTAAGGCCAGGCAATTAAGTATCCTGAAGTGAAAGCCTCACCAATTGTCTTGCAATCAGAAACTTCCCTTACCAACTCCTCATTATCAAGAATAGGTTCGTCTATGCGCACAAGGGAAAATTCTGCACCTAACTAAATACCTCCAGCCTTAGTTCTTGGATCAGTTTTCCGAATAGTACCATACGCAACATTCCGCTTGTTGGGATATGTTGAAGTATTTAAAACTACTTTGGAAGCAGCCTATATTATGATCAATATTAGCATTGTACGACATGATAATATAATTTGCTTGAACAATACGAGATCTTTTTAATGTTAGCCCAGTAAGGTGCCCTAAAAACTAAATAAAATGGACCCGACAAAGTCTATTGCCCATGGTCACCTCGCTTGCTCATGCTTGGTTAAATTTATCCTTCACTTGCATACAGTAGATTGAGCAATATTGGTAATAAAATCCATTTTTCAAGCAGGCATGGTAATGTGGTTGGGGTTGGGAATTTGGGTGCAGTAAACCATGCTCCTTGGTGAATCTTTACCTTGATGGAAGAAGTGCGCCTTCTTTTTGAGTGAGCTCGGTGTGGGTGTTCAGTTCTAGTCCCTTGCTGGTTTGGTATTGAAACAGATTCACCCGTAAGATCCCTTGTTTCCCTCACCTACCAAGATACAATAATATTAGATGGAATGATATTCATACCTTGAAGCTACAGAAAGCTACAACTTCAAAACTCAAAAGGCACAAAAATTACCTCTAGCACAGAATCAATATCAAGGTCTTGTGGTGATGATGAATTTTGTTGAGTTTGTAATTGGTTGACATCATGGTCGCCAACCTAGTTCCATGACACAACAATGGTAAGCAAGCAATTATTTTATATTCTATCTTTGCGACATGAGTAAGAGTAACTATAGGCATAACCTTTTCACGCGAACGTGATAAATTATTATCCTCAGGAATGTCATGTTGCATAGACGAGCATGCCTCAACAGGTCCATTGCACTGGATTCTCTGCAAACTGAAATATTAATACGAAGGTTTCAAGTGACAAGCAATGATGTAGGCATTTATAAACATTACCTTTGTTTTACCATGCAATAATGGTAACCAAGAAATACCATTATCATTTGATTGGAGGTTTTCCTACAGAATTAACAAATCTGAGTAAATATTGATAGATATGCATGCAAAGGGTGGGATAAATAAGTCATTTACCTCTTCTATGTTGTTATTAACATAGCCTTCTTTGTTATTCATATCTTTAATAATCTGGTCTTGCTTTTTTATATGTTCCTTCATCATTGCTATTTCCTCCCAAACATCATGTTCAACTTCATATGGTGATCCATCAGTTGTAGTCATATTGATGTTCTTTAGATATCGTGATGTCCGACCATAGACTTGCTTAGGAGTTGGAAGCAAACCCATGCCATGCACTTGTCCAATCTTTTCTTTCCCTAAGACTTCCTGCGGGGCATCACCTTCCCATGCGACTCTTCCATTCAAATTTTGTGCCAACTCTGGTCGTTCAGTTATTAGATTCTCCAATCGATCCTATAAGAAAAGAATCATGCATACACAAGTTAGATTGAACCATAACTTGACCCCGAGAACAATTAGACAATTTCTATATTAATTTCCTACCAGGCGCTTATTTCTATCTTTATTTTTAGCATTAGCATCGTCCTTCTTCTTTTGAGTTGCTAAATAAACATTTGATCTGTGTGGTCGTTTCTTTTCAGGATCAGCTTGCCTCTACAAAATAGAAACAACACCCATATGACAAAAGAGACACGGAAAAACACTTCAGGAGTCAAGATTACTCACCATGTCTTCACCCCAACAAGCATAACTCTTTGTGCCAGCATTATGTGAATCCTTCACGAGGGAACGACTAATTATGTTCTTCTCAGCAAGGGCCTATTAAGATGCAATCATATCATAAATGCAAATTTTAAGATAAGCCCGAGAACTCACATTTAGATGTGAAAACAAGAAAGTACAACATCTCATTCATTACCCTTCCTTTTTCCGACTTACAATATTTAACAAGCCCACGCCATTGATCGTTGTCCACATCTTCTGGACAGAGCTTATACAAAGCCTATCGCTTGATGTTTGGATTTTTTTCAATGGCGGGTTTGAAGAAAGCATCTTTCAAAATATACTTAACTTTCCTCCAGTCTCTTCCAATTGATTTAAGTATCCATTTTTCACATGATCGAGGATACACGAACTTTGTCTGAAAGTACAAAATAAAGAATGAATGTAAATAGACATGCATACCACATTACATCTCATGTAGAAAAATTAGATATGATAGAAGGGCAGCAAATAACATATTTTGTTTTCTTGTTAATTGAGAAGTACCTGTACCCACTGTAATATTGTTTCCTCACTGCTGTTCTTTTTTACATGACGCCAATCATTTATGTCTAGTGGGCAAAATCCTCCATTTCTAGCAATCGTGCCCAGAAACTTCCCCAAGATTGCACCTTCATCTCCTATTGGCTGGCTATCTTCATTGCATTTTACAACTATTCTTTGCCCCTTTGGCATGTTCCAGACAATTGGCAAGCTTGTTCTCTTGCGCTTGCATACTTCCTTATGTACTACACGATTAATTAACAAAAGTAATAATTAAATGACGCCCACCAACTATTCTTTCGATATTAAGCATGTACAAGTTAATTAATAGAAGCACAAAATGTAATAGCTCGTTACCTTGATTCTGAACTTGACCCTCTTCATCGACCAATGCTTGTGATTCATGACCTGGTGGGAATTGCTCACCATTGTTGCAGTCTCCATCTTCATCATCACGTTGGTCCGTAACCTGAATCACATTCAACCTTTTTGACCTACGTAGTGGTCCTGCAGAACAGCCATACATCTTTTATTCCAATAATTACAACAGTAAATACAAATATGTAATAAGCATGGTTCAAGAGGGATACTTTGTGGCCCTTGCACATTAAGTTGCCATGCCCCTTCAGCAGAGACACCACCATCCTGTAAGAGAACACTCTCATTCGGATGGTTAGATGGAGCAATATCAATTTGCTTGCTAGGCGGAGCAATATGATCGTCAGCCTTCTCCTTAGACACATACAGATGGACAGCTTTCACAATCTCAGGGTCGGACAACATTTTCATCACAAGACCTTGATCATAAATGTGAACTGAGTAGGAGCTGCCTAGACGGTTTTTTTTTATAGTACAGAAAGTCAATTGCCTGAAAGCCAACTTCCTCGATCATCAAGATTAAGTCATAATACGAGACATCACGTCTCATCATGGATCTTTGTAAAATTTTGGCTTCCTGATTTGTATCTTCATAGTGCAGGTATATGGTCAACATGTTCGTCGCCATCCTAAGATATATATAAAAATGCCAATTAAACCATTACAATTAAGACAAATTAACTAATGACATAACATGGACAATTTAATTTGGCAATAGACATGTCAATGGAGAGGGCAGATAAGTACACAGTAGCACGTCAATGCACTATCAACTTATCATAACTCAAAACAGAGAGATGAGGTACAAGACCATGGGTCCAGCCACACCCACACTCAGATATAACATTGTCGACATATGGATTCAGGATAGGTTTAAGTTAAAAAGTGTACGGGACCTGATGATGCTGACTGCTTCCCTAAACAGAAGGGAAAACAAAAGTACACAGGATCATCATGTGATGGTGCAAATCTTAAGCATTTTCTTTGTTCCTAATTTCAGTCATTTGGTTCTAATGGTTCAATTTATGCAGGCAAAACTGTTGCAGTAGATCGGCTGCGTCGAATCGAAGAGCAGAGCAGGGTTTGATCATGGTAGTCTTAGGGCATCAAAGAAAATGACAAAGGAACCGAATGAGCCAGCCAAGCATCATCGATCTGAGTTTGAGATTAACAAAACCAGTCCTTCAATCAAGGGAACAGTAAAAAGCTTGCATCGGTACATGGATAAATAATTGGTACAGGAAAAAAATGACAATTCTCCACAAGAATGTTGCAGGTTGAAATTGAAGCGATTGGTTTGAAAAACAACTTACCACAGTAGTTGTTCGTGTCTTTTGTTTCATCTTTGACTACTATATATAAAAAGACACAAAATTACTAGACTACTTTATTGTTTTATAAATGAAACAATAATTAACCAGTTTAAGGTCTGTCATATTTCTCCAGAAGTCTGATCAAATTTAAACAATAGTCAATGGATCGATCTAGCAGAAGTGTAGAACACGCACAAATATCAATGGATCGACCTGATTGGTGGATTAGGCATTGGCACATCGCAAAACTATAGTCAGACACGACCTTACATGGTTTATGAGCTTTTCAACATCTGTGACTGCTTAATTATTTGTCTATGTATGGGCTAACTATGCAATTAGCCGCGGCCATTAGACATCTACAATACACACTGTGCTACGAATTGTTGAGGGGGCTAGCGATTGGCAGGGGAACCCCTGCTCACCCCTCCGCATGCACCTCAGAGAATTCGTGGCAGTCAGATCAGGGAAGAGGCGGGCGTTCAGATCAGATCTATACCAGTCACGAGACGGTACTCCTTCAAGATGTAGGTGCCGGAGCCCGGAGCTGAAGACCCACGAAGCCGTCGCCGCAACGATCCAAACGGCGCACAAGCAGATCGAGGAAGCGGCGCCGAGGCAGATCGAGGAAGCGGCAGATCGTACGGGGGTTGAGATGGGGGTGGGAGGGGTGGTTGTAGGTGGCGGCCGCACTGGGCGCTCAAGGGGCGGCGTGCTGGCGTTGGAGTGCGGCGAGGTAGCCGCCGAACGGTGGGCGGCTGGGCTGGATGTGGATGGGTCTGAGACCCAATTTATCTAGCATTTTCTAATTAATCGGAGGGAAAATTAAGCGCGAAACTAATTGGAGGGGAAAGTAAGCCATGGTCGAGAACCGGAGGGAAATTTAGATTTTTTTTATGAAGGGGAACTGGAGGGAAATTGTTTTGGAAGAACCGGGACATTGTTACATATATTAACTAGACGATACCCCGCGCGTTGCTGCGGCATTTATAGTGCAATTTTTTCGGATGTAATATTAATAAATATATCAAATAGAATATCAATAACATATGTACATGTAGATATACATTAGCTTATCATATGAGGTACTCCATAGTTGTACATAACATTAAAATGACTTAGAATTAAAGGAAAATGGTATAGGGGCACAAATGTTCTTATATTTAGAAAGAAAGAAAAAACATAAGTTAGCTATGTTAGAAATACATGTGTATATTTCATAGCAACTACTTAAGTTGATCCAATGAATAATAGATAAACCACTGTATCGAGAAAATCCTCGGCCATCACAACCAGTTAAACAGTAGTGGAGACAAAGCCTTTCAATCCGCTTTTGCTTAAATAGCTTTACAACACAACACAATATTACTTGGCCAATCATTAATGACCAGTTGGGCATGCAACATGAATATGAAATAACAGGCAAATAATTGATTGTATGGCATGGCATCTATGTATAAGAATAGCACATCAGTCACTGGGAACAGTAAAATCAACAATTAAAATCTGAAACTGATGCCAAACCAAATGATATAAGAACATGGTTCAACGGAAGAAAATAGAGAAAAAACCGAAACTCAATCAGGATGACTGCCTTCAGCAAAATTTACCAACTTCACAACTTAGTTTCTTGTTATATATCGTCCCGGCACCACATGAATGTAAGTTGATTTGTATGACTCCCTCCAACTCAATTGATGCCAAGAACATGTCACAGCGTTAACTTCTTTCACCTACATCTTCAGAATCAAATATCTTAAACCACCCATCAAATTAGTTCTATGTATAAAACAGCCCATAATCTAAGAAAAAATAAGAGCACATGCAGTTGTATAGGGCACGATGAACCATGCTTACTTTATCATGAAACAATTAAGAAAACATTGATGCAAAATAGTAATCATGCAAGTAAGAGAGGTACCAATTATATAATGATCTTACTCTCTCAAGCATAGAGAAAATATCTGTACTTTCCAACAAAAAATGAGAGACAGAAACCACTACTCACCAATAAACCTGGTAACCAGTGCATTTGGCAGCCTTAAAAGCAACAAATAATAGACTGAACAATTGAGTTTCTCTGATGGTGTTGAAAAACATATATAAGATTAATATGTAAGACTACCTATGGAAATCTAATTAGTGTGTCCAACAACTTGAGATGACTATCTGAGCGTAACAAAAAGGAGAAATACATGATGATATATGTATATAAGCCGGCGAACATAATTCCATGTGTATATATATATCTGGAAATCAATTCACTTCCCTCTGCACGCTTGTATGAAATGTCACAGTATTTACCATTAACAAATGACCATGTGCAAGACAAATGGACACCTCGAGGTAAATGAGATCTGCAGGAATAAAAATAGCCACTCCAAGTCTAAATCAGACCCGCAAGAATTTATGAACAACCTCATGAGACGTGACATAAATATTAAGATATCATCTGCAGTTTTTTGTGTCGGTGAAGGATCAAGGCATTAGCGGGCGATTGGAATTGGGGGGAATCTGGACAACCTGATACAGTACAGAATTAGAAGAGACAAAGGCGGACAGCAAGCTCCTGATTCGTCCCATCCAACGCTATCAGCAGGCTACCTGTGATGAATTTACCAATCAGAACTTAAGTTGGCGTTTGAGATAGATGTAATCTGGACTAAAGAGAAGGTGGAGAAAATGAAAGGGGTGGCTCACCGATGGTAGTCGAGGTTCGATCAAGGCACACGGAGAGAGGAGGGCTAAGGGAAAGCAACGCCACCGCCGTTTACTCGACGATGCTACAGAGCACCAGACCAACTCTTGCCGGAACCAAGTTGAGAGAGCTGCCGGATTCGCCGTGGACCGGTGGCCGTTCCGGAGGACCGGACCACACGCGGAGATCCTCACCTAGCCGCCGTACTCTACTTCTGCGTGGGGAAAAGATTGGTCCTTTTTTAGGGGAGAGACATGGCTGGAAACAGAAAGGCATTGCGTGGGGTTGGGACGGTTGGGCTTCGTCTTCTCAGAATAGACGATTGGGCTTCTTTTTCTGTTTGTGAATGACGGCCCTTGGGCTTCATCAGTGATTTAAAGGCTGGTGCGCACGTCTAAATCTCATCACCACTAAAAACAGAGTTTAATGCCAACAGAAATGGGTGTAAAAGGAAAAATAATTGATGATGTGGCAGATTGCTGATGTGGACAGTGTGCATGATGAGAGAATAGGTAGAAGTGGGGAGCAACTTCTTAAGAATGGTAGATTTGTTTGGCATATAGATTTTCCAAAAAGTGTTTTTGGCATGGAAAAAAGAGTATATTGTATTTATTATTTTATTGATTGAAAGGGAAATTAGATATATCTAAATAGTAATGGCTTTATAAAATTGATTTACATAACATGTGCTAAATAACCTATAACATGGTTTCTCGCTCTAACAGCAGCGATCGGCCGGCAGATCCCGCTCCCGATCGGTCGTCTCGACCAAGATCGTATCATTCCCACACGCCTTCCCATGGAGGCTATGACCGGCGTGGGACAAAACTACGACTAAAATCAATGACATCAATGGTAGAACTTGCGACCCGCCCCGGAACATGTTGTGACCAACGAGGCCGGTGACTTTTGATCGTTGGTGAGAGCACAGGTGGTGGTGCTACAAAGTGGCGACGATGATATGCGTCAGTTGCGACCGACCGTCGACGCTGTTGTAACGACATATCCGAATTGTGTCGTTGCGGTCGTCATTGATGATGTTGTTGCCTGCATTCCGAATCTCTCTTGCCAGCTGAAGCACACTGGGTGCGATGCTACCGGGGTCACCGTGCCGAAGATCAAGGCCGACGACTTTTGTCCGGTGCTGAGGGCGCATGGGGTGGTGCTACGAAGTTGGCGACGACGATATGCGTCAGCTATGACCGACCGCCGGCGGTGTTGTAACGACATATCCGAGAGGCCGACACATCAATCTAGCCTCCTCCTTACCTCCACCTTCATGGCGACATAGAATAAGGGAAGGGGTGCCAGCTGCACGCACGGTTTAAAAAAGCGAGCGTACTAGCAGCTATACTAGAGAAGGAAACTTGCAACCATGACGGTCCTTTAAAGAAAATTATTCTAATTCGACCGACCGATCTTGCTCCTGATTGGTCGTCTCGACCAAGATCGCTACAAAGTGGCAACGACAATATGCGTCAGCTACAACCGACCGCAAACGGTGTTGTAAGGACATATCCGAAAGGATGTGAAATCAATCTACTCTCCTCTTCCAAGGACGTTAACCGATGCACTTGCGGCTCCTGGCCTGCAGCGTCGGCTGTCATGACTAGCTGCTGCTTGTGGCCTGTCATGCCAGTCGCCTCGATCAGCACCAATGCGTGAGGTGAAGCAGCCGGTGGACGCGCCGCCAGGTGAGGTGTGAAAATGGAAGGAGGGGGCGTGGTCTCGAGATAGAACAAAGAACGATGGTATACACACGATGGTCCGTAGATGATTTGTGAACGGCAATATTGATCAGCTCGTGCATGCACAACACAAAAGTGAAGTAGACGGCTGGATTTGGCTGTCGTTCGCTCGTCGTGCAGGAAGTTTCGTCCGCGAAGTAGTTTCGTAGAACAAATAGCCGGCGCGAGCTTGGGATGGATGGGGGCACTCCATGGTGTCATGCACATGTTTCTTAATTTGTTCACTGTATATTACACAATGTTCAATGCGTATTTGTGAATTGTTCAACGTTCTTTTACAAATGTTCAGTGCGTATCCGAAAATTATTCAGCGCGCATATTCATATTTTCAAAAATGTTCATCGTATATGCAAAAAAGTTCATTATGTATTAATTAAACTATTTAACTTATTTTTAAAAATGATCAACGATATTGCAAAATGTTCAACGGATATACAAAATATTTTATGCGTTCTTTAAAAAAGAAATCAACAGAGTATGGTACTTAAACTGCCGAGCCTCGAATTATCACAACAGGTCGTAGCTTTCATTGGTTAGCAACGCTACCTAAATGAATAGAGGTGGTGGGTTCGATCTCTGGTTACCGCTAGATTTTTTTTTAAAAGTAATCGTCTGTAGCTCGTTTCCTTCTAATGGGCTGGCCCATGCGCTCTTCCTTCAGCGAACGCTCCACCCTTTGCCGCCCGCGCGCGGCAAATAGGAGCTCCCGAGAGCGAGGCCTCGCACGGCCTGCCTGACACCGTCGCTGAGGTGTCTGGTGGGTCGTGTTACAATTGCAAGTCCAGTTCATATTGGGCCATTGGCCATGCGGCGGCCCAAGGACAATAATCCGATTCCTAGTTTCACATGATTTATTTTTTGGTAATTCACTATTTTTTCGCTAAAAGACCATACACCTTAAAAACCCGGACAAGGCCTTGGTTCCCTTTTTTTCGGTCGGACCGCCGGCCCGGTTCTTAAAACTATCTTCAAATTTAAGCTCTCTTGTTGTTGATCTTCCACTCCTTTGTGAGTATTGATGCCAAATACTTATAATTTCTTAAAATCATTTCAAAGTGTGCATTTCACATTTATGGTGGTTGAGTTATCTTAAAATTCACGTAAAAATATGGCTAATATGATATTCACTACAACCATGCTGAAAATAGTTTGGTGCTTACCCCCTCCGTGAACTAATATAACAGCGATTACATAACTAATATTAGTTTACACAGGGAGTACCAACCAAACTGTATTGCTTTTTCATACCATATTACCAAAGAATGGAAACATTATTTACCAAAATAAGAATGTATTTAGAAAAAGTCATGTTGACACATGGGCCCTATGTGTCAAGATATTTTGTGATCTATGTATGCAGTTGATTTTAGTTTTCCTAGGTACTCCTATAATAGAGCTTGTAACACCATGTATCAACCATGATTATGTGTTACTACTGTTGAACTATGTAACACATATCAGTAACACATATTTATATGTTACCTTGTCAAAATCTATGTAACACACTCGACCAACACATATTTACATGTTACTATTATAATATCCCGGTAACACATTTTGAGGCCTCATATAGTATGTGTTACTGTCTATCGTCCGACACAAAATGCTGTGTTACAATAATTTCCTTTGTCACACATTTTTCAATCTGTTACATGATTGTGTTACTTAAAGTCTGTTTTGTTGTAGTGTGTTCTCGGAAATGAGCTATCATGTGTGAAGATTCATGGCTTTCTAGTTAAATTGTCAATCATATGGCCACATTCATGGCATAGTTTGTTCAAATGATCTCATATTGTGCACAAGGGTGCATCTTGGAATGGCAAACAATGTTGCCTAAGGGAGTTTTCACTTTCTTTGGACGAAAAATTCATTTTCCATTTTTCGAGTGCCCAAAAGGAGGTTTTTCTGTGAAGGACCTCCCAAATAATTGTTGCAAAATTGGACCAAATCATTTTTATAAAATACTAGGCCATATTTAATGCACAATTGACCAAATGGTTGGGTGTAAAAAGTTTTGATCCACCTCTCGTGAAAAAGTCAAATTTCGGCTGATTCAGCTGGAAGTGGGTCAAATTTGAACTGTAGCTGCCTTGTAGTTTGCTGCTTATTTTTTACAAAAATCATTTCTAGGTACATAAGTATCTATTTAATCTGAGAAACACCAAAAAAATACCAAGATTCAACCACTAGCTAGGAACAGTCATTCCCGCCGTTTTGACCTCATTTTGAAACGGGCATAAAAAATTCAAAAAAAAATCAAAAAATTGGAAAACCTTCGCATTGTGTCATTATATATGACCAAGTTAACAGGAAAAATAATAAACTTGTAATACGGCAATTCTTCTAAAAAAGTGTTCTCAGAAACGAGCTATCATGTGTGAAGATTCATGGCTTTCAAGCCAAATGATCAATCTTATGGCCACATTCACGGTATAGTTTGTTCAAATGATCTGATATTGTGCACAAGGGTGCATCTTGGAATGGCAAACAATGTTTCTTAAGGGAGTTTTCACTTTCTTTGGACGAAAAATTCATTTTCCATTTTTCGAGTGCCCAAAAGGAGGTTTTTTTGTGAAGGACCTCCCGAATAATTGTTGCAAAATTGGACCAAATATTTTTATAAAATACTAGGCCATATTTAATGCACAATTGACCAAATGGTTGGGTGTAAAAAGTTTTGATGCACCTCTCGTGAAAAAGACAAATTTCGGCCGATTCAGCTGGAAGCGGGTCAAATTTGAACTGCAGCTCCCTTGTATTTTCCTATTTATTTTTTACAAAAATCATTTCTAGGTACATAAGTATCTATTTAATCATAGAAACACAAAAAAAATACCAAGATTCAACCACTAGTTAGGAACGGTCATTCCCGTCGTTTTGACCGCATTTTGAAAGGGGCATAAAAAAATTCAAAACAAATCAAAAAATTGGAATCCCTTCACATTGTGTCATTATATATGACCAAGTTAACAGAAAAAATAATAAACTTGTAATACAACAATTCTTTTAAAAAAGTGTTCTCAGAAATGAGCTATCATGCGTGAAGATTCATGGCTTTCAAGCCAAATGATCAATCCTATGGCCACATTCATGGCATAGTTTGTTCAAATTATCTCATATTGTGCACAACGGTGCATCTTGGAATGGCAAAAAATATTGCCTAAGGAAGTTTTCATTTTCTTTGGACGAAAAAATCATTTTCCATTTTTTGAGTGCCCAAAAGGAGGTTTTTTTGTGAAGGACCTCCCAAATAATTGTTGCAAAATTGGACCAAATCAATTTTCTAAAATACTAGGACATATTTAATGCACAATTGACAAAATGGTTGGGTGTAAAAAGTTTTGATCCACCTCTCGTGAAAAAGACAAATTTCCACCGATTCAGTTGGAGGCGGGTCAAATTTGAACTGCAGCTCCCTCATAGTTTGCTATTTATTTTTCCCAAAAATCATTTCTAGTTACATAAGTACCTATTTAATCACAAATGCATGGTTTGATGGCGATACGTCGAGGTTTGGGCGGTGGTCGAGGGCCCCAACTCTAGAGCGCGTAAACTCGCATGCCCGCCGCGTGGTCACCACGTGACTGTGGCATTGCCATGTGTTCTGGGAGGCCTAGGCATGTCTAGTGGGTTGGGCACTCTCCAGGTAGGTGCTAGGAAGAAAATTACAACATAAGATTCTCACGAGGATACCGATCGATGCTCAAACATGAATTAGCAGCCAAGTGTTTGATTAGCGGTACGGGAAATGCACATGGATAATGGGCTTGAGTTTTGGTTGAGGATGATCAGTTACTAAGAAGACCGTCTTCACAAATTTTCAGCTCAAAAGGAGGAGTCTAGGTGGTACTTGCTTTGCAAAGTACCACACTGGACATAAATACGAATGTTGAAGCTGGGCACAAAATAATGAATGGATTGAGCTGGCATTTGGTGGAGGATAGTTATTTGGGCATAGGAAAGCACTGTAGAAAATGGATACCATTTGGACATACCAAAGTGGTACTTCCTTCACAAAGTGTTTTTTTGAACAGAATAGGAATATGAATATTTTTGAATTATTTTTGAACTAGGCAAGGATGGTTTTTTACATATTTGACGAAGATATGACCCAAAGAATTTACAAGATTTTTTGGGGAATTTTGGGAATGACAGAAATATAGGTTGCTTCACAACCGAGGGCAAAAACTGCCACATGGATATGACACATAGGCAAAACTGATGAGGTGGCGCCTAGTCGTAGCAACCCACCACAATTTACAAGGTTATGACCATCTATATTGGTCATGATCAGCTAGAAATAAGGCAGCGAACCAGTGCTATCTGCTTTATGACCATTTCGTGTAAGGAAATTATGACCTTTCTGACCAAAATGGTCGTTATAGTTTAGGGTTTGGAGCCCCCCGAACAGCTTTTGGCCAATTGGTCCGAAATGGTCATAGATCTATGACCAATTCTTCCAGGGTCACTAACAGAAGGTCATAAGTTGACATATTTCTTGTAGTGGTACTCGTCGTGATCCTCGTCACCGATGATCCCAGTGCCGAACGGACGGCACCTCCGCGTTCAACACACGTACGATACAGTGATGTCTCCTCCTTCTTGATCCAGCAAGGAGGAAGGAGAGGTTGATGGAGATCCAGCAGCACGACGGCGTGGTGGTGGATGCAACGGGAAAAGCTGCAGGGCTTCGCCGAGACCCTGCGAGAGGAGTAGGAGATGTAACGGGGGGAGAGGCGCCAGGGGCTGAGGTACGGCTGCCCTCTCTCCCCCCGCCACTATATATAGGGGGCCATGGGGGCGCCGGCCCTAGGAGATCCAATCTCCTAGGTGGGGCGGCGGCCAAGGGGGTGGCTTGCCCCCCAAGCCTAAGGGGGGCGCCCCCACCCCTAGGGTTTCAACCCTAGGCGCATGGGGGGAGGCCCATGGGGGGTGCGCTAGCCCACTAGGGGCTGGTCCCCCTCCCCCTACGGCCCACGGGGCCCTCCGGGATGGGTGGCCCCACCCGGTGGACCCCTGGGACCCTTCCGGTGGTCCCGGTACACTACCGGTGACCCCCGGAACTCTCCCGATGGCCGAAACTGGACTTCCTATATATTAATCTTTACCTCCGGACCATTCCGGAACTTCTCGTGACGTCCGGGATCTCATCCGGGACTCCGAACAACATTCGGGTTTCCGTGTGCATATATCTCTATAACCCTAGCGTCACCGAACCTTAAGTGTGTAGGCCCTACGGGTTCGGGAGACACGTAGACATGACCGAGACGACTCTCCGATTAATAACCAATAGCGGGATCTGGATACCCATGTTGGTTCCCACGTGTTCCTCGATGATCTCATCGGATGAACCACGAAGTCAAGGATTCACTTAATCCCGTATGTAATTCCTTTTGTCTATCGGTACGGTACTTGCCCGAGATTCGATCGTCGGTATACCGATACCTTGTTCAATCTCGTCATGGCAAGTCTCTTTACTCGTTCCGTAATCCATCATCCCATGACTAACTCCTTAGTCACTTTGAGCTCATTATGATGATGTCTTACCGAGTGGGCCCTGAGATACCTCTCCGTCATACGGAGTGACAAATCCCAGTCTCGGTTCGTACCAACTCAACAGACACTTTCGGAGATACCCATTGCGTACCTTTATAGCCACCAGTTACGTTGTGACGTTTGGCACACCCAAAGTATTCCTACGGTATCCGGGAGTTGCACAACCTCATGGTCTAAGGAACAGATACTTGACACTTGAAAAGCTTAAGCATTACGAACTACACGATCTTGTGCTAGGCTTAGGATTGGGTATTGTCCATCACATCATTCTCCTAATGATGTGATCCCGTTATCAATGACATCCAATGTCCTTGGTCAGGAAACCATGACCATCTGTTGATCAACGAGCTAGTAACTAGAGGCTTACCAGGGACACGTTGTGGTCTATGTATTCACACATGTATCGCTGTTTCCGTACAATACAATTCAAGCATGAATAACAGACAATTATTATGAACAAGGAAATATAATAATAATCCTTTCATTATTGCATCTAGGGCATATTTCCAACAGCCTCGTATGTCCTCGACATCGAGATTCATCGAGATAGGTCCAGAGGAATGTTAGGACTATCACAAAAGGCATACTTTGAGAGAGTGCTGAAGAAATTCAATATGCATAAGTGCTCACCCTCACGTTCTCCTATACTTAAGGGCGATAAGTTTGGGACATTTCAATGTCCGAGGGACCAGTATGAAACTGATTAGATGAAGTCGGTTCCTTATGCTTCAGCTGTCGGGAGCATCGTGTACGCTCAAGTTTGTATGCGCCCAGATTTATGTTTGGTAACCGGGATGCTTGGCAGATACCAATCAAATCCAGGACCGGACCACTGGAAGGCGGCAAAGAAATTCTTGCATTATATGCAAGGAACTAAGGATTTCATGCTTACATATAAAAGAACTGATAACCTAGAAATTATTGGTTATTCAGATTCTGATTTTGCTGGGTGTGTGTGGATAGTAAGAGATCCACGTCAGGTTATGTATTCACACTCGCGGGAGGAGCCATATCGTGGAAAAGCTCCAAACAAACGTTAACTTCTGCGTCTACAATGCAAGCGGAATTTGTAGCATGTTTTGAGGCCACCGAGCAGGCTGTATGGCTAAAGAATTTTATTCCCAGGCTTAAAGTGGTTGACAGCATATCTAAACCAATTTTATTATACTGCGATAATGAACCTGCAGTTTTCTATACGAGTAACAACAGATCAAGTGATGCTGCCAAACACATTGACATCAAGTATCGTGTTGTGAAAGATAGAATCCAGGATCAAACAGTTGATCTTAAGCATATGAGAACGAAGCATATGCTTGCGGATCCGCTAACAAAAGGCTTACCACCCAGTATTTTTCGTGAGCATGTTGCCGGCATGGGACTACTGGAAGCCTTATGATTCTGGAATAAAAGGACCATTAAAATAAACCACTCCCCAATTAGTAAAATGTTTTCCGTTTCGAGATAGGCGGGTGTGCTATAAGTGTTGGGGTTCTATGGCGTTTCGAGTCGTTGTAACACCTCACTTTGGTACATCATTCCTATGTAGAATGGGCAAATGAAGTTAAGCCTAACGATTAAGGGGGAGAATGTTGGTTTGATCTGACGGCTTAAACAGGCAAGTTAGATCAATTAGTCTAACAAAAAAAAACAAAGGGATAACGATAAGTGAAGGGGTCCACGCACCAACGTACGTGAGCCTCAATCAAAACTAACACGCTCTGATCGGGGGCGCCCAAAAACCAATTCAGGTCTTGGGTCCTCTGTCGCCAGCGCCATATTAAAGGATACGGTAGAGAGCTAGCCACCTGCGCGATCACAATTCACGTAAGGTTTTCTCTCCTCCCGATATTCTCACCCCATCCGATCAGGTGGAGTGCTACAGCGACGGGAAGACCTAAGCCAACCGCCGCTACTATCCCCGGGCAGTGCCGGTGGCGTCCTAAAGGAATCAGGACGTCGAGGAGAACCGCTACTTCGACTACATCACCCCTGCATCAAGTCTGCACCAAGCAGGCGACCATGTCCACTGCCGTGACATGTAATGATTCCCTAAACCCTTCTCTGTTCATGCTTTTAAGGTGATCTAGATGCAATTAGTTTCTGCTAGTCGCATCCCAGAGATGCATAATTAATCCAACAGTTTGGACTAACAATGACGACTACACGAGGGAGGTCGGCCACGGTGGCGTCGGCGGCCATCAACGCATGCACCGGCCATAGGCTCTGCTCCACCGTCACGTTCACCAGCAGCCGTGTCAGACGCGGCACCGGCCTCTCCAACAGGGCGGCCACCGGGTGGCCTAGCAGTGCCTCTACCGTGGATGGCATGTGCATGGAGCTGCTCATGGTCGATCGGGACGAAGGGAGAGACCAATCAAGATCAATAGCGACGGTGCGTATGCATGTGGTTTCTAAAGGCGCGAGAGATGAACTATTTTCTGAGTAACTATTGTTCGCAGTGACACTGACAACCTATGTATTTGTAGACACTTTGTGCGTGTAGTGATAGTGAGAAAATTTGATATAGTATAGGTGGCGGTCGTAGGGTGGAAGAAAACGACTGAATCGGTGTTGGGTAGTGATAGGTGGAGGGGGTGAAGAGGCACATACGAATGATACGAGGCCACCGAGCGAGGAGGAGGATGGATGACGGCATGCACGACGGTACCGATGATTGTTCAACCTGGGGAGGCGCTAGCTATGCAGTGATTCAACGTTGTTAGGGCATCTCCAACACGGATCTTCAAACTACTCGCAAACGTTTGGATTGTACGGTCTGAACATGTTGTGCCATCCAATGTGGTCTGTATCGGTCCGTGCAGCGATCCGAACATACTTTTTCCCGTAAAATGGAGACAAAGAGGGCGGTTTTGCGGGCATGCGAACCATTGCCACTACCGTATCGACTGCACTCGCCCATCCAAACCCCCTCCCTTGCCCATGCGT
>LR738712.1:756101279-756158439 GCA_902687465.1 Secale cereale
CCCCCCGAAACGGTCAGCGCCGCTCCAGAGCGTCATTGCCGCATTCATGCCCAACCAGAGTGGACACGACCTCTCACAGGCGCAGGCATTGAAGAGGCATGTCGTCCGAGAGAGCACCGCCCGTGCCGTTTCCCGATGCACGCGACTGCTCCACACTCAAATGACACCATGGCCGTCCGTCCGTCCGCACGTTCGTCTACCTCCCACATTAATGACATGCGGTTGTCGAGAACCTACTTCGGCGCCACATATCCGTCCGGCTGCCGCTCACCATTGTGCCCACTATACAAATTGCAGCCCTGGCCATAGCAGCACTCATCCTCCTCCTGTCACTTTCTTCTCCCCGCACCACTCCCAACATGGCCTCCCCGTAGTCCAAAGCTCTCTGAGACGGACACCGAGAGGACACACAGTGCGTCTACCTCGTGTCCATGTGGACGCAAATCGGACGCAAAAATGGGCCAGGAATGCTTCTAGATGGGACAACGAGCCGACAGATTTTTGGTTTGCTTCCACGTGTTGGGCCGGTGCTTTCATCCATTTTGACGCAAACGGGCACACGCGGGCCATTGCATTGGTGCGATTCAGTTACCCTCACTATCAAAGAACAAACATACTACAGGGGAATTTATTGGACAATCAAAAGAACAAAGTAAGGGTCGACACTCCAGCCCCAGTATCAATCCACTAGATTGGGAGAAGAGCAAGATGGAAGGTGACAAGGAGGGTATTGGAGGAGGGTTTCTAACCTGCAACATAAGTGTGGATGATGATCAATATGCAAAGGGAATGTAAGCCAGGATGTTAGTGCCTTCACAGTGGTGAGCACCTCCACAAACATAAGGACAAAAATCATCAACTACGACTGCAGATGCAAGCATTCGAAAATATATACATCATGGGAGTCGGAGCTAAGCCTCTATTCTAAATCGGTAGCATCGATGGTGGAGGCATGGAGATGGACTGTTAGGAGAGGGGGTGGGAGCCTCGAGAAATTAAGAGGGTCCAACTAACTAAAAAGGAGAGAAGAGAGAAAACATACATGCAATCGCATTAACACGACATGACATAATAGAATGTGAGACTAAAATGAACAAAATAACCATTGAATTTATAAATTACAAACAACAACCATTAAAATGCGTGCATCCTTTTCTTCTGTAATTGGGGAAATTAAGTACCCGAGGTCTCTTCGTACGATGTCTATCTCTCATGTTTCTCGTGACCATAATTTGGTTAGTGATTTTCTAGCAAAACTTGTGAGGGTTGAGCGTAGAATAGTCGTTGGTTGGGGTCTGGTACCCCGAGTTAGTTGAATTGTGAGAGAAAGATTGTAATTATTTGAATGTTTGAGCATCATATAGGAAATTTCGGTTTCTTCCGCTGGGCCGTGCGAGCGAAAAAATGCTAGGAGTAGTACTGTACGAGAATTATTGGACTTAATTTTTTTACCCAGCCCGTTGGAGAGCAGCCCAAACTGGCACAGATCCGCGAGATCTACCTCCGCCGCTGCCACAACCCCACCGCACTCCTGGCACAGATCTCCACCTCCCGGCGACCATGGCGGCGGAGGCCGCAGTAGCGACTCCCCTCCTCGCTGGCCTACCGGACGAGATCACCATCTGGGAGATCCTCGTCCGCCTGCCCACCAAATCCCTCCTCCGTTGCCGCGCCGTCAGCCCCGCGTGGCGCCGCGCCACCTCCACCCGCGATCTCCTCCTCTCCCACCACGCCAACCAGCCCGCCCTGCCCCTCCTCTACAGCCACAACGACGTCGCCGACGGCGGCCAGTCACTGGACGTCACGCTCTTCGACCACCGCGCAGGGGTCGCCGCCGGCGCCAGCGCCGGCGCCGACCAGTTCCAGCGCGTCGCGCGGCTGAAACCGGCTCCCTTGGAAGGGGGGGTCGACGGGAGTTTCACTCCCCTCTTCTATCCGGTGGCCTCCTGCGACGGCCTCCTCCTCCTCTCCATCGACTGCGACCTCTCCATCTGCAACCCGGCAACTCAGCAGTATGCTCCCCTAGAGCAGCTCGATGGCTTCATGACCGTGGGGATGTACCCTCACCCCCCTACCGGTCAGTACCGGCTGTTGCTGTACCATGAAACAGATCAACTCACCGTCTATGTTTTCTCAATCGGCTCCAACCAGCCACCGAGGCACATAGGGCGCCCCGATCCGTTGGCCGGCCACGGACTTCTGTTCCGTGGTAGCCTGCATTGGCACACCGGCGACCGGATAATGGTATTCGACACCACCACCGAGTCGTTCCGGCAGATCCGTTCCCCGGTTGCCCCTGAGGAGGGCTATGGATGACTGTTTGACATGGGTGACATGCTTGGCATCTTCCTCCTTAATGATGAAAAGACAACCGTTGATATTTGGGCGATGCAGGACTACCAAGGCGAGGTCTGGGCTTTCAAGTGTCGGGTTGAATTGCCGGTTGCCGAGATCAGGGACCAGTGTCGAAATTATAGCCATTATGATGAAGTGATTGTTTTTAATGGTGACGGCGAGTTGCTCGTGTTGGTCGGTTTTGAGGACTGGCTGTTTCAGGTTGATGTTGATGGCAAGTTGATTGCCGGTTTCCATGCCAGAGGCCTCCCTTCTGATAATATTGTGCACAAGCATACTCTTGTTCAGCATACCTTCTTTCCGAGACTCGAGGGTTATGTTGTGAACGATTCGCCTTTCATTTGACCAGATGATTATGTTGTCAACGCTTAGGGATATCGAGTGCTGTTGTGTTTCTTATTGTCCTAGCTCTCCATGTCCACATGAGCTGTTGTATGTATCAACTAGATCCATTATTAAGCTTCTATGTTCTATGTTGAAGAATAGAAAAAAGTATGATCAAGAAGCTGTGACTATTCGATGTATTTTCATTGAATTCCTTTTGAGTTGAAGTGGCTGATGTGAGTGTGGATTCTAAAATTACAAGTCATTTGGTTCACCCTCTGAAATGTTTGCCTATTGATCTGACTCGTGTCTATGTTTTCTTGGAAACTCAATAATGTTTTGTATTGAACCATACTTTTATAATCCTGCTTTTGCATTGCATCGTTCGGTGTTGTATCAATCATTTCACTTTAGCAGCTAACCACTTTAAGGGATCAATGCTTCATCTGGTGTTTTATCTTAAGAGAAGCTGGAGAAATGAAACTTGTGCTGATAAGCAGAAGAAAGGCTATCGTTGTCCAGCTCAGCTCACAGATTGTGCTCCCCTTTTGATTCTGTAAGTGCCAGCCATGCACATTTTTTCTTTGACCGGCACAATCTGTATGAATTAGGCCCCCTATGAGTCGGCTTCTTTCTTTTTTATGTAGACAAGTTATGATCAAGAAGCTCAGGCTGTTGCATGGTTGCGTGAAATTCGTACTTACTTTTGGGCTGAAGTGGCTAGCATGTTGATGCTCAAATTATTTTGTTGTTTTGTTCGGCATTAGAAATAGTTGCCTGTCGATCTGCCTCATGTCTCTGCTTGTTTTCTCTTTAATGAAGAATTGCCCATGTTTATATTGAGAGTATTCTTCTTTCTTAAAGATCATCCAGTGGCTTATTTACTGGAACCTACTGTGTTATATAAATTCGCAGTACAAATTCTGGGAATTCAAAAATCAATTCTTGGTGTCATGACTGACCACCGGGTAAGACTAGATATCTGTTATCTTGTATTCCAGTTTTAGTATTTTAGGTACTTCGAACTCAGACTTGAATTTATTTCTTTTTCAGGACATGAGAGAGGATCCCTACAACTTGTGAATTTAAGAAGCATAAAAGGAAACAATTAAAGAGAACACAAGGATAGAAAATGTTGTGAGTAACGTGCACAAGCCCGGTGAACACAATCCATCCAAAAGGGATGATACTAATGATTATCCAAGCTTACCGGGAAATCTGCTGATCTCACTAGCTCATCTAAAGGCAAGAAGTTATATGATTTATATATGGCTATTAAAACTCAAAATGAACCTACCTTATGTTTGTCGCAAGTCTATGATGGTTTTGCTTATCTTGAAGTCCCCATAGTATGGATGTGTGTTTGAGTGACTATTCTGGTTCTCGAAATCAGTTTAAGTTGAGAGTTGATAACTATATTGTAGATAGCTACAAAGCCAAATTACAAACCGAAATTACTGTGTATGCCATTTCCAGGGAGTGCCTGTATAGTTTAATATTAATGTTTCTTTTATGATTAAATTAGAGATATATTACACTAAGTGTTTATGTTTGGCATCTGTTGTTCCCTGCTCAATGGTGCAAGACTGTAGTGTAAAGTGATGGCCTGATGCTAATATCTCATGTGTTCTCTACAATATTGTAGCCTTTCCCTGTACGATATATCTAATGCTTTAACCATCTAATTTTCTAACCCATCGCACATCTTCAATCTGCATAATGCATGCGGTCTGTTATGGAATCTGTGTGCATATTCATGCGCCTTGTACATACACTATGTGTTCTCAACTTCTCATGTGCTGTTTCTTATATTAATTGCAGAACAGATTGTACTTTTCTCAAACAAGGTTATACTGCTCAAATGTCGAAGTTCTAACATGTATTGCATCGCTATGTTCCGAAATGTAACATCTTGCTTCTATTGCAGTCTCAGCCCACGCTTTACGTTCAACAACCAGTAAGTATACTCGAGTTTAGTGGACTACCAATGTCGTTGAACATGAAAAGGAGGGGATAGAGGCAAGGTACAACACGCATCTCAATAACTTATGCTATTTGCACTCTGCTAATTCTTAGATATTGGATCATGTAGTTTTTTTAAGAAACAATCATGCTTTCTAAAATAAGTCTATAGTTATTTGTTTTTACTATCGACGCGTTTATTACTTCATTTTTATCAATTGGGATGGTTGCCCTTTTGCTTAGAAGGTAATAACTGTTGGTACACCGCCTGACCTCAAAATGTAAATGGAGATAAAACTAAAAATATCGGGCGAGATTTGAATTTTTCGCTGGGTAATGGAAGGGCCGGTTTTCCACCGGTTTCCGAAAATCTTGGTCGAGAAAAAGCCCCCTGGCTATGATGTACTTCATCTGTTAGGACTTTCCCATCATTAGAAACTTAGTTCAAGTGATTTATTGTACTTTAGTTAGTTTCTCCTAGAGGGAGAAATTGAGCTTTCTCCTGAAACATGAACAATTAGAGCATCTCCAGCCGTTGCGCCCACAAGACGCGCCGAAAACCGCCGCCTGGGGGCGAGCCGGCGCTAGTTTCGGCTTGGGTGCCAGTGCATTCCCAGTCGCTGCCCCCCCCCCTCCCAGGTCACCCCCAGGCGCCGATATCGGCCCAGTTTCGGCGGTTTCAGCCCATTTTCGGCACTTTCAGCCCATTTCCGGCGCAAAACGGCCCAGGCTCGACGTTCTCATAGACAGATAGATAGATAGTTCACATAATCTTAATCCTACGATAGATAGATAAATAGATAGTTCACATAGTCTTCTCGTACGAACTACTACTACTAGTCATTCTTCGACTCGGACTCTGTCTGGAAGAGTTAATATGGGTGCGGTGGTCAGACGTTTCTTTAGCTCACTGAAACTTTGATCACAGTCTTGTGTCCATTCAAACTTCTTGTCCTTTTTGTGTAGCTCAGTCATGGGTTTGGCAAGCTTGGAGAATCCTTCAATGAAACGACGGTAATATCCCGCTAGTCCAAGGAAGCTTCGGATCTGAGATACGGTTGTGGGTGGCAACCAATTGAGCACATCTTTTACATTGCTGGGGTCTACGGCTATACGTTCGGCGGATAGCACGTGTCCAAGAAATCCGACTTGTTTAAGCCAAAACTCACATTTGCTGAACTTGGCGTAAAGCTGATGGTATTGGAGTCGCTGCAACACTGCTCGGAGATGTCCCTTGTGATCCTCTTCACTTTTTGAATATATAAGTATGTCATCAATAAAGACCACCACGAACTTATCGAGGAAGTCCATGAACACTTTATTCATCATGTGCATGAAGAAGGCAGGGGCATTGGTGAGACCAAAGGACATAACTGTATATTCGTAAAGACCGTATCGAGTGGTGAATGCGGTCTTAGGAATATCCTCCTTTTTAATCTTGAGCTGATGGTATCAGGTCCGTAAGTCAATTTTGGAGAATACCTTGGCCCCACTGAGCTGATCGAACAAATCATCAATCCTTGGCAGCGGGTATTTATTTTTGATGGTGACATCATTCAGCTGCCGATAATCTACACACATGCGGAGGCTGCCATCCTTTTTGCTTACAAAGAGTGCAGGCGATCCCCATGGTGAGGAACTGGGACGGATATACCCTTTCCGGAGCATCTCATCGAGCTGCTTCTTTAATTCCACTAACTCTAATGAGGGCATCATGTAATATTTCTTGAATAACGGCGCGGTTCCGGGTACCAGATCTATTGCAAACTCAAGTTCCCGGTCTGGCGGCATGCCTGGTAGTTCTACCGGAAATACATCAGGAAATTCACTGACCACATGAATTAATTCCAACTCAGCCACGGCGGTGAATATCATCCCCTTCTTTGGTATGCTTTTGCGCGAGTAGAACTTTGTAACTTCCCCTTCTTGATTGATCAAAGTGACTTCCTCGGGTTGCACAGTTTATGCATACTTGGTATTGAGTCAGCCAATTCATGCCCAAAATAACATCCAACTGTGCTGACTCGATAAGTATCAAGGAAGTTGGAAAGCTTATTCCGTTGACATTGATTTTCAAGTCACGGCAGACCAGACTGCTCTTGATTAAAGATCCCGGGGTTTGTACCAGCATATTTTTACCCAAGAGAGAACAAGAAAAATTATTTTGGGCAAGAAAACTCCGGGAAATAAAAGAGTGGGAATCCCCCGAGTCAAATAAAATTACTGCAGGTATGCTATTAATAGAAAACATACCGATGACTACTTTGGGGTTTTCCTGGGCTTCATCTGAGGAGAGGTGATTGACGTGCCCGGTGATGTTTTGCTGGTGCGGGTACGACCTCATGAAGTTGACTTGTGGCCGGATTAAGGCGTTCGCCTTGCTGTTCTTGGGACACTGACGGGCATAATGTCCACTTTTCCCGCAACTGAAGCAAGAATTATTGCGCTGACGCTCCTCGTGCACTGGGTTGGTGACAACATTCTTGACTTTGGTAGTAGTCTTGTTAACATTTTGTTCCCAATTGGGCTTGTAGTCTACCCGAGTTTGCTGCTAGGTTCGAGCCTTCTATACTGGTGGTCCTTCTTTTCTTGGTTCAAACTTGCGTTTGTGCTCGTTATTAGTGGACCGGTTGTCCAGTACGAGCTTGTGTTCTCTTTCCGCAATGAAAGCTTTATTTACCAAAGTTTGGAAATCTGGAAAATCAAGCATGCTGAGAGTGCACCTGAGTTGCGAGTTTAATCCTCCAAGAAACCGGTCAATCTTTCTCTCTTCCGTGGCCACGTCATACAGGGAATAACGGGCCAGATGGTTGAATTGTTACAAATATTATCCCACAGATAGATTTCCTTGGGCGAGGGCAAGAAAATCACGCTGCTTGGTCTCCATTACTCCAGTAGGGATTTAATATTTTCGAAACTGATCCTTGAATTTGGTCCAGGTGAGTGCATCATCAGCAGGCCACATGGCTTTTGTATTTTCCCACCATACGGCAGCAGCGCCTTCAAGATAGTGGGTTGCATATGGAACTTTGTCATCTTCGGCTGTACGGGCAATCTCAAGCTTCCCCTCAATGGTTCGCAACCAGTCATCGGCATCCAATGGGTCAACTTCCTGACTGAAACTGGGAGGTTGAGTTCGCTGAAAATCTGATAGCTTGGAGTAATGACCATTCTGTTGTCCATTCTGGCCAATCATAGCTTGAACACTTTTTAATACCTCCAGTAGATCATTATTCCTTCTTTCCTCAAACATACGGAGGATTTGTTCAGTGGTAGGCAGATGTGGCGGTGGAGGCGGTGGTATGAATGGCTCGGGGGATTGTCCTGCCTGTCTGGCGGAGCGACGAACAGGAACATCCTCATGAGCGCTGTTACTGTTGCCTCCCCACGTCATCCTATTATGGATTTTTCCCAAGACAACGCAATCGAGATGAGAAGCATTCAAAAGCAAAATAGGTGGGGAAACCCATCTACAAAATTCGAGGAAAAACAGAATTGCGAAGAAAACGGAGAGCAGAAGATACACAACTTTAGCATAATTATACAAGGACGCATACATGAAAGGAAAATCAACATGCCCGGTTACACTACTCTCATACATAAAACATCACGACTTGTACATCATACATCAGTCTGACAACTGCTAATACTCTGGAGCTCTACTGCTCTGTGGGTGCTGCGGGGTTCTCTCCTGAAGTTGACTCGGATCCAGAACTGACGAGATTAACGGAAACCTCAGGGTTAAAGGTAACACGGCGACGCTGCCTCGGAGGCTCTCCTTCCGGGGCGGGAGTAGGGTGGATCATAGGAGCTAAAGGGGTAGTGAGGAGTGAGATCCACTCGGCAGGGGCACTAAGAGGAGTTATGGTCGAGGTGCCCGAGCTACTAGGAGGGGTTACTGGTGAAATAGGGGAAATGGAACTGGGGACGTAAGAGGTGAATCCCAAGGAAGCAGAAATGGTGACAGACCTAGTAGTGGCTAAAGCAATGCGAGCGTGAGTCAACTCGCGTGCTAGCTCGTGGATCATGAGGTAACTAGCAGTGATATAACGGGAAAGATGGCTAGCAACGCTATCAGACTCCGGATCAATTTCAGGAAAATGAATACGACCGTTGTCATGCAAAGAAGGGTATTATTGGAAACCTAGGTGGTCCTGCATGCGAACCTCGCTGTGATGGAGCTCAACAAGGATTTCGAATGCAGCAAATTGGACGGCTAGCGAAGCGATAGAAGCGTGACCGCTTCGAGATGTACGAGTATAGGAGCTGGAGCTAGAACGGACGCGCAGAGTCACCACTGCCTGATATTCATATATTGAGTCAGCTAGGCGCTCCCGTTACACACGATAAACTGGGTCGTCTCCACGAGGGTACAGCCGACGCCACACACTGCGAAGGAGGTGCGGTGAAGTGTACGGCATCAGCTGCAACTGGCACGGATACGACACCGGAGCCATCTACACTCACAACCATTATTGAGTTAGCATAAAATAATACAAGTAGATGTAAAGCAATATCCAACTAGACAGACTACCGGCACTCAACCTAAACGTGTATCTAGCGTTTAAATAGTACGTCCTAGTCTAACGCATCCTACAGTCAGCGCGGCTCTGATACCAAGCGTTGTGGCACCCCGGATCAGAGTGACCGTTTACCTTGCATTGCAAGCCCAGAGACCTTGTCTTCTGGCAACACACAACATCTTGGTACAGAAAACAACTGCTTTATTGATACTAGCAGACCATAGTTATAGATTATAATAGGTAGCGAGGCCGAGCAACACACACGGTGCCGCTGGACTATAAAGTGAATGAAACCAATAACTACAGCAACCAAAAGAAATTATTTAACAAAATAATTACCATGGATAACATAAATCATTTGTTCAAGTTGGAAAAATCACAAATATTGAAATGGCACTATGAAAATGTTGTTGTGGCTTGCCATAGTTCAAATGAGGCTCACAAGCCTCCTGGTGATCCTCAAGACAAGTTTCCTCTTCTGAAAATAAATAAAAGTTCAAAAAGAAACTATCAAGAATCATTCAAAAATTCACCAGAAAATCCACACAGCACCAAATAGTCTCTTTTTTGGTGTGCTGCAAGATTTCTTTACAAAGAACACAATGCAAAAAGAATCAATTCATTTGGACGTATGGTTAAAAAGATATTGCAGTTTGAAGTTTTTTGGAATTTATTCAAATTTAGAAGTTTAAATAGATATAATAGGGGGGTGACGTCGAAGGCGTAAAAGCCCAGAGCGCCACCACTCATACCGCTTCGGGCGGGTATGGAGAGGCTGACTAGCGGGCCCCGGTAGTCAGGTGAGAGGGAGAGAGTGGGATGAGCATAGGCGGCCGCTGCTTCGCCGAAGCGCACGCCGACGACGCTGCCCCTTGGCTCAAAAGAAAAGGATAGATCGACGGAGGAGGTTGAGGCGCACCTGCCCGTACCCGTAGGGTAGCTAGAGGTGGACGGACGGTGTCGGAACGGAGCTCGGAGGCGGAGGGAGAACAGGGGGTTCGCCGGAGTTGAAGAAGACGTCGAGCAACGGCGCCTCCAATAGCTCCAGCTAGGTGGAGAGGCCCCACCAAAGAGTGGCGGAGGCTCTGGTGAGGTCGCCTTGGACATAGAGGGCTTGGAGCTACCTCGACGACCAGAGGGGGATCGCCGGTGAGCTCGAGCTCGGGAATGGTGGCCTGAGGCCTGCCCGGCCGGGCCACGGGGTTCTACTCGATCTGTGGTCGTGTGGGAGTGGAGCTGGGTGCTCGGAGCGGCTGGGAGAGGGTCTATATATAGGCGAGCGAGAGGGAGGGAAACGGTATTCCGCCGGCGACACCTGGCTGCGCCCGGCGACGAATTGGCGTCAGTGAGAGGGGGAGAAGACGAGGGAGTCACGCGGGAACTGTGGCCGGACGGGGACGAGCACAGGGGAGCTGGGGTGGCGACGAGCACAGTGTGCGCCGCACTGTGGCCTTGGCCGGACTGTGCCCGTGCTCGCTGCGGCGAGCTCCGGCATCGGCGAGCACCAGAGGGGGACTGTGGAGGTGAAGACGATGATGGTGGCATGGTTTGGCGCGCTTGGGCAGGCGCGGAAGCGAGCACGCGCTCTACAGAGCGCTCGGCGGCATCCAGATCGCGCCGACTGACTGCCATGGCATGATGTACACGCGTGGTCACTGCGCGAACTATGCCTACTGGCTGACTTGGTGCCAAAAACCGTGCCTGGCGTGTTGTTCGTGGTAGATAGGAGAGTTACCCGTGGTTGGTTCATTCCCAGACGCAATAGAAAGAATATAACACGCCTGGTAAGTTTCTGGACAGAAACTTTGAGAGCTTACTGAGGTAAAATGGTTAATAGTTGGAGGCTGTGCTTTGGAGGCTAGTCAAGAGTTACTAAGGTGAAGATGCACAAGGAGTTTCAGAAGAAGTGGAGCAAGTAAAATGGTAATTGCTGTAGAAACTACCATTTCTGTCCAGAATAGAAAATATTTTCTGTAGCAAAAATATTCCAAAAAGTAGTGCAATATTTTTGCTCAGGAATGTGTCTTAGGGTCCAAAGAATATTTAGGATTTTCCTCTGAATTTTGTGAGCTAGAAAAATAGGGGTTGCTTTGGAGCACAAAGAATTTAGCTAGGGTTTTGGGGAGTAAAATGAATATTTTTCAAATCAGAAAAATATTCCATGAAGTATATTTGAGTGGTCTAGAGGGAAAAGATAGTTTGAGATGGATAGGAGTCACTTGGGTGAAAGTCAAGGGTACCCAAGTGTTTTAAATCCATATGAAAAGATTCAAAAAATCCCAAGGTTTGAAAATAAATTCAAATAAAGCTCTGGCAAATAAAAGAGGGCAAAAATCAGGCTGTCACAATACATGAAAGAAATGAAATAGATGATATTTTTTTTTGAACAACGTCCTCTGCTTAAACACAATCTACCTATTGAAACTCTAGGAGGCCCCCCTCCACCTAAAGGTGATCCCGTGTTTGAATTAAAACAATTGCCAAACACTTTGACATATGCTTATCTTGATGAAAAGAAGATATATCCTGTTATTATCAGTGCTAACCTTTCAGAACATGAAGAAGAAAGATTATTGAAAGTTCTAAGGAAGCACCGAGCTGATATTGGATATACTATTGAAGATTTAAAGGGCACTAGTCCCACTCTACGTCGGCACAAGATCAATATGGAACCTGATGCTAAACTCGTTGTTGATGTCGGTTAAATCCGAGGATGAAAAAAGTGGTAAGAGCGGAAATATTAAAACTTCAAGAAGCAGGTATAATCTATCCTATAGCTGATAGTAGATGGGTAAGTCATGTTCATTGTGTTCCTAAGAAAGGAGGTATTACTGTTGTTCCTAATGATAAGAATGAACTTATTCCAGAAAGAATTGTTACAGGCTATAGAATGGTAATTGAATTTAGAAAATTAAATAAAGCCACTAGAAAAGATCATTACCCTCTGCCTTTTATTGAACAAATGTTAGAAAGATCATCTAAGGACACACACTTTTGCTTCCTTGATGGATACCTTTGTTTTTCACAAATACCTATTTCTCAACCTGATCAAGAAAAGACTACTTTTACTTGTTCGAACTTATGCTTATAGACTTATTCCTTTCGGTTTATGCAATGCACCTGCTACCTTTCAAAGATGTATGACTGCTATATTCTCTGACTTTTGTGAAAAGATTGTAGAGGTTTTCATGGATGATTTTTCTATGTATTGGAAGTCTTTTGATGATTGCTATGCAATATTGATCGAGTTTTGCAGAGATGTGAACAAACAAATCTTGTCTTGAATTGGGAGAAGTGCCACTTTATGGTTAACGAATGTATTTTCCTGGGCCATAAGATTTACGAAGGATATTGAAGTGGACAAAGCTAAGGTTGATGCAATCGATAAAATGCCATGTGCTAAGGATATCAAAGGTATTTGTAGTTTCCTAGGTCATGCTGGTTTCTATAGGAGATTCATTAAAGAATTTTTCTAAAATTTCTAGGCCTCTGACAAATCTTTTCCAAAAGGATGTTCCTTTTGTTTTTGATTATGATAGCTTTCAAGCCTTTGAAACACTAATGTAAGCCTTAATTTCTGCACCTATTGTTCAACCACCTGATTGGAATTTGCCTTTTGAAATTATGTGTGATGCTAGTGATTATGCTGTTGGTGCTGTTCTAGGACAAAGAGTTGATAAGAAACTAAAAGTTATTCATTATGCTAGCAAGACTCTAGACAGTGCTCAAAAGAATTATGCTACTACTGAAAGGGAATTCCTAGCAGTGATGTTTGCTTGTGACAAATTTAGATCTTACAATGTTGATTCAACAGTAACGGTTAACACTGACCATGCTGCTATTAAATATCTTATGGAAAAGAAAGATGCTAAACCTAGAATTATTCGGTAGGTTCTCTTGCTACAAATATTTAAGTTGCATATCACTGATAGAAAAGGAGCTGAGAACCCTGTAGCTGATAACTTGTCTAGGCCTGAAAATGTGCTTGATGACCCACTACCTATTGATGATAGTTTTCCTGATGAGCATTTAGCTGCAATAAATATTACTAATAACACTCCTTGGTATGCTGAATATGCTAATTACATTGTTGCTAAATATTTACCACCTAGTTTTACATACCAACAAAAGAACAAATTCTTCGATGATTTAAGACACTACTTTTGGGATGACCCACACCTTTATAAACAAGGAGTAGATATTATTATTAGACATTGTGTACCTGAGCATGAACGGGGACAAATCCTTCGGAAATGTCACTCGAAGCATATGGAGGGCATCATGCCGGAGATAGAACTCCTCAAAAGGTATTGCAACCTGGATTTTACTAGCCTACTCTCTTAAAGGATGCTCGTAAGTTCATCTTATCTTGTGATGAACGTCAAAGAATAGATAATATCAGTAAGCGTCAAGAAATGCCTATGAATTATTCACTTGCTGTTGAACCATTTGATGTTTGGGGATTTGATTACATGGGACCTTTTCCTTCCTCTAATGGGTATACACATATTTTGGTTACTGTTTGCTACCTCTTGAGCTTGTGTTGTATTCCCTTGAAGAGGAAAGGGAGATGCAGCACAGTAGCGTAAGTATTTCCCTCAGTTTTTGATAACCAAGGTATCAATCCAGTAGGAGACCACGCGCCAGTCCCTCTCACCTGCACAAACAAATAAGAACTTCGCAACCAATGCGATAAGGGTTTGTCAATCCCTTTACGGTCACTTACGAGAGTGAGATCTGATAGAGATGATAGTTTATAGTTTTTGTATTTTTAGTTTAATGAAACAGCAAATAAAAGCAAGAAAAGTAAAGTAGATGTAGATTGGTATGTTGAGAATAGACCCGGGGGCCATAGTTTTCTCTAGTGGCTTCTCTCATGATAGCGGTATTCTACGGTGGGTAAACAAATTACTGTCGAGCAATTGATAGAAAAGTGAATAATTATGAGACTATCTAGGCATGATCATTGTATATAGGCATCACGTCCGAGACAAGTAGACCGAAACGATTCTGCATCTACTACTATTACTCCACACATCGATCGCTATTCAGCATGCATCTAGTGTATTAAGTTCATACGAACAGAGTAACGCCTTAAGAAAGATGACATGATGTAGAGGGATAAACTCATGAAATACGATGAAAACCCCATCTTTTTATCCTCGAAGGCAACAATACAATACGTGCCTTGCTGTCCCTACTGTCACTGGGAAAGGACACCGCAAGATTGAACCAAAGCCAAGCACTTCTCCCATTGCAAGAACTATAGATCTAGTAGGCCAAACCAAACCAATAATTCTAAGAGACTTGCAAGGATATTATGAGCACACATAAAAAGTTCAGAGAAGAACCAAATATCTTTCATAGATAACCTTGATCATAAACTCACAATTCATCGGATCTCGACAAACACACCGCAAAAAGAGATTACATCGAAGAGATCTCCTCGAAGACCGAGGAGAACTTTGTATTGAGATCCAGAGAGAGAGAGAAGAAGCCATCTAGATACTAGCTATGGACCCGAAGGTCTGTGGTAAACTACTCACAACTCATGGTGAGGGCGATGATGATGATGAAGAAGGCCTACGTGATGGATCCCCCTCCCGAAACAGGCTCCAAGATGGGATCTCCACGGGAACATCAACTACGGCGGTGGAATTAGGGTTTTCTCTCTGCGTATGGAGTTTCTGGGGTACGTAGGTATATATATGAAGAAGGGGGCGACCGTGGGCCACACGGGCTGCCCTCGAGGCAGGGGGCGCACCCTGGGAAGGGGGCGCGCCCCCCACCTTTGAGGTTGGCCCCTCTGTCCCCTGGCTTGGCCCCGAAGTCTTCCGTGCATGATTTCCTCCAAAAAAAAAAATATCTCTCGCGAAGGTTTCATTCCGTTTGGACTCCGTTTGATATTCCTTTTCTGCAAAATCCTGAAATAGGCAAAAAAAAACAGCAATCAAGACTGGGCCCTTGGGTTAGTAGGTTAGTCCCAAAAATGATATAAAAGTGAATGATAAAGCCCATTAAACATCCAAGACTTCATAAATAATAGCATGGAACAATAAAAAATTATAGATACGTTGGAGACATATCAAGCATCCCCAAGCTTAATTCCTGCTCGTCCTCGAGTAGGTAAATGATAAAGAAATAATTTTTGATGTGGAATGCTAACCAATATACTTTTTCAATGCAATTCTCTTCATTGTGGCATGAATGTTCAGATCTGAAAGATTCACGATAAAAGTCTATATTGACATAAGAAATAACAATACTTCAAGCAATACTAGCAAAGCAATGATGTCTTCTCAAAATACTATGGTTAAAGAAAGTTATCCATACAAAATCATATAGTGTTGGCTATGCTCCCTTGTTATCACACTAAATATTCATATTATGCACAACCCCGATTTCAGCCAAGCATTTGTTTTCATGCTCTATATTTTCAAACCTTTCAACTTTCACGCAATACATGAGTGTGAGCCATGGATATAGCACTATGGGTGGAATAGAGGTGGTTGTGGAGAAGACAAAAAGAGGGAGATAGTCTCACATCGACTAGACGTATCAACGGGCTTTGGAGATGCCCATAAATAGATATCAATGTGAGTGAGTAGGGATTGCCATGCAATGGATGCACTAGAGCTAAATATGAATGAAAGCTCAACAAAAGAAACTAGTGGATGTGCATCCAACTTGCTTGCTCACGAAGACCTAGGGCATTTGAGGAAGCCCATCGCTGGAATATACAAGCCAAGTTCTATAACGAAAATTCCCACTAGTATATGAAAGTGACTACACATGAGACTCTCTACAATGAAGAACATGGTGCTACTCTGAAGCACAAGTGTGGAAAAAGATAGTAGCAATTGTCCCTTTTTTTCTTTTCTTTTTTCTTTTTTTGGGCCTTTTTTTTCTTAGGCCTTTTTTTTGCGGAGGGGCTTTATAGATTCAACCTTTCCTCCCATGGGACAATGCTCTAAAAATAATGATCATCACACTTTCATTACAACACAATATTACAACTCGATACTACAACAACAAGGTATGACTTTATATGAATGCCTCCGGCGGTGTACCGGTATGTGCAATGAAACAAGAGTGACATGTATGAAAAGATTATGCATGGTGGCCTTGCCACGAATACGATGTCAACTACATGATCATGCATGGCAATATGACAATATGATGCGTGTCATATAAACGGAACGGTGGAAAGTTGCATGGCAATATATCTCTGAATGGCTATGGAAATGCCATGATAGGTAGGTATGGTGGCTGTTTTGAGGAACAATATGGTGGCTGTTTTGAGGAACAATATGGTGGTTTATGGCACCGGCGAAAGTTGCGCGGTACAAGAGAGGCTAGCAATGGTGGAAGGGTGAGAGTGCGTATAATCCATGGACTCAACATTAGTCATAAGAACTCATATACTTATTGCAAAAATTAACGAGTCATCAAAACAAAGCAATCAACGCATGCTCCTAGGGGGGAGGTTGGTAGGATTTAACCATCGCGCGCCCCCGACCTCCACACAAAGGTTGACACTCTACAAATACATCATGCTTTAACTTAGTCACATAACGGTTCACCATACGTGCATGCTACGGGAGTCACTAACCTTAATACAAATATTTCTGAATTTCATAATAACTCCACTAGCATGACTCTAATATCACTATCCTCATGTCTCAAAACAATTATCAAGCATCCAACATCTCTTTCTATTCAATGCACTTGGTGTGAATTTTTTTACTACATTGACATTGGATGTTTATCATGTGAAGACTAGTTTATTTAGCCTAAACAATTTACCATGCTGTTTTAATAGACTCTCAAATAGATCTAAGTGAAGCATGAGAGTTCAACAATTTCTACAAAATATTACCACCACCATGCTCTAAAAGATATAAGTGAAGCACTAGAGAAAAACTATTCAACTCAAAAGATATAAGTGAAGCACATAAAGTGTTCTAACAATTTCTAGGCCATATTTAACTCTCTCAAATAGGTGTGTCCAGCAAGGATGATTGTGACAAACTAACAAGCAAAGACTCAAATTATACAAGACGCTCCAAGCAAAACACATAGCATGTTGCGAATAAAAATATAGCTCCAAGTATAGTTACCGATGGATGAAGACGAAATAGGGGATGCCTTCCCGGAGCATCCCCAAGCTTAGGCTATTTGATTATCTTGAATTTACTTGGGGTGCCATGGGCATCCCCAAGATTGGGTCTTTGCTACTCCTTGTTCCATAGTCCATCAAAGCAATACTCAAAACTTGAAAACTTCACAACACAAAACTTAGACAAAAATTCTCATGAGCTCCGTTAGTAAGATAAAGCAAACCGCCACTCAAAGGTACAGCATGGAATTCATTAATTGTTTATATTGATGTTAAACCTACTGTACTCCAAGTTCTCTATGGTTCATATCCTCTAAAATTACTCATAGATGCATCGGAATAAGCAAACAACACACGAAAAACAGAATCTGTCAAAAACAGAATCTGTCAAAAACAGAACAGTCTGTAGTAATCTGTTGGGTTCGCCTACTTCTGGAACTACAAAAAATTCAAACTAAATTGGTAAATTTGCGCTATTTGTCTACCAATCAGCAGAAAATATAATAAACTAAAAAGCACTCTCCAGTAAAATCCCACGACTACTTTAGCGAGCGCTAACGATTCTGTTTTTCACAGCAAGATCAAATAAACTTCACACAAGTCTTCCCAAAGGTTCTACTTGGCACAAACACTAAACAAAACATGAAACCACATCTAATCAGAGTCTAGATGCAATATTTATTCCCTAACAGCAACAAAAACAAAAAACATAAAATTGGGTTGCCTCCCAACAAGCTCTTTCTTTATAGCCATTAAGATAGGCTTGAGAATTCAATGATGCTCACATGAAAGATAAGAATTGAAGCACAAGATAAGAATTGAAGCACAAGCAAACAAGAGACAAGCAGACGGTAAACACTCGGCGGAAGAAGGGCAAATAAAACGGCAAGGGTGAAGTGGGGGAGAGGAAAACGAGAGGCAGATAAATGTAATGCGACGGATAAGGTTTTGTGATAGGTACTTGGTATATGACTTTTGCGTAACCCTCCCCGGCAACGGCGCCAGAAATTCTTCTTGCTACCTCTTGAGCTTGCGTTGTATTCCCTCGAAGAGGAAAGGGAGATGCAGCACAGTAGCATAAGTATTTCCCTTAGTTTTTGAGAACCAAGGTATCAATCCAGTAGGAGACCACGCACTAGTCCCTCGCACCTGCACAAACAAATAAGAACTTCGCAGCCAACGCAATAAGGGGTTGTCAATCCCTTTACGGTCGCTTACGAGAGTGAGATCTGATAGAGATGATAGTTTATATTTTTGGTATTTTTAGTTTAATGAAACAGAAAATAAAAGCAAGAGAAGTAAAGTAGATGTAGATTGATATGTTGAGAATAGACCCGAGGGCCATAGTTTTCTCTAGTGGCTTCTCTCATGATAGCGGTATTCTACGGCGGGTAAACAAATTAGTGTCGAGCAATTGATAGAAAAGCGAATAATTATGAGACTATCTAGGCATGATCATTGTATATAGGCATCACGTCCGAGACAAGTAGACTGAAATGATTCTGCATCTACTACTATTACTCCACACATCGACCGCTATCCAGCATGCATCTAGTGTATTAAGTTCATACGAACAGAGTAACGCCTTAAGAAAGATGACATGATGTAGAGGGATAAACTCAAGCAATATGATGAAAAACCCATCTTTTTATCCTCGATGGCAACAATACAATATGCGTCTTGCTGCCCCTACTGTCACTGGGAAAGGACACCGCAAGATTGAACCCAAAGCCAAGCACTTCTCCCATTGCAAGAACTATAGATCTAGTAGGCCAAACCAAACCAATAATTCGAAGAGAATTGCAAGGATATTATGAGCACACATAAAAAGTTCAGAGAGGAACCAAAAATCTTTCATAGATAACCTTGATCATAAACTCATAATTCATCGGATCTCGACAAACACACAGCAAAAAGAGATTACATCGAATAGATCTCCTCGAAGACCGAAGAGAACTTTGTATTGAGATCCAGAGAGAGAGAAGAAGCCATCTAGATACTAGCTATGGACCCAAAGGTCTGTGGTAAACTACTCACAACTCATGGTGAGGGCGATGATGATGATGAAGGCCTCCGTGATGGATCCCCCTCCCGGAACAGGCTCCAAGATGGGATCTCCACAAGAACAGCAGCTACGACGGTGGAATTAGGGTTTTCTCTCTACGTATGGAGTTTCTGGGGTACGTAGATATATATAGGAAGAAGGGGGCACCGGGGGCCACACGGGCTGCCCTCGAGGCAGGGGGCGCGCCCTAGGAAGGGGGGCGCGCCCCCCACCCTCGAGGGTGGCCCCTCTATCCCCTGGCTTGGCCCTAAAGTCTTCCGTGTGTGATTTCCTCCAAAAATATCTCTCGCGAAGGTTTCATTCTGTTTGGACTCCGTTTGATATTCCTTTTCTGCAAAACCCTGAAATAGGCAAAAAAACAGCAATCTGGACTGGGCCCTTGGGTTAGTAGGTTAGTCCCAAAAATGATATAAAAGTGAATGATAAATCCCATTAAACATCCAAGACTTCATAAATAATAGCATGGAACAATCAAAAATTATAGATACGTTGGAGACGTATCACTGTTGATTATGTTACTAAATGGGTAGAAGCTATTCCAACCAGTAGTGTTGATCACAACACCTCTATTAAAATGCTTAAAGAAGTTATTTTCCCAAGGTTTGGAGTCCCTAGATATTTAATGACTGATGGTGGTTCACACTTTATTCATGGTGCTTTCCGTAAAATGCTTACCAAGTATGATTTTAACCATAGAATTGCATCACCTTATCATCCTCAGTCTAGTGGTCAAGTTGAGCTTAGTAATAGAGAAATAAAATTAATTTTACAAAAGACTGTCAATAGGTCCAGGAAGAATTGGTCTAAGAAATTAGATGATGCACTTTGGGCTTACATAACAGCTTATAAAAATCCTATGGGTATGTCTCTTAATAAAATGATTTATGGAAAAGCTTGTCATTTGCCTCTTGAGTTAGAACATAAAGCATTTTGGGCAATCAAATAACTCAACTAGGATTTCAAACTTGCCGGTGAAAAGAGGTTATTTGATATTAGCTCATTAGATGAATGGAGAACCCAAGCTTTTGAAAATGCTAAGTTATTCGAAGAAAAAGTTAAAAGATGGCATGATAAAAGAATCCAAAAGCGTGAGATCAAAGTTGGAGAATATGTTCTTTTGTACAACTCTCGTTTCAGGTTCTTTGCAGGAAAACTCCTCTCTAAATAGGAAGGCCCCTACGTCATCGAGGAGGTTTATCAGTCTGGAGCTATCCAAATAAATAATGCTGAAGGTACTAACCCGAAGGTTGTTAATGGGCAACGAATAAAGCATTACATCTCAGGTACGCCCAATAATGTTTAAAGGAATATTATCCTAACTTTGACACCGGAAGAACACATAAAAGAGTCCTTCCGGAACACTCCAAAATCGTGAAAATAAGGAGGTACGTGATACGGTAAGTAAACGGACTCCGAAAAATCCGCAATAATATTTATTGTCAGTTTTGGAATATTTAGAAAATAAGGAAAATAAGAAACTTCCAGGAAGTGTGCCCTCCGTTTTTCTACAGTTTGCTTGTTTCCCAAGATAAAAAATATGTATATACTCCCCGAACCTGTTGACCACCGTATCACGGAGAAATCTTTTGTTTTCTTTTCTTGCTGTTTTCGGTTAGATCTACCAAGCTAGGCATCATGTCTTCCTTCTCCTCCAACCCAATGGAAGAAGATGCTTGGCTGATGAAGATCGAGCTGAAGAGAGAAGAACCCGTAGAAGCTGCAAAAGGTGACAAAGGCAAGGAGGTTATCGGTGATGAAGTACCGGCAATCGAGCAAGCACTGCTGGCAGAGGAGGAAGAAGAAGATATCCTTAAACCCTTCTATGCTCTTCTTACTCCCACTGAGATTGAAGCCTTTTGGATCATTGAAACGTATTGTGTGCAAAATAAACATCTCACCCGTAAAAATATTCTCCATCAAGAGCACATTATCTTCCTCTGGAGCGTCATCCGTAGATTGGAGAGCCTCTTGATCTTGAAGGATGAAATCGCTACATCATCATCACCACCATATTCTTCATCACCAAAAGAAAACTGAGTATCGGGTATGGGCACTCCCCTTGGCCTCCGCCAAACTTGGGGGAGGTGCCCCGGTATCGTATCATCCCCACTATCCTTTTGCATTTACTTATTCTAGTTTGATATTTTGCTTTAGAGTAAATGAAAGTTTAGTTCGATCCCTTCTTTTTGTGAGTTTGCTTAGTGATCTATCTTTGTAATCGTGTGCGACATATATAATAAAGTTTAGTTTGAGTTTTTGCTTTCTTTACCTTCCTAGAAATCTTTTGTGATTGTGAGCCCCCATCAAAATATTATATGCCAAAATTTTTGACGTTGGACAAGGAAGACAACGTAATGATTTATGTTTGTTCATATCCACATAGAAGTAATATTGTCATAGATCCTTTAACATGTGGTGCTTGCTCAATATCTTTTCTGGCCAAAAATTCCGCACTAAGTAGAGATACTACTTGTGCATCCAAAAACCTTTAAACCCAAACCTTTTCGAGAGTCCACCATACCTACCTATGGATTGAGTAAGTTGCCATCGGTGCAATAAGGCAATAAAAATTGATTCTAAAAATGTGAGATCATTTAGTGTAAGAGGAAACTGAGCGTTGCACGAACTTGTGATGGTGAAGAATAAAAGCGATAGACTGCATAATAAAGGTTGCTATCACAAGAGGCAATGCAACGTGGTGTTCTTTTGCACTAAGGGGTTGAGCATACAAACAAATAAGCGCATGGCATCCTCTGCTTCCCTCTGCGAAGGGCCTATCTTTTACTTTTATGCAAAGAGTCAAAGTTTCTGCTCTAATCCTTTTTATTTTATCCTTTGGCAAGCATCATGTGGTGAGGAAAGATCTAGGCACATATGTCGAGTTGAATATGGGTGACATCACCCTTGAGGTGAGTATGTTGGGAGGCAAAACTATAAGCCCCTATCTTTCTATGTGTCCGGTTGAAACGTTTTGCTCATGTGTATGCGGTGAGTGTTAGCAATCATAGAAGACTATATGATGGTTGAGTATGTGGACTTGCCTAAAGGCTCCGATACGTGACCCTTCCTGAAAAGATGTTGAATTGTAGTTGCAAAGTTGACTGAGAACATAGTTTGTTGGTTTCTAATTGAGTTTATGCTTTATACTTAATTTGTGTGATGAACTGTTACTTGTTCATGAGAAGTCTATGATACAAGTCCTTTGATAAAAGTATTATGTTTAAATTTGTTGTTGTTATAATAATCAACATGATGCTTCTATGCCCGTATTTTTGTTTTTATCGACACCTCTCTCTCAAAGCATGTGGACATGTTTTTCGATTTTAGTTTTTGCTTGAGGACAAGCGAGGTCTAAGCTTGGGGGAGTTGATACGTCCATTTTGCATCATGTTTTCTTACTGTTATTTATGATATTTTTATGCATAATAATGCTTTTTGGAGTAATTCTAATGCCTTTTCTCTCATAATTTGCAAGGAATGCACCAAGAGGGAGAATTCTGGCACTTGGAAATCTGGACCTGAAAAAGCTATGTCGGGCCACCTATTCTGCACAACTCCAAAAAAGTTGAAACTTCACGGAGAATTTTTATGGAATATTTGAGGATTATTGGATCAAATAAGTAGCAGAGGGGGCCCACCAGATGGGCACAACCCACCTAGGCGCGCCAGGGAGCCCAAACGCGCCCTGGTGGGTTATGCTCACCCAGGCCCGCCTCCGGTGCCCCCCTTCTAGTATATAAGTCATTTTGACCAAGAAAAATAAATAAGGGGAGGACTTTCAAGACAGAGCGCCGTCGTCTCAAGGCGGAACTTGGGCAGGAGCACTTTTGCCCTCCAGCGGAGCGATTCTGCCAGGGGAACTTCCCTCCCGGAGGGGGAAATCATCATCATCATCATCACCAACAACTCTCCCATCCTGGGGAGGGCTATCTCCATCAACATATTCAATAGAACCATCTCATCGCAAACCTTAGTTCATCTCTTGTGTTCAATCTTGTTACCGGAACAATAAATTAGTGCTTGTGGGTGACTAGTAGTGTTGATTACATCTTGTAGTTGATTACTATATGGTTTATTTGGTGGAAGATTATATGTTCAGATCCAATATGCTATTTAATACCCCTCTGATCTTGAGCATGTTTATCAATTGTGAGTAGTTGCCTTTGTTCTTGAGGTCACGGGAGAAATCATGTTGCAAGTAATCATATGAATTTGATATGTGTTCGATATTTTGATAGTATGTACGTTGTGATTCCCTTAGTGGTGTTATGTGAACGTCGACTACATGACACTTCACCATATTTGGGCCTAAGGGAATACATTGTGGAGTAGTAATTAGATGGTGGGCTGCGAGAGTGACAGAAGCTTAAACCCCAGTTTATGCGCTATTTCGTAAGGGACCGATTGGATCCAAAAGTTTTAATGCTATGGTTAGAATTTATTCTTAATACTTTTCTCGTAGTTGCGGATGCTTGCGGGATGGTTAATCATAAGTAGGAGGGTTGTTTAAGTAAGAACATCACCTAAGCACTGATCCACCCACATATCAAATTATAGAAGTAGCGAACACGAATTGAACCAACATGATGAAAGTCACTAGATGAAATTCCTGTATACCATCAAGAACGCTTTGCTTATTATAAGAGACCGTCTTGGCCTCTCCTTTGCCTCAAAAGGATTGGGCTACCTTGCTGCACTTTTATTACTACTATCGTCACCTGCTCGTTACAAAATTATCTTGCTATCAAACAACTCGTTTACTTACAATTTCAGCACTTGCAGGCATTACCTTGCTGAAAACCACCTGCCATTTCCATCTGCTCCTCGTTGAGTTCGACACTCTTAATTATAGAAAAGAGCTACAATTGATCCCCTATACTTGTGTGTCATCAGCATTGAGCATGAACATTATATCTGGATCTTGTTTAATGCAAGACAGTTATTCATTTAAGTCAGAAAATAATGGTTGTTCTATTTATATGAGTAATCTATATTACCTAAATAGTTCATCCCCACTATCTTATTTCTCTACACATGCAAGCTATCCACATCAACAGGTTATCCACGTCAGCAATTTACTTTCCCACATCAACAAATTGTGTGATTTAATTTTTCTTTTGTACTACTCCGAACGAACAGAGCGGTCCAGAACAGAGCGATTCTCTTCCGCTTCCGTAACCGAGAGACGATCCAATCTGCAGTTTCCCTCTTCCATGGCGCAACGCCTCCCCATCCATAAAAGCGCACCACCAGCCGCTTCTGGTCACCGCATCCTTATCATCCATCCCTCCATCCCGACCTCTCCCATCTTTCTCTGTCAAGCCATCGATTGCCTCACAGTGCACCATGCCTCTGCCCTCATCTCCTTCTGTTGCCCCTTGCTCCTTTCTGTTACGTTGGTTACCCACGACCTATCAATGCGCCGAGTCATCGACTTGCCATTACGGAGAAGCTGCGACCTGGCCAGCTGCCCTGCGTGAATCTAATCCTGGGAGAGCGGCCCCGCCCTGCCTAGAGAGGTCGCCGGTGATGCCATCTTCTCTCATTGCCGGTGTGGAAGGTGGGAGGGGCCAGATTTGGACTTCTATTTTTGCCCTCGTGGATTCAAAATTAAGCAGGTGAACATTCCATCCTATTTTCGTTAGTCAGTTTAACAATTGATGTCCTTGCTGATTCGTTTGGCAGTAATAATCAATAAACAACAGATTGGTACATGTTCCTTGCATACTGGCAGGGGTTTCATCTCGACTGCGTTGGGCATTTGTCTGATTTAAGTTTGTCCAATGGAATTTATGCATGAGCACATATTCACTGTTCAAGTATACTCACAATAAGTAATTTGATCCCGTTGAATAGCTCTATGGGCCACCATCCGTAAGTAGCCTCTCTCAATCTAATTTTTGTTAAATATCTTCCTGGATGTATACACATGGCAGCATAAGTTATCTTGCTGCTTTCTGAAAGCGTACTGAAGACTGTCTTCTTTCCTGCTTCTGGTCACTGTCATATTTCATAGGTGGTAAATAAAATAACTATAAAAAAATCAAAGTGATGTGTTACTTGGTGCAGTCCAACTCTGAACGCTTTGTACTTTTTATTTTCTTACTGAAGGTTAATACCCACACACGCTACAATCTGAAGGTATATGCAAATTTTATATTTCTGAGTTGATATACATATTTAACTACATATCATGTTGGCTCGCTTCCTTTTTTATTGATGAAATTCCGAGTTCCTCTATACTTCCATCTATGTAAGTGTTCCATAGCAGATCACCCTGAAGAGTTTCTTTTGTTTCATCGATGGCAGATCACTAATCTGAATATTCTGGAGTTGATATATTTTCTTACTGAAGAAATTCCACAAAGGTAAAGAGCATATACTATTGATGCATAAATAGAATATTCTGGAGTTTCTTTTGCTTGGTCGATGGTAGATCATCAAAACTGAATAGTGTTCCAGAAATTATGAACTTTTTTTATAGGGACAAAAATTATGAACACTAGTCTCTTAAGACAAGGATTTAGCTTTGTTGACTATTCATGTGCTAATTTTGCCCATTTTATTTGCTTATCCACACTGAAGAGTTACTGGTGTCACAAGCTTCTCAAATTATGACAAAGATACGAGTTTGTAATGACTATCTTGCCATCTAGGTACACCCCAGATCCCAAAATAATCAATTAAGGTGTATGTATTGATATAATTTTTCATCAACCCTGTTACTGTAACCATTAGGGAGGGCAATACTATTATCCACCGGATGCAACTCATGTTCTTCCATTTCTTTTTTAGGAACACATTTGGCAATATCTTAATATATATCCTGTATTGCTGGAGATGTCCAATGTAATTACTTTGTAAAAGTGCAGAAGTTTGCTTTGAGGGCATGCCGTCCATAATCTTCTTTGTCGTTCACCATGTCTTCTTATATTACTTGATGCTAATGTGAGATAAATGTATCATATTTACAGGTTGCTTTTGTCTTGATTTTCAGTTTTCTTTGGGCGATTTTTATGTAGTATTAAATATTCGACATTACTTCAACATGTATGCATATTTGGTGTTACTTCAACATGTACGCATACTGCTATGGACTCTCCTCGGTGTTATCTACTATGAGGGAAATGGAGCAAGGTAAACCACACCTATATACATGTTATCTAATTGATTTAGCTTGGCACCACCATTTGATACCATTTTTGTAAAGCTAATGGACAGATCAGTGGATTAGTTTTTAATTTGTCTGCAGAATTATTTTATCCAATCCATAATATTAGTCACAGGAGGGAGCTTTCCGATAAAATATGTAAGATAAAACAAAACCGTATTAGACATATTTAAAAAGTGAAGCATTATGATTCTATCAGACTAGTGACATTTGCTTACTTCATGTTGTAGGATGGATCAAAGTAAATGTACTTGGAAGTTCTGATGGAGATTACACATAGTCAAGACCTGGATATTAGCTTTGTGGTGATGTTTTGGTTGTATCTTTGAAGTTTTTCCCCTTGCAGAAGAAGTGGAGGTGGCAGCCTATATATTGGAGCATTAAATCAGTCGGTTCCACATGTAAATGACCATATAATCATTTGTTCTGATTGTGTTTGCTTTCCACACTTTGGAAGATATAAGTAGGAGGATAGACCTTACTTACCCGTGTACCATTATAGTCATGTATCGTTCTTAAGTGTTTTTGTCAAATAACAATAATTTATCAATTTTTCTCTCATCTTTTTTTCCCAATAGATTCTCATCTTTTAGGACTCAATTCGCATAGTAAAACACTAATTTTAGACAACATTTCCCGCAGCAACGCGCGGGGAATCATCTAGTATCATTTATGGTCATGCACCCTTGAGGAATGGTCTATTTTTGTTGAATCTTGATTGTAGTAATACACATATTCATAATATTGATGCCAAAAGATGCAAAGTTGATAATGATAGTGCAACATACTTATGGCACTAACGTTTAGGTCATATTGGTGTAAAGTGCATGGAGAAACTCCATGCTGATGGACTTTTGGAATCACTTGATTATGAATCATTTGATACTTGCGAACCATGTCTCATGGGCAAGATGACTAAAACTCCGTTCTCCGGAACAATGGAGCGAGCTAATGACTTATTGGAAACAATACATACCGATGTATGCGGTCCGATGAGTGTTGAAGCACACGACGGGTATCGTTATTTTCTGACCTTCACAGATGATCTGAGTAGATATGGGTGTATCTACTTGATGAAACACAAGTCGGAAACATTTGAAAAGTTCAAAGAATTTCAGAGTGAAGTAGAGAATCATCGTAACAAGAAAATAAAGTTTCTACGATCTGATCGCGGAGGCGAATATTTGAGTTACGAGTTTGGTCTACATTTAAAACAATGTCAAATATTTTCACAGCTCACGCCACCTCGAACACCACAGCGTAATGGTGTGTCCAAACGTCGTAACCGTACTCTATTGGATATGGTGCGTTCTATGATGTATCTTACCAATTTGCCTTTATCATTTTGGGGTTATGATGTCTCTTACAGCTGTATTCACGTTAAATAGGGCACCATCTAAATCCGTTGATATGACACCGTATGAACTATGGTTTGGCAAGAAACCAAAGTTATTGTTTCTTAAAGTTTGGGGTTGCGATGCTTTTGTGAATAAGTTTCAGCCTGATAAGCTTGAACCCAAATCGGAGAAGTGCGTCTTCATAGATACCCAAATGAAATTGTTGGGTACACCTTCTACCACAGATCCGAAGGAAAGATTTTTGCTAAGAATGGTTCCTTTCTGGAGAAGGAGTTTCTCTCGAAAGAAGTGAGCGCAAGAAAAGTAGAACTTGATGAGGTAATTGCGCCTTTGCTCGAATTGGAAAGTAAATCATCATAGAAAAAACGTTCTTGTGATGCCTGCACCAACTAGAGAAGAAGCTAATGATAATGATCATGAAACTTCGAATCAATTTACCACATAAGCTCGAAGGTTGACCAGAACACGTTCTGCACCAAAGTGGTATGGTAACCCTGTCCTGGAAGTGATGTTGTCAGACAATGGCGAACCTTCGAACTATGAAGAAGCTATGATGAGCCTAGATTCTGATAAATGGCTTGAGGCCATGAGATCTGAGATAGGATCCATGTATGAGAACAAAGTATGGACTTTGGTGGACTTGCCTGATGATCGGCAAGCCATTGAGAATAAATGGATCTTCAAGAGGAAGACAGACACTGATGGTAATATCACTGTCTACAAATCTTGACTTGTTGCGAAAGGTTTTCGACAAGTTCAAGGAGTTGACTACGATGAGTCTTTCTCACCCGTAGCGATGCTTACGTCTGTCCGAATCATGTTAGCAATTGCCGCATTTTATGATTATGAAATTTGGCAAATGGATGTCAGAACTGCATTCCTTAATGGATTTTTGAAAGAAGAGTTGTATATGATGCAACCAGAAGGTTTTGTCGATCCTAAAGGTGCTAACAAAGTGTGCAAGCTCCAGTGATCCATCTATGGACTAATGCAAGCATCTTGGAGTTGGAATATACGCTTTGATGAGGTGATCAAAGAATATGGTTTTATAGAGACTTACAATGAAGCATGTATTTACAAGAAACTGAGTGGGAGCTCTACAGCATTTCTGATAAGTATATGTGAATGACATATTGTTGATGAGAAATGATGTAGAATTTTCTGGAAAGCATAAAGGAGTGTTTGAAAGGAATTTTTCAAAGAAATGCCTCGGTGAAGCTGCTTACATATTGGGAATCAAGATCTATAGAGATAGATCAAGACGCTTGATAAGACTTTCAATGAGTACATACCTTGATAAGATTTTGATGTAGTTCATAAATGGATCAGTGAAAGAAGGAGTTCTTGCCTGAGTTGTAAGGTATGAAGTTGAGTAAGACTCAAAGCCCGACCACGATAGAAAAATAGAGAGAGAATGAAAGGCATTCCCTATGCCTCGGTCATAGGTTCTATAAAGCATGCCATGCTGTGTACCAGACCAAATATGTGCCTTGCCACGTGTTTGGCTAGGGGGTACAAGAGTGATCCAGGAGTGGATCACTAGACATCGGTCAAAATTATCCCTAGAGAAATAAGGAAATTTTTCTCGATTATGGAGGTGATAAAGAGTTTGTCGTAAAGGGTCACACCAATGCAAGCTTTGACACTAATCCAGATGACTCCGAGTATCAATCTGGATGCGTATTGAATGGATGAGAAATTACCTAGAGTAGCTCTGTGCAGAGCATTGTAGACATATAATTTTGCAAAGTACACACGGATCTGAATGTTGTAGACCCGTTGACTAAAAACTCTCTCACAAGCAAAACATGATCATACCTTAGAGTTTTAATCACATAACGATGTGAACTAAATTATTGACTCTAGGAAACTCTTTGGGTGTGAATCACATGGCGATGTGAACTAGATTATTGACTCTAGTAAACTCTTTGGGTGTTAATCACATGGCGATGTGAACTAGATTATTGACTTTAGTGCAAGTGGGAGACTGGTGGAAATATGCCCTAGAGGCAATAATAAAATGGTTATATTATATTTCCTTAATCATGATAAAAGTTTATTATTCATGCTAGAATTTTATTAACCGGAAACCTAAATACATGTGTGAATACATGAACAAATATCGTGTCCCTAGTAAGACTCTACTAGACTAGCCCGTTAATCAAAGATGGTTAAGGTTTCCTAACCATGGGCATGAGTTGTCATTTGATAATGGGATCACATCATTAGGATAGTGATGTGATGGACAAGACCCACCTGTTATCTTAGCATAATGATCGTTCAGTTTTGTTGCTATTGCTTTCTTTATGGCAAATACATATTCCTTCGACTATGAGATTATGCAACTCCCGGATACCGGAAGAATGCCTCGTGTGCTATCAAACGTCACAACGTAATTGGGTGATTATAAAGATGCTCTATAGGTATCTCCGAAGGTGTTTTTTGAGTTGGCATAGATCGAGATTAGGATTTTTCACTCCGAGTATCGGAGAGGTATCTCTGGGCCCTCTCGGTAATACACATCATAACCCTTGCGAGCAAATGACTAAAGAGTTAGTCTCGGGATGATGTATTACAGAACAAGTAAAGAGACTTGCCGCTAACGAGATTGAACTAGGTATGAAGATACCAACGATCGAGTCTCGGGCAAGTAACATACCGATGGACAAAGGGAATAACGTATGTTGTCATAACGGTTCGACCGATAAAGATCTTCGTAGAATATGTAGGAACCAATATGAGCATCCAGGTTCCGCTACTGGGTTATTGACCGGAGAGGTGTCTCGGTCATGTCTACATAGTTCTCGAACCCGTAGGGTCCGCACGCTTAATGTTCGATGATGATATTGTATGATATGAGTTATATGATTTGGTGACCGAATATTGTTCAGAGTCTCAGATGACATCACGGACATGACAAGGAGTCTCAAAATGGTCGAGAGGTAAAGATTGATATATAGGACGATGTTATTCGGACACCGGAAGCGCTTCAGAGTGTATCGGGTATTTATCGGAGTACCGGATGGGTTACCGGAAACCCCCCGAGGGGGTATATGTCCATGTGGGCCATGAAAGGGGAACACACTAGCCCACAAGGGGTGGCGCGCCCCCCTATGGCAGGTGGCCGAATAGGAGAAGGAGAAGAGGGGGTTCGCCCCCCTTCCTTCTCTTCTTTCCCCTTCCTTTCTTCTCTGATGAATAAAAGGAAAGGGGGGGTGCCACTTGGGAAACCCCTAGTAGGATTCGGATCCTGCTTGGGGCACCCCTTGGCTGCCACTCCTCCCCTCCCACCTATATATATGTGGGGAGGGGGGCACCTAGAACACAGAACATCAATTGTTAGCCGTGTGCGGCTTCGCCCTCCACAGATTACACGCCGGTCATATTCTCGCGGTGCTTAGGCGAAGCCTTGTGCGGATCACTTCACCATCACCGTCACCACACCATCGTGCTGACGGAACTCATTTACTTTCTCGACGTCTTGCTGGATCAAGAAGACGAGGGATGTCACCGAGCTGAACATGTGCAGAACTCGAAGGTGCCTACGTTCGGTGCTTGATCGGTCGGAGCTAGAAGAAGTTCGACTACATCAACCGCGTTGTCAAACGCTTCCTCTTTCGGTCTACGAGGGTACGTAGACACACTCTTCCCCTTGTTGCTATGCATATCCATGAATAGATCATTTCGTGTGCGTAGATTTTATTTTCTTTTCCATGCAACGTTTCCCAACAGCCGGCTGCGGCAACAACTTGAAGGTGTCCATCATGGATTGTTCCATGGTTCTAGGAAGATATGTTGCAGCGGTGGCAGCGACGCGTGAGGTGGGTGTGATGGCAACATCGTGGTCTAGGAACAAGAAAAGAGAGTGGAGGAGTAAGGGTGGAGTGTGGGACAGGGAGGGGTCCAGACGGATTTCTTGCATTAGACCGAGCTGTCAAATCCAACTGCCGGACTCGAAGAATCTAAGCAGTGACGAAGTGGGACGCTTCTTCTATACACACTTTGGAACACCTGGAAAGAGCAGAACCGCCAAATTTTCCGTGGCACGTGCATGACCAACATCAAGGTGGCGGTCCCCACTTTGTAGCATATCAACCAGAGGGTGTTGGCTTTTGCTACGCCACAAGTCAATGAGGGTATTGATTAATTTGCATGAATGTGTGTCGGGGGTTAGGGTTTTCACCAAGTTCCCTCCAAAAACATGCCACCCCTGTATAAACCATCTATTTTATTCTTCTATACAAAAGGCAGTGCTCCTACTGGTTCGGGGAAGGAAAATCCGCCCGTACGACCCGGTCCAGACAAATAGGAGCACAAGCTGCGTTTAGACTTTTTTTTTGAACCATAAATCATAGAACAGTTGTTCTACAATGTATTATACTGTAAATAAATAAATGTAAAAAATATTTACAATAGTGACCGAAGTCATCAAAGGCCTAAAAAGCTTAAAACATGGTTAGACTGATCTTTGTTCTTGCTATGGAAAGCCAATCACTCAGCTAGCCATCCAAAGTTTAGGTCGCTGCCCTCGTCATCTATCCTATCTCTTGAAAGTAAAGCCATAACCTCACCTATTACACACAAACGCTCGCGCAGCCACGCACACACAAACACAAGCACGGTGCACCCGTTTACTGTTAGATACACATTTTGTGGGTAACCATACACGTGTGCTGATAGTAAATAGTTATAGTAGACATCTTAACACTAAAAAGTTAACAAATATTTGCACATTATAGGCTACATACACATGGCACCACATGTCCATGTACTCATTAGATAATCTGTATTTATAGGTTCAGTTTCATACTTTACATATTTCTATTTCAGTTTCATACTTTACATCCTGCAATTTCAGTTTCATACTTTACAACCTGGTTTCAGTTTCTTACTTGTATTTCATAAGTTGATAAAGGAATTAATACATGCATGAAAATAGTAACAGCTAAAATTGTATATACATGGAAGCCCCAAAGTTTTGTTTACGTTAACTTCCAAGAAAGACAATCTCTTCGTAAAGTGATCTACTTTTAGAAAAGTGTATTTAGCAGCATATAACAAAAGTACCCGTTTCTAAACTAACATACTTTCTAGGTTGTGTTGAGCATGCAAAATGAGGAGATATTCTCGTCCATTGACTATTTGTGACACATATGTTTCTTATATATTTAGATATGTATTTCTCTTATCAATCGACTTAGCTATTCCAAAGTGCAAGATACAAAAAGATCTCACTTCCAACCATTTAATTATACAGTACCATGTATACATGCCAATAAATTGAAGAATAAATATTTTAAACACCCGCATAGGCTCACCTAGGGCATTGCTTGATGTATAAAAACATTATATATCATCCCCTTTCATGGAATTTCAGTTCTTTTGTTTACTCACGGTTCAGTGCTTTCACTATTCTTCACATCAAATACTTGACAATTAATTAGAAAACATGGAAAATATTGTTCGATATCATGTACCAGAAATACTCATTAATTCGTGGAATAACTTTAAGGTGATGGTTAATAATATTATTAACATAAAAAATCTTTATTTCAAAGCACTTACTAGTCAGATGTTTGAATGTATGATTATATCAAAAACAACATATATATTTATCAATAACAAACTATACTGCTATCCGTGAGAGGCAAAGTTTCTTCACATGTGTAGAACAATGCCAATGCCTCACATAGAGACAACTAGACCGATAACTTTAAAAGAAAGAAACAAGCCAATGAAAGAAGCAAGAAATAAGCCATCTAAGGAAGAAAGAAACAAACCACTAAAAGTAATATATAGTAACGGTTGATATTTGTATATAAATAGTTATAGGTGTTTCCCAAACACATATCAACAAGGACAACAAGCACACCTATATTCAAATCTTTCCATGGAGAAGGTAGAAGTTTTCATCGTCGGAGCAGGTCAATCGGGGCTTGCCACAGCAGCATGCCTAAGCAAACTCTCTATACCATATATCATCGCTGAGCGTGAAGATTGTATTGTGTCATTGTGGCACAAACACACCTATGATCGCGTCAAGCTCCACATCGCCAAAGAGTTTTGTGAGCTACCCCACATGGAATACCCAACTGATTCACCAACCTACCTTCCCAAAGATCAGTTTTTAAGGTATATGGAGGACTATGTCAAGCACTTCAATATCTCCCAAAAGTTTAACACTTCAGTTGAGTCATGCATGTACGATGAGGCGAGGAAATGTTGGGTTGTCATGACACATAGAAAAGTGGATGGCCCAACTATGTATGCATGCAAATTCTTGGTTGTAGCAACAGGAGAAAATAGTGCGGGACATGTTCCAGAGATCGCTGGGTTACAAAGCTTTCCTGGTGAAGACATCCACTCATCAAGTTACAAGTCTGGGAGAGATTATGTTGGGAAAAGTGTGCTTGTTGTTGGATGTGGGAACTCTGGCTTTGAGATTTCCCATGATCTTGCAGTGCACGGAGCTAACACTTCCATCATTATCCGTAGTCCGGTGCGTACATTCCACGATCCCACACCTATTGTTTTATTGTTTTTGTTTAGAAAAATCTTGGTTGAGTTTCTATTAAACATGTTCTTACATGGGTAACTATGAAGTTGCATGTTATGACAAAGGAGTTGATCCACCTGGGCATGATACTATCAACGTGGCACCTTCCACTGAAGCTTGTAGATTTTATTCTTATTATCCTCGCATATATCTTATTTGGTGATATATCAAAATATGGAATTGTGAGGCCTACCATTGGTCCACTCACCCTAAAAGCAAAAACTGGTCGGTCTGCTGTCATAGACACCGGCACAATTGAGCTAATAAAAAAAGGTGATATCAAGGTAAGAGAAAAATCATGCCTATAAATATAAATATGTACATACTATACGGGGAATATGATAGACTGATTTAAGAATATTTGTATCGCAGGTATTCGGTCCAATATCATGCATTCGAGGAAATCTCATAGAGTTTGTGGATGGGAGTGAGAGATACTATGATGCCATTGTGTTTGCCACAGGTTACAAAAGCACCGCTAATATGTGGCTCAAGGTATGCAAACGTTCATTTCAATTTATCTCAAAGAATACCATTATTATTATTTATATATAACATCATAGTAATATGAATATCATATGATGGTAGAGAAGTCAAACCAAATTTCTAGCTTAAAAGGACAATCGGTTTCAACTTACAGTCATACTAGTACATGGGTACATGCACACCATGTGCAAATTTCAATTCATGGATACAAAGCTTGCTTGCTTCAAGCACTGCAACTTGGCATGTAAAGCTTCATCGAGTCCATTGTTGTACCTGTTCAGTTTTGTATGTAAAGCTTTACATGCTTAGAATTAGTATCTTACACTACAGCCAGTTTAAAGAAATTCTAATCGCTCCAACTAGAGTTGAAATATCTGGTAGTATGCATGCTGCGGATTCTCACGATCTGGCTGCCAGTACGTGTGCCAGACCAGCTACATGCATGAACGGGTTACAGCTGACATGGGAATTTTACCTACATTGGCATATAGTGATGGTTCTAGAAATCAGTAGTACCTTTGCTCGTATTGTAGCCCGTACTGTAGCTGCAAATTCAGCATTTTGAGCCATACCATCGACTCTATCAATAACACGTTGTTTTTTGGTTTTGAGATTCAAAAATTTAAAAATCGTAAACTATATATTATGGTAGTATATAAATTTTCTCCAAACATTGTATCGCATTTTTTGAAATAATTTTATGCAATTTTTTGTATAAATGCAGAACAACATGAGTTTGCTAAATAGTGATGGCATACCCAAAAATGACTTCCCCAACCACTGGAAAGGTGCAAATGGACTCTACTGCGTCGGATTTGCAAGGAGGGGATTGGCTGGTATTGCACATGATGCAAATATCGTTGCAAGTGACATCCATGCCAACATAGCAATGGCATATTTTAATTAGGCTCTCCTAGTACTTCATCACATTTTCTAGACCATTCATCCTGAAATATGATCTATGAAAATGTCATAGCTTGGCTTGTTGTGAAGTGTTTATTTTGGTGAAGTTGATTTTATTGAAAGGGACACAGTAATGTATTATGCTTGCAATATTGTATTGTACTTTTATTGTGCCAACTTTTTATGTGGGGGAGCTATCATGTTGAGATGTGCTCACTAATTCAAATGTCTTCAAAGATTTGTTCTGTCCTGATTCAAGTATATACAAAATCTTAATAGTGTCATTTGAGGAAGCTTATTAACCTCTACATGAGCTAGTATACCAACCACACATAACAAGGAACAACCTACTAGTAACTTATGAGCGGTAATCCACATCTGAGCACAGGCTCATCTGCACCCGCTCAGAAAAAAATTCAAAAAAAATACTAAAAAGATTCAAAAAATTCCAAAAAAACATTATGTGGTAGATCATTTGATGCGTGAGGTCCACTCCTAATTTCAACTCATTTGGACATCTGAGCAATTCTGGGCAAAAAAATAAACAAATCGGGTCAAAAACAGTTCCTGAACAGTACACTATTTTACAGACCCCGATTTTGTCTTTTTTTCCCAGAATTGCTCAGATGTCCAAATGAGTTGAAATTTGAAGCGAACCTCACGCATCAAATTATCTACCACATAATTGTTTTTTGGAATTTTTTGAATCTTTTTAGTATTTTTTTTGATTTTTTCCATGAACGCGGGTGCAGATGAGCCCGGGTGCAGATTGAGAAGAATGGTTTTATTTAGAGACAACCTATTTTGTTGTATTTGCCACAAAAATTCTCCTCAAAATACCCAAAGAGAAGCAAGAAGAAACTAATAACCATATTGTTTGGTACTTCCCCTATGATAACACGAGGTCGTCTTGAGAGGTTTCTCGCTTTTCCCCTTGTTCAAGTTTGACTGCTTCCCTTGTCCAGAATTGTGCTCCTCGCCTTTAGTTTGCAGCATATTGTGAGGCGTCTCCAGTGTTACGATTTGATTAACTTTGTTGGTTTAAGTTCCGTGTTGATTCTTCTCCTATTCTATAATCCATTTTCAGCAGACTGGCTGCCGTTTGGAAACAACCTTTTTTTGTGAGCACGACTGGACAGTCCAAGCACACGGCACACGGCACACGACAGGTACACACCATCAACTGCCCAGCTAGTACTGACCTTGAACTGATAGCTTCTGTCACTGGTACCACGTACGATAGGTACAGAGATTGCATTACTATCTGTCATGCTGGATGTTGTAAACCTACCCTGTGTGACTTTACCATCATCAAAATTTGGAAGAAAACAAAACATCATAATCCCTTCGTTGTAATCTACCACTCATAAAATACCCCAGCAGTCCAAACCAGGACACCTAGCTACCACATATAAGGTAGAACCCCTACCACCCATACCAGACCCCTATCACAGTAGTTTGGGCTAACAATGACGACGACATGAGGGAGGTCGCCCACGGTGGCGTCGGCGGCCATCAACGCATGCACTGGCCATAGGCTCTGCTCCACCGTCACGTTCACCAGCAGCCGCGTCAGACGCGGCACCGGCCTCTCCAATAGGGCCTCCACCGGGTGGCCTAGCAGGGCCTCTACTGTGGCTGGCATGTGCAAGGAGCTCCTCATGGCCGGCCGAGACGAAGAGAGAAATCAATCAAGATCAATATCGGTGGTGCGAATGCACGTGGTTTCTAAAGGCGCGAGAGATGAACTGTTTTCTGACTAACTGTTCTTCGCAGTGACACTGACAACCTATATATTTGTAGACGATTTGTGCGCGTAGTGATAGTCAGCAAATTCGATATGGTACTAGTGTTTGGGGCGCCACCCTATGGCACCGTTTGGGAGGAAGCTGTGCGCATGTTTCATTTAAAAAAATACATTGAGTCCTCACCTTCGTCTAAAAAACAATTAAGAAAAAAAATCCTCACTTTCATCTAAAAAAAGTTAAAAAGGAAAAAAAATTACCACCGCAGCCTAACAATGCCACTTTGCATAATCCTCCATTTAAAAAATACCAGAGATCCTCACCTCCATCTAAAAAAATTACATTTTAAAAATAATCCACACCTTCATCTAAAAAATTTCAAAAGATTTCTCACCGCGACCAACCAGCTTGCGCCATATGGCATAGCTGGTTGGCCGCCCTTTACGCGTAGCTTAATGGGTTTAATAGGTGGCGGTCGTAGGGTGGAAGAAGATGACTGAATCGGTGTTGGGTAATGATAGGTGGATGGGTGAAGAGGCACGTATTGGCCACCGGGCGAGGAGGAGGATGGATGACGACATGCATGACGGTACCGATGATTGTTCAATCTGGGGAGGTGCAAGCTATGCGGTGATTCAGCGTTGTTAGGGCATCTCCAATGCGGATCTTTAAACTACTCGCAAACGTTCGGATTGTACGGTCTGAACATGTTGTACCATCCAATGTGGCCTGTATCGGTCCGCCCAATGGCCCAAACATACTTTATCCCATAAAACGAAGATAAAGAGAGGGGTTTTGTGGGCGTCCCCACTCCTGTGTCGGACTGCACCGGCCCACCCAACCCCCTCCCTTGCCCAGGCGTGCTTCCCGGCCGAAATGGTCACTGCCGCGCCAGAGCGTCACTGCCGCATTCATGCCCGACCAAAACAGACGCGACCTCTCACAGGCGCAGGCAATGAAGAGGCACGCCGTCTGAGAGAGCACCACCTGCGCCGTTTCCCGATGCGCGTGACTGCTCCACGCTCAAACGATACCATGGCCATCCGGCCATCCGCACGAGTTCGTCTACCTCCCACATTAATGACATGCGGTTGTCGAGAACCTACTCCGGCGCCACATGTCCGTTCGACTGCGACCCACCATTGCGCCCACTATATAAATTGCAGCCCCGGCCATAGCATCACTCATCCTCCTCCAGTCACTTTCTCCTCCCCGCACCACTCCCAACATGGCCTCCTCGCACTCCAAAGCTCTCTGAGATGGACAACGAGCGGATACGCGGCACGTCTTCTCATGTCCATGTGGACGCAAATCGGACGCAAAAATGGGCCATGAATGCGTCTAGATGGGACAGCGAGCCGATGGATTTTTGGTTTGCCTCCGCGTGTTGGGCCGGTGTTTTCGTCCATTTCGACGCAAACGGACAAGCGCGGGCCATTTGCATCGGCGCGATTTAGTTGCCCTCACTATGAAAGAACAAACATACTACAAGGGAATCTGTTGGACAATCAAAAGAACGAAGTAAGGGTCGACACTCTAGCCCCAATATCAATCCACTAGATTGGGAGAAGAGCAAGATGGAACGTGACAAGGAGGGTATTGGAGGAGGGTTTCTAACCTGCAACATCAGTGTGGATGATGATCAATATGCAAAGGGAATGTAAGCCAGGATGTTAGTGCCTTCACAATGGTGAGCACTTCCAGAAACATAAGGACAAATCATCAACTACGACCGCAGATGCAAGCATTTGAAAATATATACATTGTGGGAGTCGGAGCTAAGCCTCTATTCCAAATCGGTAGCACCGATAGTGGAGGCATGGTGATGGACCGTTAGGAGAGGGGTGGGAGCCTCGAGAAATAAATAGTGTCCAACTAACTAAAAATGAGAGATAAGAGAAAACAGACATGCAATCGCATTAACACAACATGACATAACAGAATGTGAGACTAAAATGAACAAAATAACCATTGAATTTATAAATTCCAAACAAGAACCATTAAAATGCATGCACCCTTTTCTTCTGTGATTGGGTAAATTAAGTACTTGAGGTCTCTTCGTACGATGTCTATCTCTCATGTTTCTCGTGACCAGAATTTGGTTAGTGATTTTGTAGCAAAATTTGCGAGAGTTGAGGGTAGGTTGAATTATGGTACCCCAAAGGTAGTTGAATTATGTAAGAAAGATTATAATTTGGACAGTCATTAAGCAATACAAGCTTTTACCCGCAAATAAAATAAAATAAAATGCACCCTATTCTGCCCAGCTTAGTTGGAATGTTTGAGCATTATATAGGAAACTGGTTTTCTTCCGCTGGGCCGTGCGAGCATAAAAATGCTAACATTGTATGAAAATTATTGAACTTAATATTTTTACAGGATAAAAGTGTTATTAAAGTAAGTACTTGTACGAGAATAAACGAAAACTCCAAACACCTTGAAAGCACGCAACAATGCCTCAAAAACTGTTAGTGGGTTTTTACATAAATTACTGGATACGCCGTCATTGTAAAAAATAATTTGCAGCCTCGGTTTTATTGTTGTAAACTTTTCATGTCTTACATTATTCTGCTATAGAGAAAAAGAAATTTGAGGCGGTCATTGAAAGTATTTTTTTTAATGCCGTTGAGAGAGATTGCAGGCTGTAGTAGAAGGGGGCCTAGCCAAGCCCAGCCCGTTGGAGAGCAGGCCGAATTGCACATCCGCGAGACGAGACCCCCACTGCCCTCCGCCGCTGCCACAACTCCACCACAATCCTGGCACAGATCTCCACCTCCCGGCGACCATGGCGGCTGAGGCCGGAGGAGCGACTCCTCTCCTCCCTGGCCTGCCGGACGAGATCACCATCTGGGAGATCCTCGTCCGCCTGCCCCCCAAATCCCTCCTCCGCTGCCGCGCCGTCAGCCCCGCGTGGCGCCGCGCCGCCTCCACCCGCGATCTCCTCCTCTCCCACCACGCCCGCCAGCCCGCCCTGCCCCTCCTCTACAGCCACAACGACGTCACCGACGGGGGCCAGTCCCTGGACGTCACGCTCTTCGACCACCGTGCAGGGGTCGCCGCCGCCGCCGCCGACCAGTTCCAGCGCGTCGCGCGGCTGAAACCGGCTCCCTTGGAAGGGGGGATCGACGGGAGTTTCGCTCCCCTCTTCTATCCGGTGGCCTCCTGCGACGGCCTCCTCCTCCTCTCCATCGACCGTGACCTCTGCATCTGCAACCCGGTGACTCGACAATATGCTCCTCTCGAGCAGCTCGATGGCTTCATAACCGTGGGGCTGTACCCTCACCGTCCTACCGGTCAGTACCGGCTGTTGCTGTACCATGAATCAGATCAACGCGCCATCTATGTTTTCTCAATCGGCTCCAACCAGCTGCCGAGGCACATAGGGTGCCATCATCCGTTGGCTGGCGACGGCCTCCTGTTCCGTGGCAGCCTGCATTGGCACGCCGGCGACCGGATAATGGTATTCGACACCATCACTGAGTCATTCCGGCAGATCCATTCCCCTGTTGCCCGTGAGGAGGACTATGGACGACTGTTTGAGATGGACGACATGCTTGGCATCTTCTTCTTATTTTATGATGAAAAGACAACCATTGATATTTGGGTGATGCAGGACTACCAAGGAGAGGCATGGGCTTTCAAGTGTCGGGTTGAATTGCCGGTTGCCGAGATTAGGGAACAGTGTCGAAATTATAGCCATTATGTGGAAGTCATGGTTGTTCATGGTGACGGCGAGTTGCTCGTGTTGGTCGGTTTTGAGGACTGGCTGTTTCAGGTTGATGTTGATGGCAAGTTGATTGCCGGTTTCCATGCCAGAGGCCTCCCTTCTGATAATATTGTGCACAAGCATACTCTTGTTCAGCATACCTTCTTTCCGAGACTCAAGGGTTATGTTGTGAACGATTCGCCTTTCATTTGACCAGATGATTATGTTGTCAACGCTTAGGGATATCGAGTGCTGTTGTGTTTCTTATTAATTGGCCTAGCTCTCCATGTCCACATGAGCTGTTGTATGTATCAACTAGATCCATTATTAAGCTTCTTTGTTCTGTGTTGATGAATATAAAAATGTATGATCAAGAAGCTGTGACTATTAGATGTATTTTCATCGAATTCCTTTTGGGTTGAAGTGGCTGACGTGAGTGTGGATTCTAAAATTACAAGTCGTTTCGTTCAGCCTCTGAAATGTTTGCCTATTGATCTGACTCGTGTCTATGTTTTCTTTGGAACTCAATAACGGTTCCATTGCATCTGGTTAGGTATCGAACCATACTTTTATAATCCCGCTTTTGCATTGCATCATTCGGTGTTGTATCAATCACTTCACTTTAGCAGCTAACCACTTTGAGGAATCAATGTTTCATCTGGTGTTTGATCTTAAGATAAGCTCGAGAAGTGAAACTTGTACTGATAAACAGGAGAAAGGCTATCATTGTCCGGCTCAGCTCACAGATTGTGCTCCCCTTTTGATTCCGCACAATGTAAGTGCCAGCCATGCACTTTTTTTCTTTAACCGGCACAATGCGTATGAATTAAGCCCCCTATGAGCCGGCTTGTTTCCTTTTTATGTAGACAAGTTATGATCAAGAAGCTCTGGCTGTTGCATGGTTGGGTGAGATTTGTACTTACTTTTGGGCTGCAGTGGCTAGCATGTTGATGTTAAAACTATTTTGTTGTTTTGGTCGGTGTTTGAAATAGTTGCCGGTTGATCTGCCTCATGTCTCTGCTTGTTTTTCTCTGAAAGGAAGAATTGCCTTGATTTTTATTGAGTCTTCTTCTTTCTTAAAGATCATCCGGTGGTTTATTTACGAACCTGCTGTGTTATATAAATTCGCAGTATGAATTCTGGGAATTCAAAAATGAATTCTTGGTGTCATGACTGACCACCGGGTAAGACTAGATATCTGTTATCTTGTATTCCAGTTTTAGTATTTTAGGTACTTTGAACTCAGATAAGAATTTATTTCTTTTTCAGGACATGAGAGAGGATCCCTACAACTTGTGAATTTAAGAAGCATACAAGGAAACAATTAAAGAGAACACAAGGAAAAAATGCTGTGAGTAACGTGCACAAGCCCAGTGAACACAATCCACCCAAAAAGGATGATAGTAATGATTATCCAAGGTTACCGGGAAATCTCCAGATCTGACTGGCTCATCTAAAGGCAAGAAGGTATGTGATTTATATATAGCTATTAAAATTCAAAATGCACCTACCTTATTTTTGTCGCAAGTCAACGACGGTTTTGATTATCTTGAAGTCCCCATAGTATGGATGTGTGTTTGAATGACTATTCTGGTTCTCGAAATCAGTTGTAAGTTGAGAATTGATAACTATGTATATTGTAGATAGCTCCAAAGCCAAATTACAAACCGAACTTACAGTGTATGCCATTTCCTGGGAGTGCATGTACAGTTTTATTATTAATGTTTCTTTTATGATTAAATTAGTTATATATTACACAAAGTGTTTATGTTTGGCATCTGCTGTTCCCTGGCTCAATGGTGCAACACTGTAGGGTAAAGGGATGGCCTGATGCTAATATCTCATGTGTTCTCTACAATATTGTAGCCTTTCTCTGTAGGATATATCTAATGCTTTAACCATCTAATTTTCTAACCCATCGCACATCTTCAATCTGCATAATGCATGCGGTCTGTTATGGAATTTGTGTGTATATTCGTGCGCCTTTTACATACACTATTTGTTCTCAACTTCTCATTTGTTGTTTCTTATATTAATTGCAGAACAGATCGTACTTTTCTCAAACAAGGTTACACTGCTCAAATGTCAAAGTTCTAACATGTATTGCATCGCTTTGTTACAAAATGTAACATCTTGCTTCTATTGCAGTCTCAGCACATGCTTTACGTTCAACAATCACTAAGTATACTCGAGTTTAGTGGACTACCAATGTAGTTGAACATGAAAAGGAAGGGATAGAGGCAAGGTACAACATGCATCTCAATGACTTTTGCTATTTGCACTCTGCTAATTCTTAGATATTAGATCATTTAGTTTTTTTTAAGAAACAATCCTGCTTTCTAAAATTAGTCTATAGTTATTTGTTTTTACTATCGACGCGTTTATTACTTCATTTTTATCAATTGGATGTTGCCCTTTTGCTTAGAAGGTAATAACTGTTGGTACGCCGCCTGACCTCAAGATGTAAATGGAGATAAAACTAAAAATTTCGGGTAAGATTTGAATTTTTCGCTGGGTAACGGAAGGGCCGGTTTTCCACCGGTTTCCGAAAATCTTGGTCAAGAAAAAAAAACCTAGTTATGATGTATTTCAGCTGTTAGGACTTTCCCATCATTAGAAACTTAATTCAAGTGATTTATTGTACTTCGGTTAGTTTCTCGTAGAGGGAGAAATTGAGCTTTCTGCTGTAACATGAACAATTATGCTCCCTCCGATCCATATTACTTGTCGCTCAAATACATCCATCTGAGCGACAACGACAAGTAATATATATCAGAGGGAGTACTGAATATTTCTACTGGTGTATGGTTACTTCTGTGGGAAAAAACAATGGTCGGGTAAAGTGCAATTTAAGTTGTTGTACTGAATTTAGCTACTTCACTGAATAAATGGTCATTCGTATTCACACTTTATTTAGGCAAGCCAAGTATATTCATATACAGGGTAAGCGCAGTTTCAATTTTGTGCCATAAAGAGAGGAGTTGAAGTGTGCTGTTCAGAACAGAGATGTCCAAGTGTATAAAGGAATGGTGAGGTATGGAGAAAATACACTCTCTAATTCTTACTGGATTCTATTTCTTCTACCTGATCCTGAAGGTATAGTATGACAGCATAGTGCGGCTAGCCGGCTACTATTAACAGAATTAACCAACAGCAGCTTGCTCTCTGATTTCAAATTAGCATGTTTCAATTCATCTATAACCTCTACACTTTATTCAGATAAGCGCACAAACAAGACAATCATCAAAACAGTTTTATGTTCTTGGCAATCGTGCCCAAGTGCATTATTCTCAGTTCAGAGATATGCACTATGGGGGTTGATCTTAGCACATCACTCAAGTAAAAGTTAACTCTAGCAGAAGACAGTGCAATGACTCCAATGCCATGAGAACAGAGGCAAAGGGAAAACTGGTATTGATACGAGAAGGATGAGATTAATAAGAGTGTAGGAAAGCAGAAAGTGACATTGCCCAAGGAGGTACATAACACCAGGTCCTCTACTATTAAATCCCAGCCAAAAACATACTCATGTAGAAGACCGCCGACCAAAAGAGTTGACACCAAATCTACCATGTTTGATATGATACTGTTCCATGCACGATACATGTGCCACGAACACAACATAATTACCAGTTTCATCTCTCTGTAGAACATGGCAAACGGTGGACATGTTCAAAGCATCCGATATATCATGTTGACATTAACTTTTTCTTCAGTGTTAAATACTTTAAATTAGTTCTGGGAATACTTAAATATGGAATATTATGTATACCTTGCAATATTGGCTCCCTTCTCTGGAGATAACTCCTCCCTGTCTTACATGGTCTCATAAATTTCAGACAAACATGCTTGCATCTTTTTCACTATGCAAGGTATTTGATGGCTTGCTTCTATCAAAAATCCTTTTCCCTGCTCTATTAAATGATCTGTAGAGAAATTATAGTGTACTTACTTTTGGCATACTTTTCTTGCCTTGCGAACATGTACAGTTTCTAATTGTGCGGCGTCGACAACGTTGCACTGCAGCACCAGGCCGCGCAGGCATTGCTCACGACATTTCTGAAAATTTGATCTCCATTACCTCCTTGATGTTGCAGTTCAGTGGTTAAAGTAATGGCCTCAACCGGTACACAAAATATTCAATATGAATTGTATGCAACCTGAAGAACCTAACTGCTGGCTCACCCCTATCAGTAGTGCTTTATGGTGCAACGGATCAAGCCATCAGGAATACACTCTTAGGTTTATGCACTAAAGTTACATTCAGATTTTTTGAAACAAAGGTACATCAGATTTAGCAAGACTGCATTTTACATTGTTTTTCATAAGCGTCGTTTATCATAATAAATAAATGTGAGAGCCATGTTACAATTTTTTTTTCTACTAGCAAAAGAGCCCGTGCGTTGCAACGGGAGAGAAAACATAACACACGATCTTAACCCAATAATCATCACTCAAGACCACAATAGGTCCATCTTCTTTATTTTTGCGAGTCATCATATTTGTGTTGCCGCTTATCCTCCTTCTCACCCTCGCCGGCGATGGCCTCAATGTTCACACAAAACAAAGCAAAAAACTTGTTTAAATATGGTTAATCCTAAGGCGTCCCCCCCCCCCTCTCTCTCTCTCGCTTTCTCTTACTCTCGCGATGAAAAATATGTTGTTTTCCCCTGCGACATTTTCAGAGGTATGCATGTGTAGTTATCGATGTTTTCTTTTCCCTATATGGTTATAGTGGAGTGCTTATTTGCAATTCGGATCGCCATCGGTACGAAAGAAAAATCGGATCTTGCGCTATAAATTATAAGTTTGCTTCCAAAACAATATTTTAAAAATATTTAACAGGTAAAATTAACATCATATTTGGATTCTACACATTTTTTTAATAAAATTTCATATACAATATGTTAAAATCGAAGTTACGGTTTAAAAGATACGTATATTTTAGAAAATCATTTGTTTGACTTAAATATATTCCAAAATAATATTTAAAAATACTTAACAGGTAAATTAATCTCATATTCATATTCTACATATTTTTCTAATCAAATTTTATATATAACATGTTCAAATCGGAGTTACGGTTTAAAAGATACGGATGATTTAAAAAAACATGTATTTGACTTAAATATGATCCGCGGATAAATTACCTAAAACAGCAGGGGGTTTTTCGAAAATTGTAAAATAACGGTTCGGGTATGACTTAAATCCGGACTGCGGGTTGATTTCAAGAAAATACAGGGACTTTTGTGTAAAATACGAAAAAAAACGATTCATTTTGACTTAAAATAGGACCGCGGGTTGATTTCTCTGAAGTGAAGGGACTTTTCTGAAAAATGCCATGACGGACGGGCTGAAACCCAATTTTCTTTATTATTAGGTAAAGAAATACGAAAAAAAAACGATTCATTTTGACTTAAAATAGGACCGCGGGTTGATTTCTCTGAAGTGAAGGGACTTTTCTGAAAAATGCCATGACGGACGGGCTGAAACCCAATTTTCTTTATTATTAGGTAAAGATAAAGATTTTACAATACCTTATAAAACTACACTCCAAATATTGTTTATTATAATAAATAAATGTGAGAGCCATATTACAAATTTTTTTCTATTTTAGAATACCTTATAAAACTACACTCCAAATATTAATTTTTAAATTTTCTAGGGCAGTCAACAAAGATAGGAGTATATGTTGTAGGTACGAAGCATCCGATGTGTCATGTTGACATTAACTTTTTATTCAGTGTTAAATACTTAAGATTAGTTCTGGGAATACTTCAATATGGAATATTATGTCTTCCTACTGTAGAATACATCTTATACCTTGCACTATTGGCTCCCTTGAGATTACCCATCCCTGTCTTACATGGTCTTATAAACTTCAGACAAACATGATTACATCTTTTTCACTATGCAAGGTATTTGATGGCTTGCTTCTCAATGTACAAACAGAGACACTTAATGAACAGTATTTGGGGATGCCTTCCGATATAGGAGCATCGAAAACTGGAGCTTTTAAATATCTGAAAGATAAACTTTGGAGCAAGGTGATGGGATGGATTGAGAAGGTAATTTCAACTGAAGGCAATGAGATTTTGAATAAATCAGTAGTACAGGCAGTACCGGTCTTCTCGATGTCATGCTTCAAGCTGTCGAGAGGCTTGTGTTAATATCTAAACGAACTTATTAGGCAATTCTTTTGGGGCGGTAAGGCGGAGCAACGAAAACCTCATTGGGTGTCATGTAGTGCCATGACACAACCGAAAAAGTGTAGAGGCCTAGGGTTTAGAGATCTCGAGTTATTCAATGTTGCACTCTTTGGACGCCATGCTTGGAGGACCCTAGCAATTCCTGGATTTTTATGCGCCAAAGTACTAAAAGCAATCTACTTTCCAGAGGGAAATAGTCTTAATGCCACGCTGGGGACTCGCCCATCTCAAGTGCGGCGTGCTGCTGGAGGGAAGGGACGCACTGCCAATAGGCATGACCAGGAAGATATACACAAATATTTAGAGATGGGTTTAGAGATGGGAGTTATACACAAATATGGTCACAAAATTGGATCCCGAGGGACCATGCTATGAGGCCGATAGTCTCCCTCGGTCAGAATCCACCCATGCTAGTGGCCGAGCTCATTGCTCCATCTACTGCCACATGGCGAGCTGACCTCCCGCATCAGTTTTTTTTGCCAGTCGATGTGGCATCAATACAAAATATACCGTTGTGCACAAGATCTATGCCTGACTTCTGGTCTTGGCAGTTCGAGAAGAAGGGTTTTTTCTCAGTAAAATCTGCCTACAGAATGCTATGGGAGACAAAGAAGAGAGGAGAAAATTTGTTGGGCGGAAGAGCGACAGTTTCAGATCAAATTTGCTGGGCCTCACTGTGGAATACCAAAGTCCCTTCGACGATCAGAATATTCATGTGAATACCGGCGAGGCAATCTTTGCCGACCGAAGATGTGAGGAAACATAGACACATGAGTATTGTGGAAAATTGCCAGCTATGTGGTAATTTCGATTCGTGGAGACACTCCTTGGTAGAGTATTCGATGGCACGAAGCTCTAGCAGACGAGAAGATTGTTGACGTAATGGTCGAAACAGTGGAACCAAGTGCTAAAAATTGGTTATTCCAACTACAAAGTTCCTTAACACATGCTTAGTTTGTCGGAGCGGCAGTCACTTTGTGGGCGATTTGGACAGCGAGAAAAAAAGTGATCCATGAGGAGATCATGCGTTGACTAACACAGCGGTGCCGAAGCTGCAAGCAAAGAGAGCAGCTGACCCTCGTTCTTCTTGGCGACCACCGCCGCTAGTTCGTGTGAAAATTACGGTAGATGGTGGGGTTGCACACACCCGTGGTGTAGGTGCAGCCGCAGCAGTATGCAGAGACCAACATGTTCTGTATATGGGGTCCTCATCGCTGGTCATTCCGGGAGTTGTAGACCCGACAGTGTTGGAAGCCATCGCCTGCTGTGAGGCGCTTGCGTTGGCCGAAGACCTATCTCTCCATAACATCGTGGTGGCTTGTGATTGCAAATAGGTGGTAGAGGATATTCATGGAGGGATGGCCTTATTTATCGGTCATCAGAGAAATATCTCTCAGGAGCTCCTTTTTTCATAGTTGTAGCTTTATTTTTGAAAGTAGAGCATCAAATATTGATGTGCACAATCTTTCCAAACACTCTTTTGCTTGATCAGGGTCGCCATTCGATGGGTTTATCTCCTCATGACCCAGCATGTATACCTCTTAATAAAGTGTTGGCACCCCTCAAAATAAAGGGAAGCATCTTTCGCTCCGAACTGGTTTGTAGCTAGCCCGAACGTATTCGTTCGATCGATCTGATCAATACCAGCGAATGATTCGTTCGATCAGGGGTATTCGTTTGATCGATCTGATCGATACCATGGAACGATTTGTTCAGTTTGGGGTGCTACCACACCTTTTCGAACGCGAGTGCCCTATCGGCGTTATAAACTTGAAGGAGATTTATTTTGGTTACCCGACTGCCCGACACCGGATAGCATCACCGGACCTTGGCCTCCCGACACACAATGCTGATCTAACAAACACGAAGGTCAGGCATCACAGAGCACGAGGATTACAAGTTGAACAACTAAAATAGAAAGATACGTATCATAGTATATGAAAATTTTCATTTTATTCGAAACAACAATATTCATTTCCGTGCTCTCAAGCGAAACCGAGCAACGCGACGCCGAGCTTTGCGAGCTTGAACGCATCGTCGTCCTCCGCCGTCAGCGGCGAAGCCACGTTGTTCTTCCTGAACCCGTCTTCGCACTCCTTCGCTGCGGCTGCTGCCTTCTCCAGGATTGCCGTCGCATCGCCGAACTTCCCGCCCTTGACCGCGGCGGTGCACGCATGGGTACGGCGGACTATACCGTCGTACAGCGACTGACACGACCAGAGGGGCCGCGCCAGGGCCGGGTCCCCCGCCTTAATCTTCACGCCACTCTCCCCAAGCAGACGACCTATCTTGGCCTCCGTGCTGGTGGCGTTGGTGGCGAGGAGGCCCACGGCAGCGGCGGCAAGGTCGCGGTAGACGCCACCACCGCCGATCGAGCCTAGGGCCTCCAGGCAGAACGTCACGTCGAAGTAGCTGCTCCCGCCGCCGACGGTCTTGCATGCGGCAAGTACAGGGACGGCACTCGCCGGAGGCGCAAGGAGGATGGGCAAGAGCAGCAAGAGGACGATGATCACGCTAGAAGAGGAAGAGGAGAAGGAAGCCATATTGTCAGTTTTGATGGTGGAAATTTACCTTTTCAAACGAATCATTGATCTGATTTAGCATACAACTGCATGCAATTTTTCCTTCTCAAGTGATACTTAATCTGATTTGATGGCTGTTTAACAAAGTACCCCGATAATCATACTTCTATTCAGCGCAAAAAAAAAAAGATAATCATACCTCTATCAGCATTTATTTTTTGGCCAAAATGATCTAGATCTATAATAAAACTTCAGCAGAAGTATAAAGCATCTCTAACATAATAAAAATTACATTGAGATTTTAAGACCTCCAAACAACCAATATTGCCACCAGAATGAGCTGCCGATAGTCGGTTTGACCTTGTCGATGGCACCCAGAAAGTTTCCGTGCACATGCCCATAAGGACCAACGCCTTGGAGCCATAGTCGTCGCCGTTGCACCCTTGCATAGATCTAGAGCATCTGACATCAAATCTCGACATAAGAGGAGAAACTCTAACCTTACCGCCTCAAGGATTGCATTCGTTCGTCCATTGTTGGTCACTTATTTCTTACGTGTTTGGATTCTCTGTACTAAACCTTCTAGTGCCAACAGAGCAGCAAAATAGACAATCCAACCGAGAGACAGTTTAGTACAGACTGAAATATGTGATCCAAGTAATTTCTGAAATATGTAGGAGGATCTGTATATTTATGTTGATAGTTGTCGAGGATTTGTGTGGTGTCAGGTGAATTTCTTATGCCCCCATTGCAAACCATATTGTTTTTTTTTTTGTAGTTTTCCTTGAGGGATAAGAACACCTCCAACGCCGACTCGAAAATTTGCTCTGGTATCTTTCCGACGACAGAGGGACCAGTCTGTGGACACTGATACTAGATGCCCGTCATCCAACGCCGCCCACATACAATCCAACCACTCTTTGAACTAACTAGACGAAATACATGCAGATACAACGGATTTCACACAAATCCGACGAAATTCATTACATTTTCAACATTTTTTAACTAAAATGTTGTTCGACTAATATGAAAGTAGTCTACGGTCGGTGCCAACAGATATCCATTCGGACTACATGGACACCCTTGACTAGTCTACGGCCGGCCGCGGCGGATCTCCATTGTCTTCCCCATGTTCGTCACCCTTGAGCCCATGAGGTCTATACTTCAACGCAAAGGGCGGCTCGCTCCCCCACTACTCATCGGAGTGGAACCGTCGGCTGATGCTTCAGCTTGAGGGGAAGGGTGCCCGAAGTTGCACGGATCAGGGTTGTTTCTTTTTGGGTAGGAGACGACGATGGCCTACCAAAGGGCAAGATACCGGTTGTGTGTGCCAGAGTTGCCTCGGTGATGGCCTTTATGGGACCCAAGCGGCGGCGGCCTCCTATGTTCTACTTCTTCTAGATGATGACGGTGGGCGCGGACGTGCCGGCCTCTGCCTCGTCGATGTCTGTGTAGCCGGGTACAGTTGCGCGCGTTGACAACATATGGCCCGTCCAAGGCACGGGAGGTGCATTACAACACGACGTCGTCCACAACCGTTACAATGCTCGTGCCACCGTGCTCCCTGCTGGTGCCGCACCGGAGCAACTCACGCCGGCTTGGAGTTTCAGCCTCCGCGAGCTGGCCTGCAGCGGAATGGAGCGGCGATGGAGGTGGAACGGACAGTTGCCTGGGTCATGACTGGCAGGCTCGACGGGCCACCCAGCCGGCTTTTATGCCGGAGAACTCTTCTTCCCGCTCGTCGAGTGTCATGGAGAAAATTGTTCGAAGAGGAAATGGGGAGCGGATGTGTTGTGCCGTTCTTGCGCAGCGTCTGGCATCGTTTAAATAGTGAGCGGACGCGAGGAGCCAACCGACGTTGTGTTTAATGTCAGCCGGCTCGCGAACGAACATGTGGCCGGAGCTGGTATCTCGGCACATGCGTGGATTTAATGGAGAAAGGCGGGCAGTCTGCAGCCGTTTGAATGGGTGAGAAGGCGTGTGCAGCCGAGCATGTAGGGGGTTGCATCCTCGGCCGGCGCGCCACTTCAATAACAAATGCAATAAGAGGTCGTGTCCGCTCTAAGCCGGCTTCAATGTGAAGATGAACGTGCACGGGCGGGGTCGGATGATTTTGTGTGTGCCAGGGTGGTCACAAAGCGAGTGTGAGTGTTGTCCGAACGCCCTCAAAGCCTTAACTATTGGTGATTTGGGGTCGGCTTTTTAGATGCCCTAACCATTTCAGTATGTAATATTGTATGCTAACGTGTTAGTGAGCCCATGGATAGGTGGTCGACGGTCATTAGAGCATCTCCAGCCGCGCCCCCAACAAGGCTCCCCAGGCGATTTTTTTCACTGGTGCTGAAAAATCGGCCGAGTCGCGTCCCCAAAGGCTATTTTTTCGCCGGTTCGGGCCGAAATTGGCCCAAGCGGACCCAGGCCCAACCCGGCGCGCTGGGGGCGCTTGGGGACGCTGGCTGAAGTGTTTTTGGCGCGAAAATCAGCGGGCCCTCCTTAGCAGCGACTCGGCTGTTCTTGTCGCTTCGTCGTCCTCATCGTCTCGGTTCCCGCGGGGGAATCAAAGCAAAAGCTGCCGTGCGGTGCCGCACCGGTCAGCCTCCATTAATGCCTCACGGGCGGCGTAGTGAAGGCGCGGCGACGCGCGTCCCTCGCCCGCCACGCGTACACACGGCGGCCACGCCGGCGCCGCCCGACCGTGGCTATATATAAGCCCCCCCTCCCGCACCGGTGAGCCACGCACATACCTCGCTCTCCACCGCCGACCCCCCCTCCCGGTTCATCCCTCTCTTCTCGCCGTTTCCATTTCACCCAATGGCCGAGCGCTTCTCAGGCGATGGCGCGGCGGCGAACGGCTTCGGCCGCCGCCACCTTCACGAGGACGAAGCCCGGCTTCTCTATGAGGCCGAGTACCCGGTCCCGCCGGACATGCGGGTGCACGGGACACGGAGGATAAGCGTCTGCGAGGTCCCGGTGCCACCACCGCCCACCGCGGCGGGCAGGCGTGCGGAGATCGGCCGCATCCGCTCCTCTCTGCCACAGGCGGCGAGAGAAGGGCCGAGGTACACCCACGACAGCCCGCTGTGGGAGCCGTACTTTCATCGCCGCCACGTCGAGCAGCTCAGGGCCACCAACGACATTGTGCCCTCCTGGAACTACAACGCCGACGGGCGCAGCTGATGGTGGGGCGTGCCCGGTCGCACGCTCGAGGCCGTCCTCGAGTACACCGAGGGCGGCAACACGCCGATGCTGGAGTACCCCGCTCCCCCACCTTTTCCCGCTGACGTGGGAGCTCGTGGATGCCGAGGCGCATGGACCTGGCTTCCTCCTCCTCGTCCAGTCGTTCGTCCGGCTCTCCCTCCCTCCTCCCCGTCAAGCCGGAGCCCCAGGACACGTCGATCAGCCGGCGCACCCGCAGCTGCGGCGTGCGCATCGCCGAGTCCCCCCCCCCACCTCTGCCCTGCTCGTCAGGCCGGAGGTGGAGTCCGGCCTCCCCGCGGAGAACGAGGCCATCACCCGGTCCGGTTTCTCCGACGAGGCTGCCCTACAATGGGCGCGGGACGACTAACTTTGCGACGAGATGGTCCGGCATGCAGGAGATAGCTAACCGCCGGCATGGGCGTGAGGATGAGGATGGCGTGGTGATCCTCGACAGCGAGGACGACGAGGACGACCCCGGGCCGTCCAACCCACCGTGCCTCGGCGACCCTGGGCAGGGGAGTAGCAGGGACGGCGGCTGCGGAGAAGGCGACGACGCCGACAACGACGGCGGCGGCGACTACACGCAGCTCTACAGGCTCCTCGGCATATAGAGCTTCAGGGCGGCGTGCGGCGGGCGGCGAGGAACGGCGAGGGCGAGGGCGAGGGCGGATATAGTAGTGTCTTTTTTTTTCCTTTTTTTTGCAAAATATTTGATCAACTCGCCGAAGTTTGTTTAAATTTGCGTCTTGTTTGTGTGAACATGGGCCATTTTTTTAAATGCCCCTTGGGTGCGGCGACTGGGGAGCATCCCGCCCTCGGCACGCGGTTAGCGCCGGTTCGCCCTCAGGCGGTGATTTTACGCGCCCCCTGGGAGCCAACGGCTAGAGATGCTCTTAGAGTTGGGCCTTCATGTGGTCCCATGTGGATATCGAAGCATCGAAACTGCCGGGAGACCGAGAATCAGCAGAGGTGGAGCTCAAAATAGAAAAAAGAAAAAAATGTTTCTCAACAATAGTCTAAAGCATATACCAGTAACATCCTTTTTTAGATGCAGAAGTTGGGAGCAATTCTTTTCTTTTGAAGAAAAATAAAATATAAAAAATACGCTGACGAGATCCAGAGGCGTCCTCGTGGGTTGACACGGTGGGAGTTCTATAGAGAAATGGCCATCTCTTTTCCGTAGTTTGCATTTTCAGATTGTAGTTGTCTTTATTTCATTCCTCATAAACTTTTTTTTCGAAAAAAACATTCAATCTATTCATCTTCAATCATGATAGTATAATGAATATTAAAAATAAAAAAATTACATCCAGATCCGTAGATCACCTAGCAATGACTACAAGCACTGGAGCAAGCCAAAGGCGCGCCGCTGTCATCGCCCCTCCCTCGCCGAAGCCGGACAAACGTTGTTATACTAGACAATCAGCAAGTCGTCGTGCTAAGGCCCCATAAAACCAATGCACCAAAACGACAACCAATCAGATAAGATGGTACTCGTAATAGAAGAGACTCAATTGACCTTGGTCCTTAGGTGCATACTCCCTGGAATAAGAAAAGAAATACATAAGAGAAGGTTTGTACTATGTCCGTTCCTAACATAAGTCGTTTTAGAGATTTCACTATGAACAATGTAGATTCACTCATTTTGCTTTATATGTAGTCTATAGTAAAATTTCGATAAGGTCTTAGGAACGGAGGGAGTATATTGTATAGGACATATTTCGTACCGTGTGTGTACATATGTATAATTTTCTCAATAAAGTTGGTCAGAGTTTGTGACAATTGATTTTGCGAATACCAATGCACACTATATTAGAGCATCTTCAGCCGCGCCCCCAACAGCCCCCAGGCCACTTTTTCGGCGCCGGCGCCGAAAAACGACCCAGTAGCGCCCCCAGGACGCCGAAAATCGTCGGTTCGGACCTTTTTCCGCCCGGCGGTCACATGCCTAACCCGGCGTGCTGGGGAGCAGTTGGGGGCTCCGGCGCTAGGGAAAAGCGCGCCTGGCCCACACCTACAGGGAACAGTCAAGGTTTTCATCCCCCGACTTGCCTCGCACCCTCCGCGCCCTCGTCCACCACTAGCTATATCCCGGCGACGGCCGCTGCCCTACTCCGCTAGATAGCCATTCCCCGCCGGAAAATAGCAGTGCTTCGTCGCGGCAGCCCCTCCCACAGCAGCTGGGCGATTCCGGCCGCCGTTTCCGGCCGCGGAGGCGCGGTTTAGCAGCGGGTACACGCCCACCGAGCGCAAGGTGTTCGGCGTTTTGCCTGTCTCGGCGATGGACTCGGATGACGAGGAAGAGCTCGCCGCGCTGCTGGAGGAGGAAGCCGCGGTCGACGTCCAGGAAGAAGAGCATCTCATGGTGCTCGCCGCCCTCGCCCAGCGGCTGGAGAGCCATGAAAAGCCGCGGCGAGGTGGCTCGGCGCCGCGGCGGTTGAAAGCAAAGAACCGGCTTCGTCTTGAAGGCTACTGCATGCTCTACTCCGACTACTTCGCCGATGCTCCACTTCACGGCGAGAAAACATTTCGGCGCCGTTATCGGGTGGGCCGAAAGCTCTTCCTCAGGATTGTGAATTCCATCCGGGAGTTCGACAACTACTTCAAGTGCAAGATGGATTGCACTGGCGCTCTTGGATTCACCTCCATCCAGAAGTGCACAACAGCGATGAGGATGCTTGCATATGGAGCTCCCGGTGATTCACTCGACGACTATGGGCACATGGCCGAGTCCACCAGCATAGAGTGTTTCTACAAGTTTTGTCGGGCAATGGTGGCAGTGTTTGGGCCACAATACTTGAGAACACCCAATGCGGAAGACACTGCTCGGATCCTAGCCCAGAATGCAGCAAGAGGATTTCCTGGGATGCTTGGAACTATCGACTGCATGCATTGGAAATGGAAGAATTGCCCATTTGGTTGGCAGGGGATGTACAAAGGCACCAAAGGCGGTTGCAGTGTGGTGCTTGAGGCGGTAGCCACACAGGACCTCTGGATTTGACACTCCTTCTTTGGTATGCCAGGAACTCACAATGACATCAACGTGCTGCAGTGCTCTCCTGTTTTTGCCAAGCTCGATGAGGGCCATTCTCCTCTGGTGAACTTCGAGATCAATGGGCACCAATACAACAAGGGGTACTACCTAGCAGATGGCATCTATCCGAGATGGTCGACATTTGTGAAGACGGTCTCAAACCCTGCGGCAGGAGGCAAGAACGCCTGGTTTGTGAAAGTTTAGGAGGCTTGTAGGAAGGATGTCGAGCGGGCATTTGGTGTGCTCCAATCTCGATTCTCTGTTGTTCGGTACCCCGCTCAGACCTGGTCCAAAGATCAAATGTGGGAGATTATGACTTGCTGTGTCATCTTGCACAACAAGATCATCGAGAGCGAGCAAGAAGACCCAGTGTTTGACACTGAACCATACTACAGGCAGGGTCCTCTAGCCGAAGTTGATCACCATCTACCGGCAACTTGGACTGCCTATCTCAGTATGCGTCAGGAGATCCGAGACCCACAGGTACATCATCAACTGCAGAAAGATCTGATTGAGCACCTATGGAGGCTCAAGGGGGACGCCGTGTGATGAAATACGAGTTTTTATTTGTTGAACTATATAATTTGTATTAAACTATTTGTTGTTGTACTATTTTGTTGAAGTATTTGATTTTTCTGTGATGAAATATGTGATAAGAAATAATTGTGTTGATAATTGAATGCCGAGACACGGCGAAACCACGCTGAATATGGGCTTATTCTCGCCCATATGGGCCCTTTATTCGCCGAAATTGGGCTGCAAAGTGGGTCAATTTCAGCGCCCGAGGACGACGACTGGCCGCAAAACCGCCCCCAGCGCCGATTGTATCGCCGGCTCGCCCCCAGGGGGCGATTTTTACGCGTCCGGGGGGGCCAACTGCTGGAGATGCTCTTATGTGTGCGTTTGGGGGGTGCGTGTCCGACC
>LR738712.1:756165730-756219528 GCA_902687465.1 Secale cereale
GGGGGGGGCATGAATCATAGGATTTGTAGGGCCTTCCACATTTTCTTCTTTATTATGATGAATTCACTATGAGCCAATGGTATTAAACACGAAGATTCATGGTTGGTGAGTCACCGGTATATAGCAGACTTCGCATATGTTGCTAGTGACAATTTCTCGTGCAAACTTACTCAACAATGGTAGGATTGAGAAGCATCTCGTGCCAGTCAAGGTGTTCCTGTAAATGCGTAGGATTGGGAGGAATCCGGAAGGGATGTAGAAATAATCGGTCCTCAAGGCAAAGAATTACATATGCTCTACCTTCCAGTGCTGAATCATGTTGGAGTACAGTGAAGGTCCATTGTGCATAAAGCTTCATAGTTTTAAGATCCCCTAAAATTCCACAAACAAGGACTTCTTCTTCTACTTGTAGTTGAAGCAGTGTTGCATGAATGACATGTGCATAAAGCTTCTTTCTCCTGAGGCTGCAGAGTATTTTCGTAGAAAGCAAGGCTGGCCCCTATGGCAATTTTACTGTATGGTTTTTGATCGGTTACTTCTTTCTGTATGTTTTGTGCTTAGGGGTTGCTGGTATCCAATAGTTCTGATGATGTTGTCGTGCGTTAAACTGTTCTCGGCATCTCTTTGTGGAAAACGATGGGAAGCGTTCTACCCTCTCATGAGAGGGCCGCGTGGTGGAGCGACGCGCGATGCGGCTACGAGTAAAGAGCCACGATGACGGCCGAGGCAAGGATGGAGGCCGGATGACGGCATGCACCTGGTGAGGCGCTAGCTGATTGTTGTGCCGAGCTTGGTCGCTGTTACGTGCTACGATCGTGTTGGGGGCACAGCAGGCCGGGGCAACGAATATAAGTTCACTTCTTGCCCGAATACTCGAAATGAATCCGCTGCAGAAATGGCGAAGGGTCAATCGTCTAACTCGCTGAATTGGGCGTAGGCTAATCTAGCTTGTCCTCAGGAGTAAATTGCAAAAAATCAAAACATCTTTGGACCCTAAATAAAAAAACACCATGTTTTTTTTTCTGTAAAATCCATCATTATTGTGTTGAGAGTTTGCAAAAAAGCTGATATGTCACTAAAGGGGTATTGACACTAGATCTAACGAGTAGAGCCCGCCGATAGTGCTAGCATAACTTGACACCGTTTGACACAAATATTAAGATGGCGTTGGCCCCATCCGTCATCCTCTTCCTCCACTGGCCAACACGAATGCTCTTGTATCCTCGCCGGCCTCGTCCTTGGACAAGCTACAATTGCATACCGGACTGTCACCAGGCTACCATTGCCATCCACATCGGGCCCCTTTTCCTGAGGTGTGCTGCCGCCACCTGATCCTGGCTGAGCCTCTCTAGCTAGCCCAGCCCACCACCCGACCTTGCGCTGACGTGGATGCATAGAGAGCAGGGGCTTCACGCACAATGCTAGAAGGCCGGTACGCCAGGCCGATTGTGTATGCACACTAGTTAGGAGCGTCAGACACGCCGTGCCCGTCCTCGCCCATGAATGAGTCCCCATTCCCAACATTGGAGCTTGATGGCAGGTTCATTCGGCTCATGGTTTATGTGGGCATGCACGGCCAGATCCGATGGAGAGTGCCGTCGAACCTTCCTGGAGGGTGTCAGGGTACCCTTCCTCTCTCCTTGTCGCGTACCGGGGGAAACACTTGGCAGCATCGTCGTCATCGTCGCGTCCCTTCTTGGAGGTGTTGATTGGTACCGGCGCTTCGGAGTATAGGAGCTTAGTGGAGGATCCCCGATGGGCGCAGCGGTCGCGAAGCTTCTTCGCTTTTCTTGATCCGCCGGTGTCGGCATTTTTTTTCTTTTTTGTCTCTTTATTTTCTATCGGACGTGCCTGCTTCCGCCTCAGCACCTATCTAATTGTACAACTTCGTCGGAGCACTTTCGCTCGAACGAGCAGCCATGGCGTCGATCAGAATCGCTTGCGGCGGCGAATCCCCTTCCCCCTCGCATCGAGCGAATTTTTTCAGTGGCCATTTCAGGAGGGACGGTCGACGCATCCCATACCATCTCTTTCGCACACCCGGGTGGATCCAATCAACCAACGAACACCGGCCGCTCCTTGCATGTCGCATCGGGAATGGACGCGGTCGCTACTATCCCCTTTTAGCGAAGCCCAGGAGTGGACTTCCTTCAATGAAGCGCTGGAATGGGCTGACCGACGGCCCAGTGTGCAAGAGGCCTCCGTTTTGGCCCCTGGAGCAGCAGCCCATAGGACAGCTGGGCCAATTTAAACAGATTGCGGAACAGATCGAAATCCGACGGCCAGAAACTTTCAGATCGTGAAAACGGACGGCCGATAACGCAAATCGATGTGAGGGCAGGGATTAGGTGCCGTTATAGTGTCCTTAATAAATAGGAGTACCTATACCAGGAAAACGAGCGGGCTGTGGAAAAAGGGCCCAGAACAAAAAAATTATAAGAAGACCTTGGCCCGAAATCAAGGGCCCCAGAAAACTTGAGGCCCTGCGCACAGCCCCTGTACGGCCCTGCCATCATCTTATGTTTAACCCACTACTTGTTGGGGCCATCCTGCGGGCTGCTTGAGTGGCAGGTTTGCGCGCATTTCTCGGTCTAAAGGAAAAAAGAAAAGAAAATCTCATCTCCATCTCAATTTTTGTAACTTGCTCACATTACGTGGATATCACATCCATCTGGAAAAGAGCATAGAAAAAACTTTACTCGAAATAAAGTTAAAGAAGTCTCACTTCTTTCCAAAAGAAATTACGGCAGCGAACAACATGCGCCACATGCCATAGCTGGCTGGCCGCCGTTGCATTATGCTTTAAATTAAGGCGCTCTGGTACATGCCCGTGCGCGCCTGCTGACATGTGCTACGTCGAGCTGAGAATGGCTACTACGCTCTTGCACCAATGAGCTAAACTTCTTTGAGCACGGCCTTCGTCTGTCTATACATGTGGCAAGATGGCTACATCTCCTATGCTACATGCATGTCCTGCTGCATAGCTTTTTCCTGCTCGATCACATACAGGCGTATAGTATGCGACTGACTGAAGTACGTGCGCTATCTGTTCTTCTGCAGCAAGTTCAATCCACAGATAAAGCATATAATTTTTTCCCGATGTCTCATATTACTATGTCCTCGTTCTCTCTTTCACAATTTTTGTCATCATCCCCCATACATGTGTTATGTAGACTGACTAACCGATTGCTACACTTAAATATCAAGTGACCGACCTGACCGTGAGATCAAAGTGTGTTAAATGTGCGTGGATGGCTGAAGAATGGCTAGCTTGGCCTGTTAATATGACAACTAGTGTGTGTATATGTAAGAGAATGGTGTACTACTCCAGATAGATCAGCAACCAATTGATGGTTGGTGTACCAGCCAACTGAATCATATTATTCCATCTGCATTTTTTTCTTGAATAAGAATGAGTGTGCGTATCATATATTATTGGAGAGTGATGAAAGATACCCGTCCATGTTGGTGGGACAAGTTACATGGTAGCCCACCATCTACCGGCCACAATGAACATGAAAGAAGGATTACTCGTGACTCGCAATCACAAGCTAGATTACCTAAGAAAGCGCGATGACAATATACCGCCTCCACATTTTTAACTCGCGTACCCCCGCGTCGTCCGCTCTCGGGCGACTCGGGGGAGAAACCCTACGCCGCCGCCAGTTCCCCGCCTCCCCTTCTCCTCCTGCCCCGCCGCCGCCGGCAGCCGTCGTCTGGTTTGCCCGCTCGGCACTAGGCGGCGGCGGGGGCTTCCCCGCACACCCACCTAGGCCTCTGGAGGGTTCCCCACCCTACATCGGGCGCCACCGCCCGCGTCTCCCATGGTGGCCGCCGAGGCCGGCTCTCTGCGACGACCGTTGCCTTCGCTGTTGTCGCCCCGCGCCTTCGCCTAGGACTGCGCCTCCCGTTAGATCCTGCCGCCTCGGCCCTGGGATCGGAGCTAGATCTTGATCTGACGGTTGGTAGGCCGGGATTCGCCGGATCCGCATCGATCTGGCCAGTATGGCCTTGCCTCGTCCTGCCTGGCTTGGTATTTTCGTGGTGTGGTGAATCCTAGTGGCGGCGGTGAGGGTCTTCCTCCATGTCTCGACGGGATGTGTGCGGTGGGTGGATGCCGGGGCGGCGGCCTCGGCGGTGTGGACGGGGGGCGGATGGACGGCGTCTTGACAGCGTGGGCGGTGATTTGCCAGTGGATCCCATCCGCGCTACAGGCTCTCTGCCGCAGCACTTGACGGCCTATGATCGCGGTCGTCGGCCTTGGTGCGTTCGCGGGGGCTGGTTGAGATGACAACGGACCGAAGGAAACTCTGGGTGTCTCGTTCATCCCAACGGTGGCGACGACTTGGGTTGCCGTTCTCCTCCTTGAAGGCGCCGCCGAGGTCCCTGCCCTCCACCCCGACGCCATGCCCGGGTTAAAACCCATAATCTCTTGCGATTGGGAGGCGGCGGCACTGCGAGTGTCGTACCCTTCTTGGAGGCGCCGCCTGGGGCATTTGGATGCTCGGTTAGAGGAACTGCAGGCGAAGGGGATGGGACCAGTGACACCAGGTGGTGTTCGCGAAGAAGGAGCTGTGTGGCATCTGGCACGTCGACAACGACGGGTCTCAGTGGCGTGGAGAAAAGGGGTCTCACAGGTGGGCTTGTGATGATGGACGAGCGCAGGATGGTGGCACTGTCTGACATCGTGTTGGCGTCGACGGCAGCTAGACTGGGCAAGGTAGATGCAACAGTACATCACTGAAGATGGATTGGTGGTAGGTGGCTATGGCGGCCTCATACCCGGCAGGCGTCCTAGTTGAGGAGTGCGCTGGACTGGTGGGTTCCCCATACCCGACATGCGTATGGGACCTCAGGTCTTAAATGTTAGGTTTGGCTGCGAGGTCTGTTTGGTATTTGGTCCAGACTATGAGCAGCCATACATCATCTGGATTGGAGTAGCGACAGATGTTGCCCAGACGATGGCTTTAGTCTTACTGTTGTATGACTTTGTAAGGTCTTGTGTAAATAAATAATAAAATGACTGCATGCATCGTCCAGATGGAGAGGACGGGGTCCTCCTCCATTTCTATAAAAAAATTCTAAGGCCGCAAACAACACTCTATTGTCTCATTTGAGTTGACCTGCCTGCTTCCATGCCCGCCCTTCGGTTACAATTACTAAACAGTATAACTCAGCTAGCTAGGAGCCCCCACAGCGGTTTGAGTCTTTCAGCCATTGGATCACATTTGTACGCGCGGGATTGGCTGGGTCGTCGGTTTACGCTAATTAATTCCTGTTCGTTTGCTCGGAGCACAGTTTTCTGGGCCGCTGCTCCGCGGATCGAGTTGCAACTTGTGTACATAATCGGGCCGTAAGGTCGAAGGCCCACGAGGTGCAGTCGAACACGCAAAGCAGGAGCCTGATTCACATGTTATCACCGTATAACAGGCCACGGCGCCAACTCTATCCCTTGCTCCTCCTTGTGCCTCGGAGGTGCGCTCTACTAGCCCTCTACTCTTCCTCCTCCGGTGCCCTACAACGTTTAGTGAATTAAATTAGTGATGTAACATATCTTTTTAAATATTTACATTTATGTGAGGCTATGAGTGACGTGGCGGTGGATGCATGTGTACCTCAAGTCTCAAGAGCGCTTAGATCAATTCTCTGCTGGAGCTGATTCTTGCAATGTTTTTCATTCACCTCTCAGTAGGGCAATTTGGCTTACTTATTCATCTCTCAACTATGCATAGGTACACTTTTTTGTTTGTGGTGTTTGGTAGAAAGATTGCATGAGCAAATGGGCATCTCTGAGACTCTGAATGGGGAACAGCTCCAAAGTTTGCTATATATTCTTCGGCTCTGTCATTTCTTCTTCCGTTTCTGCCTTGCTTGCCTTATTTCAGTTAGCTTTCCCTCCTTTAGCCAGCCTTGCTGTTCACTTATTAAGTAAGTATATCTTCTGTAAATACATGTCGTCTTTTAGTCTGTAACCAACTTGGCTTTTTACCTTTCCTTATTACTCCCTCTATTGAGAAATACTACCTCTTTTCCGGTTTATAAGGCTTGCGCGTATATCTAGGTTGACAAATAAATCAACGTAATACAAGTTATTCGTCACAAAAAATATATCATCAGAAACTTCAGATCTTGTATTTTCTAATGGTGTAATTTTTAGACTATACAACTCATTTTATATTGGTCAAATTATAGACCTAGGGATACGCGCATGCCTTATAAACCGGAAAGGAGGTAGTATAAGAGCATTTAGAACACTACTGTAGTGATCTTAGCGCTCTTATATTTCTTTATGGACGGAGTATATGTGAGTAATAGTTAATTGAAAATGTAATGAAAACCAAAAGTATGTTGGCTACTGAATCCGCTTGAAGAAGCGATGCAAAGTTTGAACAGGCAGGTCGTGGCTTTTCTTTGGAGTCCAAAGGTGCTCTACCTCCCAAAATGCTATCTCTAAAGTATGCACAACCTATTTACACACCCACGTTATATTGCAAAATTGTTCGTTTCGGACTTTGTTGTTGGGTGGGCAAATCATTATCTTTTTTTGGGCAACGGCAAATCAATATATTAGTACTGCCAAGTATTCGTGGATTACTAGTGATGCCATGATGCCATTATTTTACTACCACGGCCTTTCCAGTAATAATGGACCACCAATTCATATATTGAATAAATATGCCAGGGGATAACCTCCTTTTCGAAAAAAAATATTATTGAATACATATGTGTATTGTGAAGATTTTACCATAATATATCTTTTGCTACTTTTTCAAGATGGACGAGCGTAGCAACGCGCGCCTTAATGATCTAGTTTTCTTTATGATTGTCGTGGTCGAAGGCATTGCTCCCTCAAAGACAATTGTGTTGCGATGCTTTTAAAGTTCCCGCATGATGAGGGAGAGTATTGTCCTTCTTTCTTTGAGCTTTTGACCTCCACATCTCGTGGAGTCACACCATGCCATTAAGCTATATCCGGAATTTGGTTCTCGCTTCGGACTCCAAAAAGGCGTCCAAACTGTGTGCCGCACAGAGCGTGCAAATACACACTCAACGAGGAGTTGATTGATGGATTCGTCGGCCTGATTGTAGAATGGGCATGAGTCTGTCCGGATGGGGCAAGCCTCGCTTGGCGAGACGGTTGCAAGTCCAACATCGGTTTCAAATGGTGATATGTCGCAAACGTATCTATAATTTTTGATTATTTCATGTTATTATATTATCTATCTTGAATGTTTAATATGTATTTATATGCTATTTTATATGACTTTTGGGACTAGCCTATTAACACAGAACCCAGTGCCAGTTTCTATTTTTTCTTATTTTTGAGTTTTGCGGAAAAGGAATATCAAACGGAGTCCAAATGAAACAAAACTTCACGAGGATTTTTCTTGGACCAGAAGGCATCAGATGGACTTGGAGTGCACGCAGGGGATCTGCGAGGCGGACACAAGGACGGAGAGCACGCCCTAGGGAGTAGGGCACGCCCCCACCCTTGTGGGCCCCTCGAGCGTCTCCTGACCTAATTCTTCAACTTATATATACTCATATATTCCAGAAACATCAGAACATCTATCGAAACCAATTTTCCGCTGTCGTAACCTTCTGTTCTCGCGAGACCCAGCTGGAGGCCTTTTCCGGTACTCTGTCCGAGAGGGAATCAACCACGGAGGGCATCTACATAAACCCTATTGCCCTTCCTATGAAGTGTGAGTACTTTACCACAGACCTACGGGTCCATAACTAGTAGCTAGATGACTTCTTGTCTCTCTTGGATCCTCAATATCATGTTCTCCTCGTTGTTCATGGAGTCCGATGTAATATTCTTTCGCGGTGTGTTTGCCAAGATCCGATGAATTGTGGGTTTATGATCAGATTATCTATGAATATTATTTGAGTCTTTTCTGAATTCTTATATGCATATATTAGTAATTCTCTTCGAATTATCCGTTTTGTTTGGCCAACTAGATTGATATTTCTTGCAATGGTAGAAGTGCTTTGCTTTGGGTTCAATCTTGCGGTGCTCAATCCCAGTGACAGAAAGGGATATGATATGTATTGTATTGTTGTGACGCCCGAAGACCGACGTCCCAGAAGATCCCAGAAGATTCCAGATGTTCCGGGTTCTCCCGTTTGTTTCATTGTGCTTGTGTTATTTATTTTTTTGCATTGCATCATGTCATCATGCCATCATGTCATATTTATTTTGCATCTCAACCTAAATAACCCGTGTGGACCTTCGGTCCATTTAAATCGAGGGAAGAATGTTTTCTCTTTATAACATATAAAAGCCTCTCAATATTATTAGGGAGCTATATAATAATATTCCATTTGTTTGGAATTAACCAACACACGTGCATAATTTTCCCCATGCTTTCCCTACTTCGAGTTTCTCCTTCAAAAACCTTGCCAATAATTCTTTTCCGTTGTTTCGAGGTTCCTCCGAAAATCCGAACATTTTTGGTCACTTCTAAATCATAGTCTTTGTTCACACCATTTGAAATAAATTCAAAGGAATTTGAATTTATTTTCCAATCATGCCCCTTTTATATTTTTCTGGGAACCAACGCAATTTTGCGAGTCCAGTAAAATTGACCTCATGTCCTAATTCTTCCCTAGCCACCTCCTTTATTTTCTTTCTTTTTGTTGTTTTCTGGTTTAATTTAGAAAAACAGCACAAGAGAGGTCCAGCCCAGCGGCCCATCTTCCCTCCCCGCGGCCCATCCAGGCCATTCCTCCCAGCCGTCCCAACACCTCTTTCTCCCTAGGCCCACCTGGCCACCTTGGCCCGACAGCTGTCTCGAAACCCTAGCCTCTAGCCCGAGCGCTCGCTCTCCTCTCGACCTCCCTCAGCACGCCGCCACTCTCTCTCCCTCGTTCACTCTCCCGTCGCGCAACCCTCGACCCCGCACTCCATTCGTCGATCTCTCTCAGGCCCTTCCTCTCCCGCATCCGGCCAGGCACGAGCGCCTCCCTCCTCCGTCGCCTGGTGCCGCACCCCGCGAGCCACCCCGCTTCGCCAGGCATGAGCCGCAGCGCCCGCACCCTCCAGAGGCCATGGCCCCAGCGCCGCGGTGCTGCGAGCCGGCCGAGCCCCGCCGCGCCCGGCCTCGTCCCTCCCGCGGCCAGGCCCGCCTCCCGCCGTCCCGTCCGCGCCTCGTCAGGTCGCCAGCGCCTTCAGCGCGACCTCCCTCCGGTCTCCACCAGCGCCTCGCCTCCCCTTCCCTCCAGTACCGAGCGCATCGCCAAGGCCGGCGCCGCCTCGTTCCCTACACCTCCTCCGACGCCCTGGACCCTCGCCTCAGCGCGCACCTCCCTTCGACTGTCGGCACCGCTGCCGGATCGAAGCCGCGCCATGGCCCCTGCGTCCGAGTCCCTTCCTCGCCTCCAGCGACCAGAACAGCCGGCCGCCCGCTGCATTGTGGCCCGAGCCCCGAGCTCCTCCATGGTGGCTGGTCCCTCGCCCTCCAGCACCTCTTCGACATGCTGCTGTCCAAGTACCGAGACCGCCAAGTTTGTTGCTGCCTATGTTTTTTTCTGCCAAGTGTTCCTTCCGGTGTGTCCAAGTTCGGCTACTCGGCGACCCGTCAAGTTCGACTACTTCATGGACCGACAAGTACCACGACGACACCGAAGGGCTCAGATTGGTCAAGTTCCTCTACGGATCGAGTACAACTACCGTCGCAAGTACGAGGACCCCGACAAGCACCACGACCAAGTACCCCGACGACCGCGGTCTTCGGAATCGTCAAGTACCCCGACATCGATGACAAGAACAACTACGAACAAGAACGACTTCATGAACAAGTACCACGACGACCGACTCGACAAGTACCCCTACCGTTGAACGAGAACAACTGCTTCCCTCTACGGCATGTACCCCTACCGATGCGCCAAGTACCTCTACGGAACGAACGTGTACGACTACCTTCGGTGAAGAAACGAGTACAACTACTTCTTCTCCGAACGGAACGTCTACTTCCGCTACCGTCGCCCCGTGTACAACTACTTCCCTCTACGGAACGACTACTTCGTTGACAACCTCGTGAACCACTACTTCCACTACGACTCGAACCGCCCCGAAACGAGTGTTTCGAAGGTATAACCCCGAGACGATGACCCGTGTGATGCTTGTTGTGGTTGTATGAAATGTTTCCCTTGTTTGCACCATGCCCGTTGTGCCCGAATCATCTTTGTCATGTTCCTCGGTTGCCTCGTCGCCGACTCGTGGGAACCCGGTGACGGGATCACCCCACCTTTCATCTTGTTCGACTCGCTCGCCACCTTTGCTTTGCACCGGTCTCTCAACGAGTTACCGGAACCGAATTGTTGCGTTGCATCATTTTCGGATCGTAGCCGTGGCACCCTTTCCTTCCACCACGGTGACAATACTCCATATCTTCTTCATGTCATCTTTTAATAAAACTTGCATAAGACTTGATCATGTCATCCGCATCATGTTAACAACATTGATATGTTTAAATTGTTGTTTGCTTATAATTGCTAAACATGCTCATGGGGATTTTCCGGAATTGTTGTTGTTATTTCCGGCCTCATTTAAAATGCCTAAATAGTGTAGTTTTATTATGCTTCACCTCTTGCCATGTTAACAAACATTTAATCTTGTCTTGTAAATAACGAGAGTCAACTAAATAATTAACATGTGGTGTTTTGTCAATATGCAACTCGTTGCATATTGAGCTCCACTTAACTTGTAGTTTTGTTTGTGCACTTTGCCATGCCATGCATAATTAAACTGTACATGCATCATACTTGGATGTGCATCGTATGCCATGTTTAAGCTTGTGTGTTTACCGTGTTGTTTTGCTTCTTTCCGTTTGCTTCTCTTGTTAGCTTCGGTTTCGTTCCGGAGTTGTGAGGCTTCTTCTTCGTCTTCGTCTTCTTCATGGATCCGTTCTTCTTCCTTGTGGATTCCCAGGCAAGATGATCATACCCTTGGATACCTTTACTACCATTGCCATGCTTAGTTGTCTCGATGCTGTCGTTACATGTCGCGCTACCCATCTTTTATGTCAGCCTCTCCTTGTTGCCATGAAACCTCTAACCTTGAAACCTTCCTAGCAAAACCACTGTTTGGCTATGTTACCCGCTTGCTAAGCCCCTCTTATAGCGTTGGTAGTTGCAGGTGAAGATGAAGTCCGTTCCAGGTGGGAACTTGTTGTTGGAATATCACAATATCTATAATTATTATTAACACACCTATATACTGGGCATGGGTGGAAGGCTTGGCCTTTTGCTCGGTGTTTTGTTCCACTCATGCCACCTTAGGCGCCGATAAACCGGCATTATGTTCCTTGATTTCGCGTTCCTTACACGATGGGTGGATGGGGACCCCTTGACAGTTCGACTTTGAATAAAACTCCTCCAGCAAGGCCCAACATTGGTTTTAATTTGCTCATAATAACAACTTATTTAATTAATTAAATTTGCATAGGGAGTTAGCGCTACCCGAGGATTCTTTCTACATAGCAGGGGGGGCCAGTGCTGATGGTGTTGGTCCCAAACGGGGGTCCTGCAGGGCCACCACGGGGAAACTCGAGGTTTGGTTTTACCTGTAGCATCACCCATCCGGTCGTGGCCTGAGACGAGATACGCGCGGCTACTATCAGGGTGTCGACACACCGGGAGGTCTTGCTGGACTTGTTTTACCATTGTCGAAATGTCTTGTGCTACCGGGATGCCGAGCCTGATCGGTTTTCCCTAAGATAAGGGGTGATGATATTATATTCATCACTTCAGCTAATCGTGAGAGCTTGTGATGGGCTAAGTTGGAACACCCCTACAGGGTTATGATCTTTCGAAAGCCGTGCCCGCGGTTATGTGGCAGATTGGAATTTGTTAATGTCCGGTTGTAGAAAACTTGACAGAGGATCCGAAGTAAAACACACAACTGTGTGAGTAACCGTGACTGTCTCTTTTCACTTTGAGAAGAGAACACAGTGGGGTTATGTTTGATTCGTATGTAGTTCAGGATCTTTAGCGATCACTACTATTGCGACCGTTTGCGTAGATGCTCATCTTATTCTTGTACTCGTAAGTTAGCCACCATATTATGCTTAGCCGCTACTGCAACTTCACCACTTTACCTCTTCCTACCCACAAAGCTTTGCTAGTCTTGATACACACATAAAAAGTTCAGAGAGGAACCAAAAATCTTTCATAGATAACCTTGATCATAAACTCATAATTCATCGGATCTCGACAAACACACAGCAAAAAGAGATTACATCGAATAGGTCTCCTCGAAGACCGAGGAGAACTTTGTATTGAGATCCAGAGAGAGAGAAGAAGCCATCTAGACACTAGCTATGGACCCGAAGGTCTGTGGTAAACTACTCACAACTCATGGTGAGGGCGATGATGATGATGAAGGCCTCCATGATGGATCCCCCTCCCGGAACAGGCGCCAAGATGGGATCTCCACGGGAACAGCAGCTACGGCGGTGGAATTAGGGTTTTCTCTCTACGTATGGAGTTTCTGGGGTACGTAGGTATATATAGGAAGAAGGGGGCACCGGGGGCCACACGGGCTACCCTCGAGGCAGGGGGCGCGCCCCCCACCCTCGAGGGTGGCCCCTCTGTCCCCTGGCTTGGCCCTACAGTCTTCCGTGTGTGATTTCCTCCAAAAATATCTCTCGCGAAGGTTTCATTCCGTTTGGACTCCGTTTGATATTCCATTTCTGCAAAACCCTGAAATAGGCAAAAAAAACAGCAATCTGGACTGGGCCCTTGGGTTAGTAGGTTAGTCCCAAAAATGATATAAAAGTGAATGATAAATCCCATTAAACATCCAAGACTTCATAAATAATAGCATGGAACAATCAAAAATTATAGATACGTTGGAGACGTATCACTGTTGATTATGTTACTAAATGGGTAGAAGCTATTCCAACCAGTAGTGTTGATCTCAACACCTCTATTAAAATGCTTAAGGAAGTTATTTTCCCAAGGTTTGGAGTCCCTAAATATTTAATGACTGATGGTGGTTCACACTTTATTCATGGTGCTTTCCGTAAAATGCTTACCAAGTATGATTTTAACCATATAATTACATCACCTTATCATCCTCAGTCTAGTGGTCAAGTTGAGCTTAGTAATAGAGAAATAAAATTAATTTTACAAAAGACTGTCAATAGGTCCAGGAAGAATTGGTCTAAGAAATTAGATGATGCACTTTGGGCTTACATAACAGCTTATAAAAATCCTATGGGTATGTCTCTTAATAAAATGATTTATGGAAAAGCTTGTCATTTGCCTCTTGAGTTAGAACATAAAGCATTTTGGGCAATCAAATAACTCAACTAGGATTTCAAACTTGCCGGTGAAAAGAGGTTATTTGATATTAGCTCATTAGATGAATGGAGAACCCAAGCTTATGAAAATGCTAAGTTATTTGAAGAAAAAGTTAAAAGATGGCATGATAAAAGAATCCAAAAGCGTGAGATCAAAGTTGGAGAATATGTTCTTTTGTACAACTCTCGTTTCAGGTTCTTTGCAGGAAAACTCCTCTCTAAATAGGAAGGCCCCTACGTCATCGAGGAGGTTTATCAGTCTGGAGCTATCCAAATAAATAATGCTGAAGGTACTAACCCGAAGGTTGTTAATGGGCAACGAATAAAGCATTACATCTCAGGTACGCCCAATAATGTTGAAAGCAATATTATCCAAACTTTGACACCGGAAGAACACATAAAAGAGTCCTTCCGGAACACTCCAAAATCGTGAAAATAAGGAGGTACGTGATACGGTAAGTAAACGGACTCCGAAAAATCCGCAATAATATTTATTGTCAGTTTTGGAATATTTAGAAAATAAGGAAAATAAGAAACTTCCAGGAACTGTGCCCTCCGTTTTTCTACAGTTTGCTTGTTTCCCAAGATAAAAAATATGTATATACTCCCCGAACCTGTTGACCACTGTATCACAGAGAAATCTTTTGTTTTCTTTTCTTGCTGTTTTCGGTCAGATCTACCAAGCTAGGCATCATGTCTTCCTCCTCCTCCAACCCAATGGAAGAAGATGCTTGGCTGATGAAGATCGAGCTGAAGAGAGAAGAACCCGTAGAAGCTGCAAAAGGTGACAAAGGAAAGGAGGTTATCGGTGATGAAGTACCGGCAATCGAGCAAGCACTGCTGGCAGAGGAGGAAGAAGAAGATATCCTTAAACCCTTCTATGCTCTTCTTACTCCCACTGAGATTGAAGCCTTTTGGATCATTGAAATGGATCGTGTGCAAAATAAACATCTCACCCGTAAAAATATTCTCCATCAAGAGCACATTATCTTCCTCCGGAGCGTCATCCGTAGATTGGAGAGCCTCTTGATCTCGAAGGATGAAATCGCTACATCATCACCACCACCATATTCTTCATCACCAAAAGAAAACTGAGTATCGGGTATGGGCACTCCCCTTGGCCTCCGCCAAACTTGGGGGAGGTGCCCCGGTATCGTATCATCCCCACTATCCTTTTGCATTTACTTATTCTAGTTTGATCTTTTGCTTTAGAGTAAATGAAAGTTTAGTTCGATCCCTTCTTTTTGTGAGTTTGCTTAGTGATCTATCTTTGTAATCGTGTGCGACATATATAATAAAGTTTAGTTTGAGTTTTTGCTTTCTTTACCTTCCTAGAAATCTTTTGTGATTGTGAGCCCCCATCAAAATATTATATGCCAAAATTGTTGACGTTGGACAAGGAAGACAACGTAATGATTTATGTTTGTTCATATTCACATAGAAGTAATATTGTCATAGATCCTTTAACATGTGGTGCTTGCTCAATATCTTTTCTAGCCAAAAATTCCGCACTAAGTAGAGATACTACTTGTGCATCCAAAAACCTTTAACCCCAAACCTTTTCGAGAGTCCACTATACCTACCTATGGATTGAGTAAGTTGCCATCGGTGCAATAAGGCAATAAAAATTGCTTCTAAAAATGTGAGATCATTTAGTGTAAGAGGAAACTGAGCGTTGCACGAACTTGTGATGGTGAAGAATAAAAGCGATAGACTGCATAATAAAGGTTGCTATCACAAGGGATAATGCAACGTGGTGTTCTTTTGCACTAAGGGGTTGAGCATACAAACAAATAAGCGCATGGCATCCTCTGCTTCCCTCTGCGAAGGGCCTATCTTTTACTTTTATGCAAAGAGTCAAAGTTTCTGCTCTAATCCTTTTTATTTTATCCTTTGGCAAGCATCATGTGGTGAGGAAAGATCTAGGCACATATGTCGAGTTGAATATGGGTGACATCACCCTTGAGGTGAGTATGTTGGGAGGCAAAACAATAAGCCCCTATCTTTCTATGTGTCCGGTTGAAACGTTTTGCTCATGTGTATGCGGTGAGTGTTAGCAATCATAGAAGACTATATGATGGTTGAGTATGTGGACTCGCCTAAAGGCTCCGATACGTGACCCTTCCTGAAAAGATGTTGAATTGTAGTTGCAAAGTTGACTGAGAACATAGTTTGTTGGTTTCTAATTGAGTTTATGCTTTATACTTCATTTGCATGATGAACTGTTACTTGTTCATGAGAAGTCTATGATACAAGTCCTTTGATAAAAGTCTTATGTTTAAATTTGTTGTTGTTATAATAATCAACATGATGCTTCTATGCCCGTATTTTTGTTTTTATCGACACCTCTCTCACAAAGCATGTGGACATGTTTTTCGATTTTAGTTTTTGCTTGAGGACAAGCGAGGTCTAAGCTTGGGGGAGTTGATACATCCATTTTGCATCATGTTTTCTTACTGTTATTTATGATATTTTTATGCATAATAATGCTTTTTGGAGTTATTCTAATGCCTTTTCTCTCATAATTTGCAAGGAATGCACCAAGAGGGAGAATTCTGGCACTTGGAAATCTGGACCTGAAAAAGCTACGCCGGGCCACCTATTCTGCACAACTCCAAAAAAGTTGAAACTTCACGGAGAATTTTTATGGAATATTTGAGGATTATTGGATCAAATAAGTAGCAGAGGGGGCCCACCAGGTGGGCACAACCCACCTAGGCGCGCCAGGGAGCCCAAGCGCGCCCTGGTGGGTTATGCTCACCCAGGCCCACCTCCGGTGCCCCCCTTCTAGTATATAAGTCATTTTGACCAAGAAAAATAATAAGGGGAGGACTTTCAAGACAGAGCGCCGCCGTCTCAAGGCGGAACTTGGGCAGGAGCACTTTTGCCCTCCAGCGGAGCGATTCTGCCAGGGGAACTTCCCTCCCGGAGGGGGAAATCATCGTCATCATCATCACCAAAAACTCTCCCATCCCGAGGAGGGGGCTATCTCCATCAACATATTCAATAGAACCATCTCATCTCAAACCTTAGTTCATCTCTTGTGTTCAATCTTGTTACCGGAACAATAGATTAGTGCTTGTGGGTGACTAGTAGTGTTGATTACATCTTGTAGTTGATTACTATATGGTTTATTTGGTGGAAGATTATATGTTCAGATCCAATATGCTATTTAATACCCGTCGGATCTTGAGCATGTTTATCAATTGTGAGTAGTTGCCTTTGTTCTTGAGGTCACGGGAGAAATCATGTTGCAAGTAATCATATGAATTTGATATGTGTTCGATATTTTGATAGTATGTACGTTGTGATTCCCTTAGTGGTGTTATGTGAACGTCGACTACATGACACTTCACCATATTTGGGCCTAAGGGAATGCATTGTGGAGTAGTAATTAGATGGTGGGCTGCGAGAGTGACAGAAGTTTAAACCCCAGTTTATGCGCTATTTCGTAAGGGACCGATTAGATTTAAAAGTTTAATGCTATGGTTAGAATTTATTCTTAATACTTTTCTCGTAGTTGCGGATGCTTGCGGGAGGGTTAATCATAAGTAGGAGGTTTGTTTAAGTAAGAACATCACCTAAGCACTGATCCACCCACATATCAAATTATAGAAGTAGCGAACACGAATTGAACCAACATGATGAAAGTGACTAGATGAAATTCCCGTGTACCATCAAGAACGCTTTGCTTATTATAAGAGACCGTCTTGGCCTGTCCTTTGCCTCAAAAGGATTGGGCTACCTTGCTGCACTTTTACTACTACTATCGTCACCTGCTCGTTACAAAATTATCTTGCTATCGAACTACTCGTTTACGTACAATTTCAGCACTTGCAGGCATTACTGTGCTGAAAACCACCTGCCATTTCCATCTGCTCCTCGTTGAGTTCGACACTCTTAATTATAGAAAAGAGCTACAATTGATCCCCTATACTTGTGGGTCATCAGCGTTGAGCATGAACATTATATCTGGATCTTGTTTAATGCAAGACGAATATTCATTTAAGTCAGAAAATAATGGTTGTTCTATTTATATGAGTAATATCATTTATGGTCATGCACCCTTGAGGAATGGTCTATTTTTGTTGAATCTTGATTGTAGTAATACACATATTCATAATATTGATGCCAAAAGATGCAAAGTTGATAATGATAGTGCAACATACTTATGGCACTAACGTTTAGGTCATACTGGTGTAAAGTGCATGGAGAAACTCCATGCTGATGGACTTTTAGAATCACTTGATTATGAATCATTTGATACTTGCGAACCATGCCTCATGGGCAAGATGACTAAAACTCCGTTCTCCGGAACAATGGAGCGAGCTAATGACTTATTGGAAACAATACATACCGATGTATGCGGTCCGATGAGTGTTGAAGCACGCGACGGGTATCGTTATTTTCTGACCTTCACAGATGATTTGAGTAGATATGGGTGTATCTACTTGATGAAACACAAGTCGGAAACATTTGAAAAGTTCAAAGAATTTCAGAGTGAAGTAGAGAATCATCGTAACAAGAAAATAAAGTTTCTATGATCTGATCGCGGAGGCGAATATTTGAGTTACGAGTTTGGTCTACATTTAAAACAATGTCAAATATTTTCACAGCTCACGCCACCTCGAACACCACAGCGTAATGGTGTGTCCAAACGTCGTAACCGTAATCTATTGGATATGGTGCGTTCTATGATGTATCTTACCAATTTGCCTTTATCATTTTGGGGTTATGATGTCTCTTACAGCTGTATTCACGTTAAATAGGGCACCATCTAAATCCGTTGAGATGACACCGTATGAACTATGGTTTGGCAAGAAACCAAAGTTATTATTTCTTAAAGTTTGGGGTTGCGATGCTTTTCTGAATAAGTTTCAGCCTGAATAGCTCGAACCCAAATCGGAGAAGTGCGTCTTCATATATACCCAAATGAAATTGTTGGGTACACCTTCTACCACAGATCCGAAGGAAAGATTTTTGCTAAGAATGGTTCCTTTCTGGAGAAGGAGTTCCTCTCGAAAGAAGTGAGCGCAAGAAAAGTAGAACTTGATGAGGTAATCGCGCCTTTGCTCGAATTGGAAAGTAAATCATCATAGAAAAATGTTCTTGTCATGCCTACACCAACTAGAGAAGAAGCTAATGATAATGATCATGAAACTTCGAATCAATTTACTACATAAGCTCGAAGGTTGACCAGAACACGTTCTGCACTAGAGTGGTATGGTAACCCTGTCCTGGAAGTGATGTTGTCAGACAATGGCGAACCTTCAAACTATGAAGAAGCTATGATGAGCCTAGATTCCGATAAATGGCTTGAGGCCATGAGATCTGAGATAGGATCCATGTATGAGAACAAAGTATGGACTTTGGTGGACTTGCCTGATGATCGGCAAGCCATTGAGAATAAATGGATCTTCAAGAGGAAGACAGACACTGATGGTAATATCACTATCTACAAATCTCGACTTGTTGCGAAAGGTTTTCGACAAGTTCAAGGAGTTGACTACGATGAGTCTTTCTCACCCGCAGCGATGCTTACGTCTGTCCGAATCATGTTAGCAATTGCCGCATTTTATGATTATGAAATTTGGCAAATGGATGTCAAAACTGCATTCCTTAATGGATTTTTGAAAGAAGAGTTGTATATGATGCAACCAGAAGGTTTTGTCGATCCTAAAGGTGCTAACAAAGTGTGCAAGCTCCAGTGATCCATCTATGGACTAATGCAAGCATCTTGGAGTTGGAATATACGCTTTGATGAGGCGATCAAAGAATATGGTTTTATAGAGACTTACAATGAAGCATGTATTTAAAAGAAAGTGAGTGGGAGCTCTACAACATTTCTGATAAGTATATGTGAATGACATATTGTTGATGAGAAATGATGTAGAATTTTCTGGAAAGCATAAAGGAGTGTTTGAAAGGAGTTTTTCAAAGAAAGGCCTCGGTGAAGCTGCTTACATATTGGGAATCAAGATCTATAGAGATAGATCAAGACGCTTGATAATACTTTCGATGAGTACATACCTTGATAAGATTTTGAAGTAGTTCATAAATGGATCAGTCAAAGAAGGAGTTCTTGCCTGAGTTGTAAGGTATGAAGTTGAGTAAGACTCAAAGCCCGACCACGATAGAAAAATAGAGAGAGAATGAAAGTCATTCCCTATGCCTCGGTCATAGGTTCTATAAAGCATGCCATGCTGTGTACCAGACCAAATATGTGCCTTGCCACGTGTTTGGCTAGGGGGTACAAGAGTGATCCAGTAGTGGATCACTGGACATCGGTCAAAATTATCCCTAGAGAAATAAGGAAATTTTTCTCGATTATGGACGTGATAAAGAGTTCGTCGTAAAGGTTTACACCAATGCAAGCTTTGACACTAATCCAGATGACTCCGAGTATCAATATGGATGCGTATTGAACGGATGATAAATTACCTAGAGTAGCTCTGCGCAGAGCATTGTAGACATATAATTTTGCAAAGTACACACGGATCTGAATGTTGTAGACCCGTTGACTAAAAACTCTCTCACAAGCAAAACATGATCATACCTTCGAGTGTTAATCACATAACGATGTGAACTAAATTATTGACTCTAGGAAACTCTTTGGGTGTTAATCACATGGCGATGTGAACTATGGGTGTTAATCACATGGCGATGTGAACTAGATTATTGACTCTAGTAAACTCTTTGGGTGTTAATCACATGGCGATGTGAACTAGATTATTGACTTTAGTGCAAGTGGGAGACTGGTGGAAATATGCCCTAGAGGCAATAATAAAATGGTTATATTATATTTCTTTAATCATGATAAAAGTTTATTATTCATGCTAGAATTGTATTAACCGGAAACCTAAATACATGTGCGAATACATGAACAAATATCGTGTCCCTAGTAAGACTCTACTAGACTAGCCCGTTAATCAAAGATGGTTAAGGTTTCCTAACCATGGACATGAGTTGTCATTTGATAATGGGATCACATCATTAGGATAATGATGTGATGGACAAGACCCGCCTGTTATCTTAGCATAATGATCGTTCAGTTTTGTTGCTGTTGCTTTCTTTATGGCAAATACATATTCATTCGACTATGAGATTATGCAACTCCCGGATACCGGAAGAATGCCTTGTGTGCTATCAAACGTCACAACGTAATTGGGTGATTATAAAGATGCTCTACAGGTATCTCCGAAGGTGTTTGTTGAGTTGGCATAGATCGAGATTAGGATTTTTCACTCCGAGTATCGGAGAGGTATCTTTGGGCCCTCCCGGTAATACACATCATAAGCCTTGCGAGCAAATGACTAAAGAGTTAGTATCAGGATGATGTATTACAAAACGAGTAAAGAGACTTGCTGGTAACGAGATTGAACTAGGTATGAAGATACCAACGATCGAGTCTCGGGCAAGTAACATACCGATGGACAAAGGGAATAACGTATGTTGTCATAACGGTTCGACTGATAAAGATCTTCGTAGAATATGTAGGAACCAATATGAGCATCCAGGTTCCGCTATTGGGTTATTGACCGGAGAGGTGTCTCGGTCATGTCTGCATAGTTTTCGAACCCGTAGGGTCTGCACGCTTAATGTTCGATGACGATATTGTATGATATGAGTTATATGATTTGGTGACAGAATATTGTTCGGAGTCCCAGATGACATCACGGACATGACAAGGAGTCTCAAAATGGTCGAGAGGTAAAGATTGATATATAGGACGATGTTATTCAGACACCGGAAGCGCTTCAGAGTGTATCGGGTATTTATCGGAGTACCGGATGGGTTATCGGAAACCTCCCGAGGGGGTATATGGCCATGTGGGCCATGAAAGGGGAACACACTAGCCCACAAAGGGTGGCGCGCCCCCCTATGGCAGGTGGCCGAATAGGAGAAGGTGAAGAGGGGGTTCTCCCCCCTTCCTTCTCTTCTTTCCCCTTCCTTTCTTCTCTGACGAATAAAAGGAAAGGGGGTGCCACTTGGGAAACCCCAAGTAGGATTCGGATCCTGCTTGGGGCACCCCTTGGCTGCCACTCCTCCCCTCCCACCTATATATATGTGGGGAGGGGGGCACCTAGAACACAGAACATCAATTGTTAGCCGTGTGCGGCTTCGCCCTCCACAGATTACACGCCGGTCATATTCTCGTGGTGCTTAGGCGAAGCCTTGTGCGGATCACTTCACCATCACCGTCACCACACCATCGTGCTGACGGAACTCATCTACTTTCTCGACGTCTTGCTGGATCAAGAAGACGAGGGATGTCACCGAGCTGAACATGTGCAGAACTCGAAGGTGCCTACGTTCGGAGCTTGATCGGTCGGAGCTAGAAGAAGTTCGACTACATCAACCGCGTTGTCAAACGCTTCCTCTTTCGGTCTACGAGGGTACGTAGACTCACTCTCCCCCTTGTTGCTATGCATATCCATGGACAGATCATTTCGTGTGCGTAGAATTTTTTTTCTTTTCCATGCAACGTTTCCCGACAGCCGGCAGCGGCAACAACTTGAAGGTGTTCATCATGGATTGTTCCATGGTTCTAGGAAGATATGTTGCAGCGGTGGCAGCGACGCCTGAGGTGGGTGTGATGGCAACATCGTGGTCTAGGAACAAGAAAAGAGAGTGGAGGAGTAAGGGTGGAGTGTGGGACAGGGAGGGGTCCGGACGGATTTCTTTCATCAGACCGAGCTGTCAAATCCAACTGCCGGACTCGAAGAATCTAAGCAGTGACGAAGTGGGACGCTTCTTCTATACACACTTTGGAACACTTGGAAAGAGCAGAACCGCCAAATTTTCCGTGGCACGTGCATGACCAACATCAAGGTGGCGGTCCCCACTTTGTAGCATATCAACCAGAGGGTGTTGGCTTTTGCTACGCCACAAGTCAATGAGGGTATTGATTAATTTGCATGAATGTTTGTCGGGGGTTAGGGTTTTCACCAAGTTCCCTCCAAAAACATGCCATCCCTGTATAAACCATCTATTTTATTCTTCTATACAAAAGGCAGTGCTCCTGCTGGTTCGGGGAAGGAAAATCCGCCCGTACGACCCGGTCCAGACAAATAGGAGCAGAAGCTGCGTTTAGACTTTTTTTTTTTGAACCATAAATTGTAGAACAGTTGTTCTACAATGTATTATACTGTAAATAAATAAATGTAAAAAATATTTACAATAGTGACCGAAGTCATCAAAGGCCTAAAAAGCTTAAAACATGGTTAGACTGATCTTTGTTCTTGCTATGGAAAGCCAATCACTCAGCTAGCCATCCAAAGTTTAGGTCGCTGCCCTCGTCATCTATCCTATCTCTTGAAAGTAAAGCCATAACCTCACCTATTACACACAAACGCTCGCGCAGCCACGCACACACAAACACAAGCACGGTGCACCCGTTTACTGTTAGATACACATTTTGTGGGTAACCATACACGTGTGCTGATAGTAAATAGTTATAGTAGACATCTTAACACTAAAAAGTTAACAAATATTTGCACATTATAGGCTACGTACACATGGCACCACATGTCCATGTACTCATTAGATAATCTGTATTTATAGGTTCAGTTTCATACTTTACATCTTTCTATTTCAGTTTCATACTTTACATCCTGCAATTTCAGTTTCATACTTTACAACCTGGTTTCAGTTTCTTACTTGTATTTCATAAGTTGATAAAGGAATTAATACATGCATGAAAATAGTAACAGCTAAAATTGTATATACATGGAAGCCCCAAAGTTTTGTTTACGTTAACTTCCAAGAAAGACAATCTCTTCGTAAAGTGATCTACTTTTAGAAAAGTGTATTTAGCAGCATATAACAAAAGTACCCGTTTCTAAACTAACATACTTTCTAGGTTGTGTTGAGCATGCAAAATGAGGAGATATTCTCGTCCATTGACTATTTGTGACACATATGTTTCTTATATATTTAGATATGTATTTCTCTTATCAATCGACTTAGCTATTCCAAAGTGCAAGATACAAAAAGATCTCACTTCCAACCATTTAATTATACAGTACCATGTATACATGCCAATAAATTGAAGAATAAATATTTTAAACACCCGCATAGGCTCACCTAGGGCATTGCTTGATGTATAAAAACATTATATCATCCCCTTTCATGGAATTTCAGTTCTTTTGTTTACTCACGGTTCAGTGCTTTCACTATTCTTCACATCAAATACTTGACAATTAATTAGAAAACATGGAAAATATTGTTCGATATCATGTACCAGAAATACTCATTAATTCGTGGAATAACTTTAAGGTGATGGTTAATAATATTATTAACATAAAAAATCTTTATTTCAAAGCACTTACTAGTCAGATGTTTGAATGTATGATTATATCAAAAACAACATATATATTTATCAATAACAAACTATACTGCTATCCGTGAGAGGCAAAGTTTCTTCACATGTGTAGAACAATGCCAATGCCTCACATAGAGACAACTAGACCGATAACTTTAAAAGAAAGAAACAAGCCAATGAAAGAAGCAAGAAATAAGCCATCTAAGGAAGAAAGAAACAAACCACTAAAAGTAATATATAGTAACGGTTGATATTTGTATATAAATAGTTATAGGTGTTTCCCAAACACATATCAACAAGGACAACAAGCACACCTATATTCAAATCTTTCCATGGAGAAGGTAGAAGTTTTCATCGTCGGAGCAGGTCCATCGGGGCTTGCCACAGCAGCATGCCTAAGCAAACTCTCTATACCATATATCATCGCTGAGCGTGAAGATTGTATTGTGTCATTGTGGCACAAACACACCTATGATCGCGTCAAGCTCCACATCGCCAAAGAGTTTTGTGAGCTACCCCACATGGAATACCCAACTGATTCACCAACCTACCTTCCCAAAGATCAGTTTTTAAGGTATATGGAGGACTATGTCAAGCACTTCAATATCTCCCCAAAGTTTAACACTTCAGTTGAGTCATGCATGTACGATGAGGCGAGGAAATGTTGGGTTGTCATGACACATAGAAAAGTGGATGGCCCAACTATGTATGCATGCAAATTCTTGGTTGTAGCAACAGGAGAAAATAGTGTGGGACATGTTCCAGAGATCGCTGGGTTACAAAGCTTTCCTGGTGAAGCCATCCACTCATCAAGTTACAAGTCTGGGAGAGATTATGTTGGGAAAAGTGTGCTTGTTGTTGGATGTGGGAACTCTGGCTTTGAGATTTCCCATGATCTTGCAGTGCACGGAGCTAACACTTCCATCATTATCCGTAGTCCGGTGCGTACATTCCACGATCCCACACCTATTGTTTTATTGTTTTTGTTTAGAAAAATCTTGGTTGAGTTTCTATTAAACATGTTCTTACATGGGTAACTGTGAAGTTGCATGTTATGACAAAGGAGTTGATCCACCTGGGCATGATACTATCAACGTGGCACCTTCCACTGAAGCTTGTAGATTTTATTCTTATTATCCTCGCATATATCTTATTTGGTGATATATCAAAATATGGAATTGTGAGGCCTACCATTGGTCCACTCACCCTAAAAGCAAAAACTGGTCGGTCTGCTGTCATAGACACCGGCACAATTGAGCTAATAAAAAAAAGGTGATATCAAGGTAAGAGAAAAATCATGCCTATAAATATAAATATGTACATACTATACGGGGAATATGATAGACTGATTTAAGAATATTTGTATCGCAGGTATTCGGTCCAATATCATGCATTCGAGGAAATCTCATAGAGTTTGTGGATGGGAGTGAGAGATACTATGATGCCATTGTGTTTGCCACAGGTTACAAAAGCACCGCTAATATGTGGCTCAAGGTATGCAAACGTTCATTTCAATTTATCTCAAAGAATACCATTATTATTATTTATATATAACATCATAGTAATATGAATATCATATGATGGTAGAGAAGTCAAACCAAATTTCTAGCTTAAAAGGACAATCGGTTTCAACTTACAGTCATACTAGTACATGGGTACATGCACACCATGTGCAAATTTCAATTCATGGATACAAAACTTGCTTGCTTCAAGCACTGCAACTTGGCATGTAAAGCTTCATCGAGTCCATTGTTGTACCTGTTCAGTTTTGTATGTAAAGCTTTACATGCTTAGAATTAGTATCTTACACTACAGCCAGTTTAAAGAAATTCTAATCGCTCCAACTAGAGTTGAAATATCTGGTAGTATGCATGCTGCGGATTCTCACGATCTGGCTGCCAGTACGTGTGCCAGACCAGCTACATGCATGAACGGGTTACAGCTGACATGGGAATTTTACCTACATTGGCATATAGTGATGGTTCTAGAAATCAGTAGTACCTTTGCTCGTATTGTAGCCCGTACTGTAGCTGCAAATTCAGCATTTTGAGCCATACCATCGACTCTATCAATAACACGTTGTTTTTTGGTTTTGAGATTCAAAAATTTAAAAATCGTAAACTATATATTATGGTAGTATATAAATTTTCTCCAAACATTGTATCGCATTTTTTGAAATAATTTTATGCAATTTTTTGTATAAATGCAGAACGACATGAGTTTGCTAAATAGTGATGGCATACCCAAAAATGACTTCCCCAACCACTGGAAAGGTGCAAATGGACTCTACTGCGTCGGATTTGCAAGGAGGGGATTGGCTGGTATTGCACATGATGCAAATATCGTTGCAAGTGACATCCATGCCAACATAGCAATGGCATATTTTAATTAGGCTCTCCTAGTACTTCATCACATTTTCTAGACCATTCATCCTGAAATATGATCTATGAAAATGTCATAGCTTGGCTTGTTGTGAAGTGTTTATTTTGGTGAAGTTGATTTTATTGAAAGGGACACAGTAATGTATTATGCTTGCAATATTGTATTGTACTTTTATTGTGCCAACTTTTTATGTGGGGGAGCTATCATGTTGACATGTGCTCACTAATTCAAATGTCTTCAAAGATTTGTTCTGTCCTGATTCAAGTATATACAAAATCTTAATAGTGTCATTTGAGGAAGCTTATTAACCTCAACATGAGCTAGTATACCAACCACACATAACAAGGAACAACCTACTAGTAACTTATGAGCGGTAATCCACATCTGAGCACAGGCTCATCTGCACCCGCTCTGAAAAAAATTCAAAAAAAAATACTAAAAAGATTCAAAAAATTCCAAAAAAAACATTATGTGGTAGATCATTTGATGCGTGAGGTCCACTCCAAATTTCAACTCATTTGGACATCTGAGCAATTCTGGGCAAAAAAAAAAAACAAATCGGGTCAAAAACAGTTCCTGAACAGTACACTATTTTACAGACCCCGATTTTGTCTTTTTTCCCAGAATTGCTCAGATGTCCAAATGAGTTGAAATTTGAAGCGAACCTCACGCATCAAATTATCTACCACATAATTGTTTTTTGGAATTTTTTGAATCTTTTTAGTATTTTTTTTGATTTTTTCCATGAACGCGGGTGCAGATGAGCCCGGGTGCAGATTGAGAAGAATGGTTTTATTTAGAGACAACCTATTTTGTTGTATTTGCCACAAAAATTCTCCTCAAAATACCCAAAGAGAAGCAAGAAGAAACTAATAATCATATTGTTTGGTACTTCCCCTATGATAACACGAGGTCGTCTTGAGAGGTTTCTCGCTTTTCCCCTTGTTCAAGTTTGACTGCTCCCCTTGTCCAGAATTGTGCTCCTCGCCTTTAGTTTGCAGCATATTGTGAGGCGTCTCCAGTGTTACGATTTGATTAACTTTGTTGGTTTAAGTTCCGTGTTGATTCTTCTCCTATTCTATAATCCATTTTCAGCAGACTGGCTGCCGTTTGGAAACAACCTTTTTTTGTGAGCACGACTGGACAGTCCAAGCACACGGCACACGGCACACGACAGGTACACACCATCAACTGCCCAGCTAGTACTGACCTTGAACTGATAGCTTCTGTCACTGGTACCACGTACGATAGGTACAGAGATTGCATTACTATCTGTCATGCTGGATGTTGTAAACCTACCCTGTGTGACTTTACCATCATAAAAATTTGGAAGAAAACAAAACATCATAATCCCTTCGTTGTAATCTACCACTCATAAAATACCCCAGCAGTCCAAAACAGGACACCTAGCTACCACATATAAGGTAGAACCCCTACCACCCATACCAGACCCCTATCACAGTAGTTTGGGCTAACAATGACGACGACATGAGGGAGGTCGCCCACGGTGGCGTCGGCGGCCATCAACGCATGCACTGGCCATAGGCTCTGCTCCACCGTCACGTTCACCAGCAGCCGCGTCAGACGCGGCACCGGCCTCTCCAATAGGGCCTCCACCGGGTGGCCTAGAAGGGCCTCTACCGTGGCTGGCATGTGCATGGAGCTCCTCATGGCCGGCGGAGACGAAGAGAGAAATCAATCAAGATCAATATCGGTGGTGCGTATGCACGTGGTTTCTAAAGGCGCGAGAGATGAACTGTTTTCTGACTAACTGTTCTTCGCAGTGACACTGACAACCTATATATTTGTAGACGATTTGTGCTCGTAGTGATAGTCAGCAAATTCGATATGGTACTAGTGTTTGGGGCGCCACCCTATGGCACCGTTTGGGAGGAAGCTGTGCGCATGTTTCATTTAAAAAAAAATACATTGAGTCCTCACCTTCGTCTAAAAAACAATTAAGAAAAAAAATCCTCACTTTCATCTAAAAAAAGTTAAAAAGGAAAAAAAATTACCACCGCAGCCTAACAATGCCACTTTGCATAATCTTCCATTTAAAAAATACCAGAGATCCTCACCTCCATCTAAAAAAATTACATTTTAAAAATAATCCACACCTTCATCTAAAAAATTTCAAAAGATTTCTCACCGCGACCAACCAGCTTGCGCCATATGGCATAGCTGGTTGGCCGCCCTTTACGCGTAGCTTAATGGGTTTAATAGGTGGCGGTCGTAGGGTGGAAGAAGATGACTGAATCGGTGTTGGGTAATGATAGGTGGATGGGTGAAGAGGCACGTATTGGCCACCGGGCGAGGAGGAGGATGGATGACGACATGCATGACGGTACCGATGATTGTTCAATCTGGGGAGGTGCAAGCTATGCGGTGATTCAGCGTTGTTAGGGCATCTCCAATGCGGATCTTTAAACTACTCGCAAACGTTCGGATTGTACGGTCTGAACATGTTGTACCATCCAATGTGGCCTGTATCGGTCCGCCCAATGGCCCAAACATACTTTATCCCATAAAACGAAGATAAAGAGAGGGGTTTTGTGGGCGTCCCCACTCCTGTGTCGGACTGCACCGGCCCACCCAACCCCCTCCCTTGCCCAGGCGTGCTTCCCGGCCGAAATGGTCACTGCCGCGCCAGAGCGTCACTGCCGCATTCATGCCCGACCAAAACAGACGCGACCTCTCACAGGCGCAGGCAATGAAGAGGCACGTCGTCTGAGAGAGCACCACCTGCGCTGTTTTCCGATGCGCGTGACTGCTCCACGCTCAAACGATACCATGGCCATCCGGCCATCCGCACGAGTTCGTCTACCTCCCACATTAATGACATGCGGTTGTCGAGAACCTACTCCGGCGCCACATGTCCGTCCGACTGCGACCCACCATTGCGCCCACTATATAAATTGCAGCCCCGGCCATAGCATCACTCATCCTCCTCCAGTCACTTTCTCCTCCCCGCACCACTCCCAACATGGCCTCCTCGCACTCCAAAGCTCTCTGAGATGGACAACGAGCGGATGCGCGACACGTCTTCTCATGTCCATGTGGACGCAAATCGGACGCAAAAATGGGCCATGAATGCGTCTAGATGGGACAGCGAGCCGATGGATTTTTGGTTTGCCTCCGCGTGTTGGGCCGGTGTTTTCGTCCGTTTCGACGCAAACGGACAAGCGCGGGCCATTTGCATCGGCGCGATTTAGTTGCCCTCACTATGAAAGAACAAACATACTACAAGGGAATCTGTTGGACAATCAAAAGAACGAAGTAAGGGTCGACACTCTAGCCCCAATATCAATCCACTTGACTGGGAGAAGAGCAAGATGGAACGTGACAAGGAGGGTATTGGAGGAGGGTTTCTAACCTGCAACATCAGTGTGGATGATGATCAATATGCAAAGGGAATGTAAGCCAGGATGTTAGTGCCTTCACAATGGTGAGCACTTCCAGAAACATAAGGACAAATCATCAACTACGACCGCAGATGCAAGCATTTGAAAATATATACATTGTGGGAGTCGGAGCTAAGCCTCTATTCCAAATCGGTAGCACCGATAGTGGAGGCATGGTGATGGACCGTTAGGAGAGGGGTGGGAGCCTCGAGAAATAAATAGTGTCCAACTAACTAAAAATGAGAGATAAGAGAAAACAGACATGCAATCGCATTAACACAACATGACATAACAGAATGTGAGACTAAAATGAACAAAATAACCATTGAATTTATAAATTCCAAACAAGAACCATTAAAATGCATGCACCCTTTTCTTCTGTGATTGGGTAAATTAAGTACTTGAGGTCTCTTCGTACGATGTCTATCTCTCATGTTTCTCGTGACCAGAATTTGGTTAGTGATTTTGTAGCAAAATTTGCGAGAGTTGAGGGTAGGTTGAATTATGGTACCCCAAAGGTAGTTGAATTATGTAAGAAGATTATAATTTGGACAGTCATTAAGCAATACAAGCTTTTACCCGCAAATAAAATAAAATAAAATGCACCCTATTCTGCCCAGCTTAGTTGGAATGTTTGAGCATTATATAGGAAACTGGTTTTCTTCCGCTGGGCCGTGCGAGCATAAAAATGCTAACATTGTACGAAAATTATTGAACTTAATATTTTTACAGGATAAAAGTGTTATTAAAGTAAGTACTTGTACGAGAATAAACGAAAACTCCAAACACCTTGAAAGCACGCAACAATGCCTCAAAAACTGTTAGTGGGTTTTTACATAAATTACTGGATACGCCGTCATTGTAAAAAATAATTTGCAGCCTCGATTTTATTGTTGTAAACTTTTCATGTCTTACATTATTCTGCTATAGAGAAAAAGAAATTTGAGGCGGTCATTGAAAGTATTTTTTTTTACTGCCGTTGAGAGAGATTGCAGGCTGTAGTAGAAGGGGGCCTAGCCAAGCCCAGCCCGTTGGAGAGCAGGCCGAATTGCACATCCGCGAGACGAGACCCCCACTGCCCTCCGCCGCTGCCACAACTCCACCACAATCCTGGCACAGATCTCCACCTCCCGGCGACCATGGCGGCGGAGGCCGGAGGAGCGACTCCTCTCCTCCCTGGCCTGCCGGACGAGATCACCATCTGGGAGATCCTCGTCCGCCTGCCCCCCAAATCCCTCCTCCGCTGCCGCGCCGTCAGCCCCGCGTGGCGCCGCGCCGCCTCCACCCGCGATCTCCTCCTCTCCCACCACGCCCGCCAGCCCGCCCTGCCCCTCCTCTACAGCCACAACGACGTCACCGACGGGGGCCAGTCCCTGGACGTCACGCTCTTCGACCACCGTGCAGGGGTCGCCGCCGCCGCCGCCGACCAGTTCCAGCGCGTCGCGCGGCTGAAACCGGCTCCCTTGGAAGGGGGGATCGACGGGAGTTTCGCTCCCCTCTTCTATCCGGTGGCCTCCTGCGACGGCCTCCTCCTCCTCTCCATCGACCGTGACCTCTGCATCTGCAACCCGGTGACTCGACAATATGCTCCTCTCGAGCAGCTCGATGGCTTCATAACCGTGGGGCTGTACCCTCACCGCCCTACCGGTCAGTACCGGCTGTTGCTGTACCATGAATCAGATCAACGCGCCATCTATGTTTTCTCAATCGGCTCCAACCAGCTGCCGAGGCACATAGGGTGCCATCATCCGTTGGCTGGCGACGGCCTCCTGTTCCGTGGCAGCCTGCATTGGCACGCCGGCGACCGGATAATGGTATTCGACACCACCACTGAGTCATTCCGGCAGATCCATTCCCCTGTTGCCCGTGAGGAGGACTATGGACGACTGTTTGAGATGGACGACATGCTTGGCATCTTCTTCTTATTTTATGATGAAAAGACAACCATTGATATTTGGGTGATGCAGGACTACCAAGGAGAGGCATGGGCTTTCAAGTGTCGGGTTGAATTGCCGGTTGCCGAGATCAGGGAACAATGTCGAAATTATAGCCATTATGTGGATGTCATGGTTGTTCATGGTGACGGCGAGTTGCTCGTGTTGGTCGGTTTTGAGGACTGGCTGTTTCAGGTTGATGTTGATGGCAAGTTGATTGCCGGTTTCCATGCCAGAGGCCTCCCTTCTGATAATATTGTGCACAAGCATACTCTTGTTCAGCATACCTTCTTTCCGAGACTCAAGAGTTATGTTGTGAACGATTCGCCTTTCATTTGACCAGATGATTATGTTGTCAACGCTTAGGAATATCGAGTGCTGTTGTGTTTCTTATTAATTGGCCTAGCTCTCCATGTCCACATGAGCTGTTGTATGTATCAACTAGATCCATTATTAAGCTTCTTTGTTCTGTGTTGATGAATATAAAAATGTATGATCAAGAAGCTGTGACTATTAGATGTATTTTCATCGAATTCCTTTTGGGTTGAAGTGGCTGACGTGAGTGTGGATTCTAAAATTACAAGTCGTTTCGTTCAGCCTCTGAAATGTTTGCCTATTGATCTGACTCGTGTCTATGTTTTCTTTGGAACTCAATAATGGTTCCATTGCATCTGGTTAGGTATCGAACCATACTTTTATAATCCCGCTTTTGCATTGCATCATTCGGTGTTGTATCAATCACTTCACTTTAGCAGCTAACCACTTTGAGGAATCAATGTTTCATCTGGTGTTTGATCTTAAGATAAGCTCCAGAAGTGAAACTTGTACTGATAAACAGGAGAAAGGCTATCATTGTCCGGCTCAGCTCACAGATTGTGCTCCCCTTTTGATTCTGCACAATGTAAGTGCCAGCCATGCACTTTTTTTCTTTAACCGGCACAATGCGTATGAATTAAGCCCCCTATGAGCCGGCTTGTTTCCTTTTTATGTAGACAAGTTATGATCAAGAAGCTCTGGCTGTTGCATGGTTGGGTGAGATTTGTACTTACTTTTGGGCTGCAGTGGCTAGCATGTTGATGTTAAAACTATTTTGTTGTTTTGGTCGGTGTTTGAAATAGTTGCCGGTTGATCTGCCTCATGTCTCTGCTTGTTTTTCTCTGAAAGGAAGAATTGCCTTGATTTTTATTGAGTCTTCTTCTTTCTTAAAGATCATCCGGTGGTTTATTTACGAACCTGCTGTGTTATATAAATTCGCAGTATGAATTCTGGGAATTCAAAAATGAATTCTTGGTGTCATGACTGACCACCGGGTAAGACTAGATATCTGTTATCTTGTATTCCAGTTTTAGTATTTTAGGTACTTTGAACTCAGATAAGAATTTATTTCTTTTTCATGACATGAGAGAGGATCCCTACAACTTGTGAATTTAAGAAGCATACAAGGAAACAATTAAAGAGAACACAAGGAAAAAATGCTGTGAGTAACGTGCACAAGCCCAGTGAACACAATCCACCCAAAAAGGATGATAGTAATGATTATCCAAGGTTACCGGGAAATCTCCAGATCTGACTGGCTCATCTAAAGGCAAGAAGGTATGTGATTTATATATAGCTATTAAAATTCAAAATGCACCTACCTTATTTTTGTCGCAAGTCAACGACGGTTTTGATTATCTTGAAGTCCCCATAGTATGGATGTGTGTTTGAATGACTATTCTGGTTCTCGAAATCAGTTGTAAGTTGAGAATTGATAACTATGTATATTGTAGATAGCTCCAAAGCCAAATTACAAACCGAACTTACAGTGTATGCCATTTCCTGGGAGTGCATGTACAGTTTTATTATTAATGTTTCTTTTATGATTAAATTAGTTATATATTACACAAAGTGTTTATGTTTGGCATCTGCTGTTCCCTGGCTCAATGGTGCAACACTGTAGGGTAAAGGGATGGCCTGATGCTAATATCTCATGTGTTCTCTACAATATTGTAGCCTTTCTCTGTAGGATATATCTAATGCTTTAACCATCTAATTTTCTAACCCATCGCACATCTTCAATCTGCATAATGCATGCGGTCTGTTATGGAATTTGTGTGTATATTCGTGCGCCTTTTACATACACTATGTGTTCTCAACTTCTCATTTGTTGTTTCTTATATTAATTGCAGAACAGATCGTACTTTTCTCAAACAAGGTTACACTGCTCAAATGTCAAAGTTCTAACATGTATTGCATCGCTTTGTTACAAAATGTAACATCTTGCTTCTATTGCAGTCTCAGCACATGCTTTACGTTCAACAATCACTAAGTATACTCGAGTTTAGTGGACTACCAATGTAGTTGAACATGAAAAGGAAGGGATAGAGGCAAGGTACAACATGCATCTCAATGACTTTTGCTATTTGCACTCTGCTAATTCTTAGATATTAGATCATTTAGTTTTTTTTTAAGAAACAATCCTGCTTTCTAAAATTAGTCTATAGTTATTTGTTTTTACTATCGACGCGTTTATTACTTCATTTTTATCAATTGGATGTTGCCCTTTTGCTTAGAAGGTAATAACTGTTGGTACGCCGCCTGACCTCAAGATGTAAATGGAGATAAAACTAAAAATTTCGGGTAAGATTTGAATTTTTCGCTGGGTAACGGAAGGGCCGGTTTTCCACCGGTTTCCGAAAATCTTGGTCAAGAAAAAAAAACCTAGTTATGATGTATTTCAGCTGTTAGGACTTTACCATCATTAGAAACTTAATTCAAGTGATTTATTGTACTTCGGTTAGTTTCTCGTAGAGGGAGAAATTGAGCTTTCTGCTGTAACATGAACAATTATGCTCCCTCCGATCCATATTACTTGTCGCTCAAATACATCCATCTGAGCGACAACGACAAGTAATATATATCAGAGGGAGTACTGAATATTTCTACTGGTGTATGGTTACTTCTGTGGGAAAAAACAATGGTCGGGTAAAGTGCAATTTAAGTTGTTGTACTGAATTTAGCTACTTCACTGAATAAATGGTCATTCGTATTCACACTTTATTTAGGCAAGCCAAGTATATTCATATACAGGGCAAGCGCAGTTTCAATTTTGTGCCATAAAGAGAGGAGTTGAAGTGTGCTGTTCAGAACAGAGATGTCCAAGTGTATAAAGGAATGTTGAGGTATGGAGAAAATACACTCTCTAATTCTTACTGGATTCTATTTCTTCTACCTGATCCTGAAGGTATAGTATGACAGCATAGTGCGGCTAGCCGGCTACTATTAACAGAATTAACCAACAGCAGCTTGCTCTCTGATTTCAAATTAGCATGTTTCAATTCATCTATAACCTCTACGCTTTATTCAGATAAGCGCACAAACAAGACAATCATCAAAACAGTTTTATGTTCTTGGCAATCGTGCCCAAGTGCATTATTCTCAGTTCAGAGATATGCACTATGGGGGTTGATCTTAGCACATCACTCAAGTAAAAGTTAACTCTAGCAGAAGACAGTGCAATGACTCCAATGCCATGAGAACAGAGGCAAAGGGAAAACTGGTATTGATACGAGAAGGATGAGATTAATAAGAGTGTAGGAAAGCAGAAAGTGACATTGCCCAAGGAGGTACATAACACCAGGTCCTCTACTATTAAATTCCAGCCAAAAACATACTCATGTAGAAGACCGCCGACCAAAAGAGTTGACACCAAATCTACCATGTTTGATATGATACTGTTCCATGCACGATACATGTGCCACGAACACAACATAATTACCAGTTTCATCTCTCTGTAGAACATGGCAAACGGTGGACATGTTCAAAGCATCCGATATATCATGTTGACATTAACTTTTTCTTCAGTGTTAAATACTTTAAATTAGTTCTGGGAATACTTAAATATGGAATATTATGTATACCTTGCAATATTGGCTCCCTTCTCTGGAGATAACTCCTCCCTGTCTTACATGGTCTCATAAATTTCAGACAAACATGCTTGCATCTTTTTCACTATGCAAGGTATTTGATGGCTTGCTTCTATCAAAAATCCTTTTTCCTGCTCTATTAAATGATCTGTAGAGAAATTATAGTGTACTTACTTTTGGCATACTTTTCTTGCCTTGCGAACATGTACAGTTTCTAATTGTGCGGCGTCGACAACGTTGCACTGCAGCACCAGGCCGCGCAGGCATTGCTCACGACATTTCTGAAAATTTGATCTCCATTACCACCTTGATGTTGCAGTTCAGTAGTTAAAGTAATGGCCTCAACCGGTACACAAAATATTCAATATGAATTGTATGCAATCTGAAGAACCTAACTGCTGGCTCACCCCTATCAGTAGTGCTTTATGGTGCAACGGATCAAGCCATCAGGAATACACTCTTAGGTTTATGCACTAAAGTTACATTCAGATTTTTTGAAACAAAGGTACATCAGAATAGCAAGACTGCATTTTACATTGTTTTTCATAAGCGTCGTTTATCATAATAAATAAATGTGAGAGCCATGTTACAATTTTTTTTTCTACTAGCAAAAGAGCCCGTGCGTTGCAACGGGAGAGAAAACATAACACACGATCTTAACCCAATAATCATCACTCAAGACCACAATAGGTCCATCTTCTTTATTTTTGCGAGTCATCATATTTGTGTTGCCGCTTATCCTCCTTCTCACCCTCGCCGGCGATGGCCTCAATGTTCACACAAAACAAAGCAAAAAACTTGTTTAAATATGGTTAATCCTAAGGCGTCCCCCCCCCCCTCTCTCTCTCTCTCGCTTTCTCTCACTCTCGCGATGAAAAATATGTTGTTTTCCCCTGCGACATTTTCAGAGGTATGCATGTGTAGTTATCGATGTTTTCTTTTCCCTATATGGTTATAGTGGAGTGCTTATTTGCAATCCGGATCGCCATCGGTACGAAAGAAAAATCGGATCTTGCGCTATAAATTATAAGTTTGCTTCCAAAACAATATTTTAAAAATATTTAACAGGTAAAATTAACATCATATTTGGATTCTACACATTTTTTTAATAAAATTTCATATACAATATGTTAAAATCGAAGTTACGGTTTAAAAGATACGTATATTTTAGAAAATCATTTGTTTGACTTAAATATATTCCAAAATAATATTTAAAAATACTTAACAGGTAAATTAATCTCATATTCATATTCTACATATTTTTCTAATCAAATTTTATATATAACATGTTCAAATCGGAGTTACGGTTTAAAAGATACGGATGATTTAAAAAAAACATGTATTTGACTTAAATATGATCCGCGGATAAATTACCTAAAACAGAAGGGGGTTTTTCGAAAATTGTAAAATAACGGTTCGGGTATGACTTAAATCCGGACTGCGGGTTGATTTCAAGAAAATACAGGGACTTTTGTGTAAAATACGAAAAAAAACGATTCATTTTGACTTAAAATAGGACCGCGGGTTGATTTCTCTGAAGTGAAGGGACTTTTCTGAAAAATGCCATGACGGACGGGCTGAAACCCAATTTTCTTTATTATTAGGTAAAGATTTTACAATACCTTATAAAACTACACTCCAAATATTGTTTATTATAATAAATAAATGTGAGAGCCATATTACAAATTTTTTTCTATTTTAGAATACCTTATAAAACTACACTCCAAATATTAATTTTTAGATTTTCTAGGGCAGTCAACAAAGATAGGAGTATATGTTGTAGGTACGAAGCATCCGATGTGTCATGTTGACATTAACTTTTTATTCAGTGTTAAATACTTAAGATTAGTTCTGGGAATACTTCAATATGGAATATTATGTCTTCCTACTGTAGAATACATCTTATACCTTGCACTATTGGCTCCCTTGAGATTACTCATCCCTGTCTTACATGGTCTTATAAACTTCAGACAAACATGATTGCATCTTTTTCACTATGCAAGGTATTTGATGGCTTGCTTCTCAATGTACAAACAGAGACACTTAATGAACAGTATTTGGGGATGCCTTCCGATATAGGAGCATCGAAAACTGGAGCTTTTAAATATCTGAAAGATAAACTTTGGAGCAAGGTGATGGGATGGATTGAGAAGGTAATTTCAACTGAAGGCAATGAGATTTTGAATAAATCAGTAGTACAGGCAGTACCGGTCTTCTCGATGTCATGCTTCAAGCTGTCGAGGGGCTTGTGTGAATATCTAAACGAACTTATTAGGCAATTCTTTTGGGGCGGTAAGGCGGAGCAACGAAAACCTCATTGGGTGTCATGTAGTGCCATGACACAACTGAAAAAGTGTAGAGGCCTAGGGTTTAGAGATCTCGAGTTATTCAATGTTGCACTCTTTGGACGCCATGCTTGGAGGACCCTAGCAATTCCTGGATTTTTATGCGCCAAAGTACTAAAAGCAATCTACTTTCCAGAGGGAAATATTCTTAATGCCACGTTGGGGACTCGCCCATCTCAAGTGCGGCGTGCTGCTGGAGGGAAGGGACGCACTGCCAATAGGCATGACCAGGAAGATAGGGGATGGGAGTTATACAGAAATATGGTCACAAAATTGGATCCCGAGGGACCATATGAGGCCAATAGTCTCCCTCGGTCAGAATCCACCCATGCTAGTGGCCTAGCTCATTGATCCATCTACTGCCACATGGCGAGCTGACCTCCCGCATTAGTTTTTCTGCCAGTCGATGTGGCATCAATACAAAATATACCGTTGTGCACAAGATCTATGCCTGACTTCTGGTCTTGGCAGTTCGAGAAGAAGGGTTTTTTCTCGGTAAAATCTGCCTACAGAATGCTATGGGAGACAAAGAAGAGAGGAGAACATTTGTTGGGCGGAAGAGCGACAGTTTCAGATCAAATTTGCTGGGCCTCACTGTGGAATACCAAAGTCCCTTCGACGATCAGAATATTCATGTGAATACCGGCGAGGCAATCTTTGCCGACCGAAGATGTGAGGAAACATAGACACATGAGTATTGTGGAAAATTGCCTGCTATCTGGTAATTTCGATTTGTGGAGACACTCCTTGGTAGAGTATTCGATGTCACGAAGCTCTAGCAGACGAGAAGATGTTGACGTAATGGTCGAAACAGTGGAACCAAGTGCTAAACATTGGTTATTCCAACTACAAAGTTCCTTAACACATGCTTAGTTTGTTGGAGCGGCAGTCACTTTGTGGGCGAGTTGGACCGCGAGAAGAAAAGTGATCCATGAGGAGATCTTCCAAAGTCTTTCAGCGACACATATTCATCCATCATTTTATTTCTGAGCTCCAAAGTATTGATGCGTTGACAAACACAGCGGTGCCGAAGCTGCAAGCAAAGAGAGCAGCTGACCCTCATTCTTCTTGGCGACCACCGCCGCTAGTTCATGTGAAAATTACGGTAGATGGTGGGGTTGCACACACCCATGGTGTAGGTGCAGCTGCAGCAGTAAGCAGATACCAACATGGTCTGTATATGGGGTCCTCATCGCTGGTCATTCCGGGAGTTGTAGACCGGACAGTGTTGGAAGCCATCGCCTGCTGTGAGGCGCTTGCGTTGGCCGAAGACCTATCTCTCCATAACATCATGGTGGCTTGTGATTGCAAATAGGTGGTAGAGGATATTCATGGAGGGATGGCCTTATTTATCGGTCATCAGAGAAATATCTCTCAGGAGCTCCTTTTTTCATAGTTGTAGCTTTATTTTTGAAAGTAGAGCATCAAATATCGATGTGCACAATCTTTTCAAACACTCATTCGTTGGGTTTATCTCCTCATGACCCAGCATGTATACCTCTTAATAAAGTGTTGGCACCCCTCAAAATAAAGGGAAGAATCTTTCGCTCGGAACTGGTTTCTAGCTAGCCCGAACGTATTCGTTCGATCGATCTGATCAATACCAGCGAATGATTCGTTCGATCTGGGGTATTCGTTTGATCGATCTGATCATCGATACCATGGAACGATTTGTTCAGTTTGGGGTGCTACCACACCTTTTCGAATGCGAGCGCCCTATCGGCGTTATAAACTTGAAGGAGATTTATTTTGGTTACCCGACTGCCCGACACCGGATAGCATCACCGGACCTTGGCCTCCCGACACACAACGCTGATCTAACAAACACGGAGATCACAGAGCACGAGGATTACAAGTTCAACAACTAAACTAGAAAGATACATATCATAGTATATGAAAATTTTCATTTTATTCGAAACAACAATATTCATTTCCGTGCTCTCAAGCGAAACCGAGCAACGCGACGCCGAGCTTTGCGAGCTTGAATGCGTCGTCGTCCTCCGCCGTCAGTGGCGAAGCCGCGTTGCTCTCCCTGAACCCGTCCTCGCACTCCTTCGCTGCGGCCGCTGCCTTCTCCAGGATCGCCGTTGCATCGCCGAACTTCCCGCCCTTGACCGCGGCGGTGCACGCATGGACACGGCGGACTATACGGTCGTACAGCGATTGACACGACCAGAGGGGCCGCGCCAGGGCCGGGTCCCCCGCCTTAATCTTCACGCCACTCTCCCCAAGCAGACGGCCTATCTTGGCCTGCGTGCTGGAGGCGTTGGTGGCCAGGAGGCCCACGGCAGCGGCGGCGAGGTCGCGGTAGACGCCGCCACCGCCGATCGAGCCTAGGGCCTCCAGGCAGAACGTCACGTCGAAGTAGCTGCTCCCGCCGCCGACGGTCTTGCATGCGGCAAGTACAGGGACGGCACTCGCCGGAGGCGCAAGGAGGATGGGCAAGAGCAGCAAGACGATGATCACGCTAGTAGAGGAAGAGGAGAAGGAAGCCATATTGTCAGTTTTGATGGTGGATTCAGTCTGCCAGACCACAGCCTCGGGTGTATATATATATATGTATAAGCTGCGAGTTGTTGGACGATTAATTTCATGAAGTTTTCGATTTGACTCCTTTTTTGCGGGATTTTTTGATTTGATTCCATATTTGAGGCTGTATCAATGGACCATTCTTAATAATGCATATAATAAGGGCTACTTTTGGATTTACATTTCGACATTAAACTGCGGCATTTCAGTGAAAAGACATTCAAAGGCAAGTTTTTTTGGCAGGCCAAAGAAAAACAAAGGTAAATTGTAAAGAAGACAATTAATTGTTATAATACATCGTTGCAAAGAAAAACGGTAATATATGGTTACAGGAAATTTACCTTTTCAAACGAATCTTCTTTTTTTTTGCATGGTAATACGTGTCTCATTCATATCATAAAGAACAAAGTACAAGTCACGTAAAGACCGACATGACAAAACAAAAAAGATAGCAGAACATCTCTGAGCTTGACACCAACGCCCGTCACCTGCCTCCGGCACCACCACAGCAGCCACCGAAGAAAAGAATGACGAATCACCTTCTCACCCGAGCTCGACGCGGCTCCATCGCTGATATGCAGCTTTGCGGACCTCCAAGGTGGCTCACCAAAAGTGAAACCCTTACCGTTGAATGAATCAGACCGAGGCAACACCCCGGACACGCCATCGAACTCCAGATCTGGCACCCCACCACGACTGAAACGCCGAAGGAGGAAACCATATCTGTCATCCACCAACCACGAGCCCAGCACATGCTCCGTCTTCCAGATGTCGTCGATGCAGACCACAATCTGCATCCGCTCCTGGACTACCTCCCAAGCTCCACGCTGTCCTAGAGCAAACGCCGTCGCAACGACGGAGCCCGAGGACACAAGTCCACCACGAGGATGCCGCCGCCGCCACGCCATCCTTGCTTGAACAAACTGGTTTTCAAATCCATCCCCAACCATAGGACCGATGGCCTCGTCAGGGAAGGATCCGAAGAATCTTTATTTAGCATTGTCATCGTCGTCGCCGAAGCAAAGACGATGAACAACATAAAAACCTAGACTACGAGAGAGTAAAAGCGATCCGCACGCGTGGATCCGGCGACCCCCCTCACCACCGACGACCAAGGTCGCCGGCGGAGGGGAGCCGCCGGAGCGCGGTGTTGGAGATCGTCCTCCCCTGGCGGCGGCTAGGGTTCCAGCCGCCAGGGACGAGAGGAAAGCAGATGGGATTCTTTCTTTGATTGATCTGATCGGTCACATGCCACTTGAGACTTTTCAAACGAATCATTGATCTGATTTAGCATACAACTGCATGAAATTTTTCCTTCTCAAGTGATACTTAATCTGATTTTATGGCTGTTTAAGAAAGTACCCCGATAATCATACTTCTATCAGTATTTGTTTTTGGCCAAAATGATCTAGATCTATAATAAAACTTCAGCAGAAGTATAATAAAAATTACATTGAGATTTTAAGACCTCCAAACAACCAATATTGCCACCAGAATGAGCCGCCGACAGTCGGCTTGACCTCGTCGATGACAGCCAGAAAGTTTTCATGCACATGCCCATAAGGACCAGCGCCTTGGAGCCACAGTCGTCGCCGTTGCACCCTTGCATAGATCTGGAGCATCTGACACCAAATCTCGACACAAGAGGTAAAACTTTAACCTTACCGCCTCAAGGATTGCATTCGTTCGTCCATTGTTGGTCACTTATTTCTTACGTGTTTGGATTCTCTGTACTAAACCTTCTAGTGCCAACAGAGCAGCAAAATAGACAATCCAACCGAGAGACAGTTTAGTACAGACTGAAATATGTGATCCAAGTAATTTTTGAAATTTGTAGGAGGATCTGTATATTTATGTTGATAGTTGTCGAGGATTTGTGTGGTGTCACATGAATTTCTTATGCCCCCATTGCAACGCATATTGTTTTTTGGTAGTTTTCCTTGAGGGGTAAGAGCACCTCCAACACCGACTCGTAAATTTGCTCTGGTATCTTTCCGACGACAGAGGGACCAGTCCGTGGAAACTGATACTAGATGCCGTCATCCAACACCGCCCACATACAATCGAACCACTCTTTGAACTAACCAGACGAAATACATGCAAATTCGATGGATTTTCACACAAACCGGACGGAATTCATTACATTTTCAACATTTTTAACTAAAAATATTGTTCGACTAATATGAAAGTAGTCTACGGTCAGTGCTAGTGGATATCCATTCGGACTACATGGACACCCTTGACTAGTCTACGGCCGGCCGCGGCGGATCTCCATTGTCTTCCCATGTTCGTCATCCTTGAGCCCATGAGGTCTATACTTCAACGCAAAGGGTGGCTCACTCCCCCACTACTCATCGGAGTGGAACCGTCGGTTGATGCTTCAGCTTGAAGGGAAGGGTGCCCTAAGTTGCACGGATCAGGGTTGTTTTTTTAGGTAGGGGACGACGGTGGCCTACCAAAGGGCAAGATACCGGTTGTGTGCGCCAGAGTCGCCTTGGTGATGGCCTTCATGGGACCCAAGCGGTGGCAGCCTCCTATGTTCTACTTCTTCAGAATGATAACGGTGGGCGCGGACGTGCCGGCCTCTGCCTCGTCGATGTCTATGTAGCCGGGTACGGTTGCGCGCGTTGACAGCATATGGCCCGTCCAAGGCATGGGAGGTGCGCTACAACACGACGTCGTCCACGACAGTTACAATGCCCGTGCCGCTGTGCTCCCCGCTGGTGCCGCACCGGAGCAACTCGCGCCGGCTTGGAGTTTCGGCCCCCGCGAGCTGGCCTGCAGTGGACTGGAGCGGCGATGAAGATGGAACGGACAGTTGCCTGAGTCATGACTGGCAAGCTCGACGGGTCACCCAGCCGCTTTTATGCCAGAGAACTCTTCTTCCCGCTCATCGAGTGTCATGGCGAAAATTGTTCGAGGAGGGAATGGGGAGCCGATGTGTGGTGCGGTTCTTGCGCAACGTCTGGCATCGTTTAAATAGCGAACGAACGCGAGGAGCCAACCGATGTTGTGTTTAATGTCAGCCGGCTCGCGGACGAACGTGTGGCCGGAGCAGGTATCTCGGCATATGCGCGTGTTTAATGGAAAAAGGCGGGCAGTCTGCAGTCGTTTGCATGCGGTGAGAAGGCATGTTCAGCCGAGCATGCAGCGGGCTGCGTCCTCAGCCGGCGCGCCGCTTCGATAACAAATACAGTGAGAGGTCGCGTCCGCTTTAAACCGGCTTCAATGTAGAGAGGAACGCGCACGGGCGAGGGTGGATAATTTTGTGTGGGCCAGGGCGGTCACAAAGTGAGCGTGAGTGTTGTCAAGCCTTAACCATTGCTGATTTCGGGTCGGCTTTTTAGATGCCCTAACCATTTCAGTTATGCTAACGTGTTAGTGAGCCCATGGATAGGTGGTCAACGGTCATTAGAGTCGGGCCTTCATGTGGTCCCATGTGGATATCGAAGCATAGGAACCGCGGGGAGGCCGAGAATCAGCGGAGGTGGAGCTCGAAATAGCATTTTTCATAGTTTCTCAACAATAGTCTAAAGCATATACCAGTAACATCCTTCTTTTAGATGCAGAGGCTGAGAGCAATTCTTTTTTTTTGAAAGAAAAAGAAGATATAAAAATTACGCTGGCGAGATCGGGGAGCGTCCTGGTGGGTTGACACGGTGGTAGTTCTATAGAGAAATGGCCATCTCTTTTCTTTCTGTAGTTTTCATTTCCAGTTTGTAGTTGTCTTTATTTCATTCCTCATAAAAAAATCTGCGAGAAAAACTTTCAATCTATTCATCTTCAATCATGATAGTATAATGAACATTAGAAATAAAAAAAAATTACATACAGATCCGTAGATCATCTAGCAATGACTACAAACACTAAGCGAGCCGAAGGTGTGCCGCTGTCATCGCCCCTCCCTCATCAGAGCCGGGCAAACGTTGTTGTACTAGACAGTCGGTAAGTCGTCGTGCTAAGGCCTCATAGAACAACGCACCAAAAAAACAACCAATCAGACGGGATGGTACTTGTAATAGAAGAGACTCAATTAACCTTGGTTCTTAGGTGCATACTCCCTGGAATAAGAAAAAAAAGACATAAGAGAAGGTGTGATTATAAAAACATGTACTCGTCTTGTCCCACAATATTGCGTGCATTAGGTTTTGTTTGGAAGTCAAACCTTTTAAACTTTGAATAAGTTTGAATAAGAATTTATCAACATCTAAAATATGAAATCAACACCATTAAGAAAAGGCTAGATTTCCTCTGTCTCCCGCCGGCTTCGCCGCCGGTCTGCCTCATCTCCGGTGGCCTTAGGGAAATGGCAGCGCGGTGGATTCTGGCCCTTGCCAGCAGGATGGCTCCGTCTTTAGATGTTCCTTCAAGTTTTGTTAGAGTTTGCGTCCTGTTCAGGAAGACGAGACGGCGGCGGCACCCTGAAGATGTAATAAGGTTCTCCCCGCCTAGTCCCCGTCCCGGTGATGTGTCTAGCATCTCTGGTGGGCATGTGGATGTGTGTCTCCGACGGATATGTCCTTGCCGGATTTGCTCGGATCTTGTCGTAGTTCGTCTAAGATCGTGTGTCTTCAGGTTGGATCTTTCGGATCTACACCACTCTTTAACGGCGGCGATTGTTGTTCTGGTGCACTGGTCCTATGGGGGCTTAGCACGTCGACCTTCCGACTCTCTTCTACAACAAATATTGCTCGGCTCCGGTGAGGGAGGGGTGATGACGGCGGCGTGCCTTCGGTTCGCTTAAGTGCTTGTAGTCGTCGCTAGATGGTCTACAGATTTGGATGTAATTTTTATTATTTGTTGTGTTCGTTGTACTATCATGATTGAAAATGAATAAATTGTAAGTTTTTCTGCAATAAAAAGATTAATTGTAATGTACTTCGTCCGGTCCTAATATAAGTCTTTTTCGAGATTTCACTATGGACTTCGTATGAATGTACATAATCATATTTTAAAGTGTAGATTCACTCACTTTGCTTCATATGTAGTCTATAGTAAAATTTCTAAAAGGTCTTACCTTTAGGAACGGAGGGAGTATATTGTATAGAACATATTTGGTACTGTGTGTGTATATATGTATAATTTTCTCAATAAAGTTGGTCAGAGTTTGTGACAATTGATTTTGCGAATACCAATGCACGCTATATTATGTGTGCGTTTGGGGGGTGCGTGTCTGAGTGAATCGAGGAATGTCATGATAGTAGTTTTGTACCAATCTGCCTCAAAATTATTGGGCCACTGGTTTCCACGAAGACCTACATGACTCGGTACTGTTGTCGTACATGAGCTCAGCTAACTAGCAGCTACAGTCTGATGCGGTGCTATCGGTGATTGGACTTGTATGGTCTGCTTGCCTCTGCTAATTGACGCTCTGATCAGCCAGGACGTAGAGTCACAGCGTAGCTAGAGAGATTTGCTATCCCGGTGGCGTGCAGATTACTTTGATGTGTTATTGCAACTAGCACACGAAGGAGTTCGTTCCTCTGAATTTCTTCTACCGCTCATGTTGGGATTTAGGCCTTCTACGAATTACGGGTTTGTACCAAGGTTTTGGTTACCGAATGAGGCAATTTTATTCAGGCGGGCGGATAAACGTGGTTACCACGGTTACCGGAAAATACCGAGAATATTTCGAACGAATTTTGTAGTTGAATTTTGAATTCAAATAAATGAATGAACGAACATTCGAACCAGAGACCTGTCAAAACAGGAACTAGGTTGCTACGAACATGTTAGAATCAACTCTCGTGGCATTAATTAGATTCTATGCACTTTACTTCAAATGGAGCGTTTAAATTCAAAATTAAAAAAAAAGGTATTTTTTGCTCGGTATGTGGATTTATCAAGGGGCACGGAAATATGCGGTAACCATGAGAAATCTTGAAATTTCGACCGGTAATCAAAACCTTGGTTTGTACCCAATTTTGAAGTATCTCCGGACCAGAGAAGGCATGAGAGGACAAGCAAGTCCATTGAGCATTCCTGGTGTGTCCTATTCCCTACTCATCTTTAACATCCAACCTCTATTCTCGTCTCGTCTCGACCGTGCCACTGCATAATTTGTCTTTCTTGTCTCTAACATATTTGATACCTACAGAAAAGTGTAGGTCACCTATCAGAGCTTGATTCTACTCGGTTGAAGATCGAGCATCAATATATATGCACCCAACTGAGCAATTAATCAACAATGGATATGCATGGTTGAATATTGTGGAGACCATGTGACCAACTAGCAAGTACATTGCATACTGAAGGCGTAACTTCGAAAAGACTAAGATGAACATAATTGGCAGAGTGATGTACAATGCTGTTGGATCCTATTACTAGGCCCACTTGAGACTCCATGCCTCACTGCCTTGCAGGCGACCAGGCGAGGCCCTACTGCTCCTTGTTGGAGTCCACAACCTGTCTGTCGTCAGTGGACATGAGGTCAATGATGGACATGGACGGGCTACCCTCGTCGTTATACCGACGTCAACAAAGCACAGTTGGCCGCCGGAATGATCGTGGAGCTGCTTGCATTTTTTCCCTGATCGGCTGTGTGGCCAGCGCCACTCCCCGTTCCGATTGCGCCACGACTGCATTGCAGGCGGCGCGAACGAGCGTTGCCTCGTAGAACGCCCGATGCTCGGCGATGAAGTTGGGGGTTATCGGCGACCATGGCCTCCACGGCTTTCACGAACACGAGATTGCCATAGTTTTGGCCCTCCATCGCCCGGTGCTTCTCGAGGAGGGAGAGGCTATTCCACCGCTCCTGTTGCTCCTTCCAAAACTCAAACATTGGTTGTGGCACCTCCTATACGTCCACCATGGTGTGGTTGAAGTGCATATGTGCATGCTTCATGGCGAAGCCGGCATGGAACAACGAGGGAGGCAGTGGCGCCAACTCGTCTTTGAGGCCGTCCCCATCGGCAGATCATCATAAGGGACATCTCGGGAGTTGGCCGGCAGGCCGTCCACTATTTGCCACGCACAACTGCCTTGCTAGGCAGCCAATCATGCTTCTGATCCATCGAGAGACTCTTTCTCAAGTCTCAACGCGTTAGAGCTCGCCGTCATGGCAGAGGTGGTGCAAAGTGGAGGATGTAAAGCGGGAGGTGGTGTGGTGTGGCTTGTGCTAGGCATTGTCTTGTTTAAATAGAGGATGCCGGCTAGGCGAACCGCGGGGTGTGTCGATACAGACGCCAGATTGGTTTCTCATCTGTCATGTCTATTTAATGACGGCAGACGGACAGACGGGCATCCCTTTTGATTATGGTAGTTATCCACCTCATATCGTCTAGTCATGTCTCTCGGGCATTGAATAGACACAGACACCGGGATGTGGCATGGGCAACTCCCTCGGGTGGCTCTCCGCTTTAATGCTGGCATCAGTGAGAGGCCGCGTCCGCTTTGAGCCACCATGACTAAGCGGCAACCGCTTTGCGCAGGTGCGGGAGAAAGTTCTGGGTGGGTCCGGTGAGTCCGTCGCGTGCGTGGAAGTGGTCCGCACGCTCACAAAGCCCTAGGATTTGCCTCCAGTTTGTGTGAAGATGGACATCCGGACAAGTCCGTGGACTGATTTGGTACCGCGCTGGCAAAATGATCTCAGACACCTTGAACCCGAGGAGTATATGTATCAGTCGACACTCCGGCCAAACCGAGCCCAATACTACGTCTACGTGTGTATATGTATCACTTGACAGTCCTTGCACACAAAGTTGCGTCGGGTTCCAATAAGTTCCATTCAGCATCAAGGCATGGCACTGATGAGCGAGGAATCAGAGGACGATCTCATCTCTCGGTCGGCCTGCTGGTGCAGAGGAAGAAGTTGCGGCACCCCAGGTCCTGCACCTTCTCTACACGGGGTCCAGTGCTGCATCAACACTGGAAGCTTGATTAATTCAGGTGGCGAGATTAAAGCCTTGTTACATACCGTCGAGGGAGTACTAGCATAACTTGACACCGTTTGACACAAATATTAAGATGGCGTTGGGCCCACCCATCATCCTCTTCCTCCACTGGCCAACACGAGGGCTCTTGTATCCTCACGGCCTCGTCCTTGGACAAGCTACAGTTGCATACCGGACTGTCATTAGGCTACCATCGCTACAGGAAAAAAAATTGAAGCCGTGTACCTAATGCACTCGGCTTATATCAATATAAACTTGGTTTACATGTAAGCCGAGTAAAACTCCCGGCTTATATGACACGGTTTACACTCCATCGGCTTATAAGGTATAAGCCGAGTGCCTCTCCAAAAACACACGGTGTATTCCTAAGCCGTGTGTTTTTAAGCGGCTCTCGGTTTACTAAAGTAACTTGACGGCAGCAGGGAGATAACGGCCACGTGTCACCGTCTGTATAAACCGAGTGCCTATAAGTCGAACACGGTTTACCTATATGCCGAGTGCCTAGCTGAGCCGCACGGTTTACATATAAACTGAGTGCCAGAGCGAGTCACACGGTTTACATATAAACTGAGTGTCCGAGCGAGCCACACGATTTACATATAAACTGAGTGCCTTAGCGAGCCACACGGTTTACATATAAACTGAGTGCCCGAGCGAGCCACACGGTTTATGTGTCCGGTTACCACGAGCCGCCGTGGCTCAGCATGGCCTATAAGCCGAGTGCCTTGCACCTGAAGTACTCGGCTTATAGGACAAATAGTATTACCACTAGTAGATAAAGGATCATCAGACCCGGTTCATTTGGGCCTTTAGCCCCGGTTCCATAACCGGGACAAGAGGGTCGGTACTAATGCTCTGACCCTTTAGTCCCGGTTCAATCCAGAACCGGGGCAGAAGGGTGTCCACGTGGCCTGTGCACCGAGCCCAGGCAGGAGGGATTTAGTCCCGGTTGGTGGTACCAACCGGGACCAAAAGGCATCCACGCATCAGCATTTCTGTGGCTGTGGTTTTTGTTTTTTTTTTGAAAGGGGAGGGGGGGTTTTAGGTTTTGGGGGGGTTAATTTAGGTGTTTCATATATTGTGTTAGCTAGCTAATTAATAGAGAGAAGTGTCCTCTCTTATGTCCGTGCTTGGTCGACGCTACATACAACACATACGTATATAGAGAGGACTAGTCACACTAGCTAGCTAGCTAGCTGCTAGCTACTAAGCAAACGAAGAAAACAGAAGATCGTATAATCAACATATATATATATATATATATATATATATATATATATATATATATATATATATATATATATATATATATATATAGAGAGAGAGAGAGAAGTAATATCGACCACCTCTCCTTCTCCGAGAGATCGGTCGAACACCAAGTTCTCGTATATCTATCCGACACTACCGGGTACATATATACAATTATCTTTTACAAAAATAATCTCCTATAGGATGGACGCATGGTCCACATGGTATTCTCCGGCTGGCGCGATCACGTGTTCAAGGAAGAATGCCGCCAATTCCTCTTGAATAGCTCGCAGACGATATGTTGTTAGGAGTTCATCCCGCATCCGAAACATCTAATTTGAATTAGGGGGTCAATACATGAAATGATGCTATAAAATTGTGAATATTATAATTAATTGCTTACGCACTTCAAATTGTGCTTCAGAGTAGCCCCGCTCACAGGTCGTGTGGCGGATGGACTCGCAAATGTAGTATCCACAGTAATTATTCCCGGGTTCCTGCCACAACCACTTTACAAGAAATAGAGGTCAATCAAACTGATAAGCAAGAATGCCAACAAATGGTATTGATGAAACTAGCGCTTGAATCAAGATATAGGAGATGCGCGGAACATGCTACTATATAGTACTTACTTTCGGGGGTCTAAATTCTAGCTTCTTCGGCAGTCCCGGAGCTTTTTTGGTGAATTTTCTCCAAACCCTGCCAGACAAAGAACACAATTACTTGATATATATCAGAAATGAACAAAGTTGCTGATATATGCATGGTGGATAATATTGATCGATTTAACTTACCTCTCGAGCATTTGAGTCATGTCTGCATACTCCTCGGGATCTTTACGTCTAGAGTCCAAGACAGTTACTACTCCCTTCTCAAGCTTAATCTCTAAGAGAATATAGTGGAAGCTGCGCACGCATGCATGAACTCATCAATTACATCACTATAATCTTAACTGATATATAAGGGAAACCAAATATGCACAAGACAGTAACACTCACTTGAAGTTGTAAGGAAAGAGTATTATATCTTTGTTTTCATTTACCACCAACGATCGTAGCAAGTTGGTCTCGGTATCGTCGGGACGCAATTTAACCTAGGTTGCATCTATGAGGTATGTGTTAACGAACCCAATATCACCTACTTGTCTTTTCTTCAATTCGACGATCTTCAATCTGCATAATATAGTGAGGATAACCATAAATACATGCAATGAAGATCAGCTATATAATGACAGAAGTAGTACTACTTACAGACAGTAGCAGGTGACCGTTGTTTTATCGAGGGCCAATTGATTGAAAAACTGATAGAACTCCTCAAATGGAACAGGCAATAGGTCAATTCCAACGAGGTCATGCTCCGGTTTAACTCTCAAATACAAGTTATCCCTCCCCCCAGACTCTCTGCAGATTTTCAAGTACCAATCATGCAATCTTCGCATATTCGTTGATAGAGATCTTTCATTTTTGACGAGAGGCTTCCCGTACTCGTATCTTTGTATCTGCACTTCCAAGAAATCATAGTGTACATCGTCGGACGCGTAATCTGCAAGATTGATATAACCGGGCACCATCCTCGGATCATTAGCGACCATGTCGCTAGACACCTTGAGCGGGGGGCACGATTGGTTCGCTTGTTCGCCAAGCTGGGCAATTTGTTTCCCAGCTCGTCCTTCTGCTAACCTCTGATCACTTTTTGTACTTCCTGACCGCTTGGCATCTTGAAATGTCTTTTGAATCATGCGGTCATAGTTGCCCTTCGGCTTACTTTTCGCTGGTTGCTTCAGGGCAGCAAGAGTGCGCTTTGCTTTCACCGCATCTATCTTCTCCTCCGGAGGTGGATGTCTCTGTGCTTTCAACCCTTCAAAAAAGTCCTTCACTTCGCCTTGAGCGATCTTCGTGTTTTCCTCGTCGGACCTCTCGTACGGTAACTTCTCTAGCGGCGTGAGAGAAGGACCGAATCTGCATCGCCTCCCGCCTCTGGCTGTACTGGTAGACGTCGCCGGACCAGACGAAGCGGCTGTCTTTTTTACTTGCTTAGGCGCCGGAGCAGGAGCAGCCGGAGCGGCGGCAGGTCTCTTCCGCCCTTGCTGATTAGGCGGAGAAGGAGGAGCAGGCTGGCTGCTCGGGCGCGCCGGCAACGAAGGAGGCGGAGTGCCGCCACGTGCCGGAGAAGGAGCCGGAGTGTCCTGATGGTCACTCGCCGGAGGAGGAGGCGGTGGAGGAGGCGGAGTGCCCTGACTCGTCGGAGGAGGAGGAGGAGGCGGAGGCGTCCAGTTGAGAATGTTGATTAGGTCCTTCCGCCATAGGCATGGAGTCTTCAGTGAAGAACCCAGCCGAGTCTCCCCTTCACCGGTAGGGTGGTCAAGCTGGAGCTCCTCAAATCCCTCCGTTATTTCGTCGACCATCACCCTAGCATATCCTTCTGGAATCGGCCGACAGTGAAAAGTGTCGTCGGGTCCAGAAGGATAAACAGAGCCAGCAACCGCCTTGACCTTCAGATTCATCCATTGTGCCATAAGGTGGCAATTTTGTGCCTGCGTGATAGCATCCACAGGATTCCTGACAGTAGCCGTCAAGGCAGGCTCTGGCTGAAGCAGCTCGGTGGAAGCCACGCTGCTTCTCCGCTGAGATGGCGGGGTAGCTTCGGGGGAAGCTTCGGCAATTCTTTTCTCCCGATTTGCTTCCCGTTCCTCTATCGCTTGTATTCTGGCCCGCAGTGCCTGAATTTCGGTCTGCTCCATTTTCTTCCTCCTGTCGTGGCATTTGTAGCCTCCTGCGTCCGGAAACCCAGCACGCCACGGAAGGGAGCCTGGCGTGCCTCGTGTCCGTCCAGGGTGCTCAGGATTCCCGAGGGCCATTGTCAGCTCATCGTTCTCTCTATCGGGGAAGAACGTCCCTTCATGCGCTGCTTTGATATACTGCCGCATCTTCCTGAGTGGTGTTTCCAATTGCTTGTCTGTCCAAATGCACGACCCTGTTACAGGGTCCAAGGTTCCGCCAGCCCCGAAGAACCAAGTCCGGCAACGTTCTGGCCAGTGCATTGTCTCTGGTTCGATCCTTTTCTGAAGCAGATCATTCTCAGCCTTGGCCCACTTAGGCCGGGCTACGAGGTAGCCGCCCGACCCCGTGCGATGGTGATGCTTCTTCTTCGTAGCATTTATCCGGTTTGTCTCCGACATCTTCTGACTCTTTTCCGACTTCTTATGGGCCACAAATGCGGGCCAGTCATCTTTGATCTTCTCATATATGCCCACGAATTCTGGAGTCTTTTTATCTTTGACAAACGTATTCAGTTTTTTCTTCCATGCCCTGAATTGGTCTGCCATCTTCGAAAGTGCAGCAGACTTGATTAACTCCTCTTTAACTGGGTTCGCCGGATCAACCTCTCGCGGTAGGACGAAATTTGACTTCAGCTCAGTCCAAAGATCTTCTTTCTGCATATCAGTGACATAAGTCACCTGAGCGTCGTTTGCAGCCGGCTTTAACCATTGATGGATGCTGATCGGGATCTTGTCCCTAACCAGAACCCTGCACTGATTAACAAATGCGTTCTTTGTCCGGATGGGTGCAATCGGCTCGCCGGAGCGCGAGATTTCTGAGATCTCAAACTTTTCATCCGGCCTCAACTTTTTCTTCGCTCCTCGTCTCTTTACCGAAGATTTGCTCGATCCGGAGGGCTAGAAAAAGGAACAAAGACGAGAGTTAATGAACGAATCTATTAACTAGTCAGCACATGCTTAACTAACATATATACCTCCTGGCCGGACTCGGTTCGGTCACCGGAGCCAGCATCACGGTCTCCTTCTTGCACCGGCATTGGGTCACCGGAGCCGTCCTCATGGTCTACTTCTTCCATGTGCATTGGGTCACCGGATCCATCAATATCATAGCCTAGATCTTCCAGCTGCAGCACTTTTTCGACCTGGTCATCGGTGTCGTTGAGAAACGACAAGACGACATTTTGTCCGTCTGCGATTAGGTCCATCAACATCGCTTCTTGTGCTAGGTCTCGGGTGTTGTGGTCCATTGTTTCTACAAATATTTACAACATGCCAATTATTATTCAAACATGACAGATGGATATATTAATGGCAAACGTAGAACTAGCTTCAACCCTCGACTGCTCGGCGATCCACAAACCCTAGACCCCCTCATGTCACATTTTGTCTAGTGTGTCAAAGGATTCAATAAAACCAATACTTCATCATTAGGCGAAAGTAACAGTAGCATGATGGTACGAAGCTCTCCAAAGTTGTTTTGGAACGGAGTCCCCGGATAAGATAATTCGTAACAAAAGACGGATTATCCTATCAGGGACTTCGTTCCAGAACAACTTTGCATAACTTTGTACCAAAATGCCCCGGTTACTTCTGGCAAATGATGAAGTCATGGAATTCTTCAATACTTTGACACTAGCTAGGCAACCTCTCGACCCCCCCGACTTCTCGGCGATCCACAACCCTAGACACCCTCATGTCACATTTTGTCTAGTGTCAAAGGATTCAACAAACCAATACTTCATCATTAGG
>LR738712.1:756222152-756235408 GCA_902687465.1 Secale cereale
TTCTTCTTCTTCTTATTTATTTCTCCTCTTCTTCCTCTCCTCTTCTTCTTTCTTTCCTCTTTCTTATTTTCTTCTTTCCTATCCTTCTTTTTCTAAATTTGTAACTTTTGCATATATAAAACTTTCTATATATATTTAGCATATATAAACAAAAAACTATATAGCCACATACACATATATATACATCACATATACACACATCACATATATACAACAACTTCCTAAGAAAAAATATATTTATATACACATACATATATATTTAACATATATATTTAGCAAATTCCTAAGAAAAAAAATATATACACATACATATAAATACAGCAACTATATATACAGCAACTATATATACTGCAATTTATATAAACATAAAAAAAATATACACATATATACATATATACACAGCAACTATATATATATACAGCAATATTAAACATAAAAAAAGGGAGCCCCTCACATCGGCGGGGCTGGGCGGCGCGACGGCGGCGGGGCGGGGCGGCGACGAGGCGGCGTCGGGGCGCGGCGGCACGACGGCGGCGGGGCGGGGCGCGCGGCGCGACGGCGACGGGCCGGCCGGGGCGCGGCGACGGCGTGGGGCGGGGCGGAACAGGGTCGCGGGGCGGGGCGACGGCGACGAGGCGGCGTCGGGGGCGACGGCGACGGCGACGGGGCGACGGGGGCGACGGCGACGGCGACGGGGCGACGGGGGCGGGGAAGGAGAGGGAGGCGTCGGGGCGGGGAAGAAGAACTGAACGAAATTTTCGCAAGTGTTAGTTTATATAGGAGGCGTATTAGTCCCGGTTGGTGGCTGAAACCGGGACTAATACACCCCTTTAGTCCCGGTTGCTGCCACCAACCGGGACTAAAGGTCCCTTTTCAGCAGCCCAAAGGGCGGGAAGGAGGGGCCTTTCGTCCCGGTTGGTGGCAGCAACCGGGACTAAAGGGGGGCATTAGTCCCGGTTTCAGCCACCAACCGGGACTAATGCCACCCTTTAGTCCCGGTTTCAGCCACCAACCGGGACCAAAGGCCCTGTGCTGGCGCGGGTGCGGTGGGATGTTTAGTCCCACCTCGCTAGCTGAGGGAGCTCGAGAGTGGTTTATAAGGGCTGCTGCTCCCACCCTCTCGAGCTCCTCTCAAATGCAGGCTTCTGGGCCAAACTCTGTGCGCTGCCCTGTGAGCTTGCTGGGCCTTATAGTACAGGTGGATCCTGTGCTATAGGCCTTGCAGGCTCACTGGGCAGCGCCCAATTTTTTTTCCTTTTTTGCTTTATTTATTTCTAAGTTGTTTTTTTGCTGTATTTAGAGTTGCTTTATTTATTTTATTTTCTTTGTTTATTTCTAAGTTGTTTTTTGCTGTATTTAGAGTTGCTTTATTTATTTTACTTCCTTTATTTATTTTCTTTGTTGCTTTATTTATTTTATTTTGTTTATACTTACAACAAAATACTTATTGTTGCTATTTGTTTCTAAGTTGTTTTTTGCTGTATTTAGAGTTGCTTTATTTATTTTATTTTCTTTGTTTATTTCTAAGTTGTTTTTTGCTGTATTTAGAGTTGCTTTATTTATTTACTTTCTTGCTTTATTTATTTTATTTTGTTTATACTTACAACAAAATACTTATTGTTGCTATTTTTTTTCAAGTTTTTTTGTTTTGTTTTCTGCATTATTTATTTTCTTTTGTTATTTGCTTTATTTTTTTAATTCTTTCTGGTAAAACCAATTAAAAACTTTCTCTGTTAGTGCAAGTAGTATTGAAATTTGAATAGTACAAACGGACAATGGTATCATACTCGTTTGTTACAAAGTTGGCATGGTATCATCATAATAGTTGCGGAAAAAACTCTTCACTTTTTCTTCGCTTGTGTCATTTGCTTATTGCGCCGTAACCATGGATAATCTTCATCGTTTATCAGGATGCTTGGGTCAGCCTTGACTTTGAAGGGAGGAATTTCATGAAACTTTTCATAATCTTCAGACATGTCTGTCTTGCCCTCCACTCCCAGGATGTCCCTTTTTCCTGAAAGAACTATGTGGCGCTTTGGCTCATCGTATGATGTATTCGCTTCCTTATCTTATCTTTTTCTCGGTCTGGTAGACATGTCCTTCACATAGATAACCTGTGCCACATCATTGGCTAGGACGAACGGTTCGTCAGTGTATCCAAGATTTTTCAGATCCACTGTTGTCATTCCGTACTGTGGGTCTACCTGTACCCCGCCTCCTGACAGATTGACCCATTTGCACTTAAACAAAGGGACCTTAAAATCATGTCCGTAGTCAAGTTCCCATATGTCCACTATGTAACCATAATATGTGTCATTTCCCCTCTCGGTTGTTGCATCAAAGCGGACACCGTTGTTTTGGTTGGTGCTCTTTTGATCTTGGACAATCATGTAAAATGTATTCCCATTTATCTCGTATCCTTTGTAAATCAATACAGTCGAAGATGGTCCCCTGGACAACAAGTACAACTCATCACAAACAGTGTTGTCACCTCTGAGACGTGTTTCCAACCAACTGCTGAAAGTCCTGATGTGTTCACGTGTAATCCAGTCGTCGCACTGCTCCGGGTGTTTGGAGCGCAGACTGTTCTTGTGTTCATCGACATACGGGGTCATCAATGTAGATTTCTGTAGAACTGTGTAGTGTGCTTGAGACCAAGAATATCCGTCCCTGCATATTATTGAGTCCCTTCCAAGCGTGCCTTTTCCAGTCAGTCTCCCCTCGTACCGCGATTTAGGGAGACCTATCTTATTAAGGCCAGGAATGAAGTCAACACAAAACCCGATGACATCCTCTGTTTGATGGCCCATGGAGATGCTTCCTTCCGGCCTTGCGCGGTTACAGACATATTTCTTTAGGACTCCCATGAACCTCTCAAAGGGGAACATATTGTGTAGAAATACGGGCCCCAGAATGACAATCTCGTCGACTAGATGAACTAGGACATGTGTCATGATATTGAAGAAGGATGGTGGGAACACAAGCTCGAAACTGACAAGACATTGCGCCACATCACTCCTTAGCCTTGGTACGATTTCTGGATCGATCACCTTCTGAGAGATTGCATTGAGGAATGCACATAGCTTCACAATGGCTAATCGGACGTTTTCCGGTAGAAGCTCCCTCAATGCAATCGGAAGCAGTCGCGTCATAATCACATGGCAGTCATGAGACTTTAGGTTCTGGAACTTTTTCTCTGCCATATTTATTATTCCCTTTATATTCGATGAGAAGCCAGTCGGGACCTTCATACTGAGAAGGCAATCAAAGAAGATTTCTTTCTCTTCTTTCGTAAGAGCATAGCTGGCAGGACCTTCATACTGCTTCGGAGGGATGCCGTCTTTTTCGTGCAAACGTTGCAGGTCCTCCCGTGCCTCAGCTGTATCTTTTGTCTTTCCATACACGCCCAAGAAGCCTAGCAGGTTCACGCAAAGGTTCTTCGTCACGTGCATCACGTCGATTGAAGAGCGGACCTCTAGGTCTTTCCAGTAGGGTAGGTCCCAAAATATAGATTTCTTCTTCCACATGGGTGCGTGTCCCTCATCGTCATTCAGAACAGCTAGTGCGCCGGGGCCCTTTCCAAAGATTACGTGTAAATCATTGACCATAGCAAGTACGTGATCACCGGTACGCATGGCGGGCTTCTTCCGGTGATCTGCCTCGCCTTTGAAATGCTTGCCTTTCTTTCGACATTGATGGTTGGTCGGAAGAAATCGACGATGGCCCAGGTACACATTCTTCCTGCACTTGTCCAGGTATATACTTTCAGTGTCATCTAAACAGTGCGTGCATGCGTGGTATCCTTTTTTTGTCTGTCCTGAAAGGTTACTGAGAGCGGGCCAATCGTTGATGGTCACGAACAGCAACGCCTTTAGGTCAAATTCCTCCTGTTTGTGCTCATCCCACGCACGTACACCGTTTCCATTCCACAGCTGTAAAAGTTCTTCAACTAATGGCCTTAGGTACACATCAATGTCGTTGCCGGGTTGCTTAGGGCCTTGGATGAGAACTGGCATCATAATGAACTTCCGCTTCATGCACATCCAAGGAGGAAGGTTATACATACATAGAGTCACGGGCCAGGTGCTGTGATTGCTGCTCTGCTCCCCGAAAGGATTAATGCCATCCGCGCTTAAAGCAAACCATACGTTCCTTGCGTCCTTTGCAAACTCCTCCCAGTACTTTCTCTCGATTTTTCTCCATTGCGACCCGTCAGCGGGTGCTCTCAACTTCCCGTCTTTCTTACGGTCCTCACTGTGCCATCGCATCAACTTGGCATGCTCTTTTCTAAACAAACGTTTCAACCGTGGTATTATAGGAGCATACCACATCACCTTCGCAGGAACCCTCTTCCTGGCGGGCTCGCCATCAACATCACCAGGGTCATCTCGTCTGATCTTATACCGCAATGCACCGCATACCAGGCATGCGTTTAGATCATTGTATGCACCGCGGTAGAGGATGCAGTCATTAGGGCATGCATGTATCTTTTGCACCTCCAATACTAGAGGGCATACGACCTTCTTTGCTGCGTATGTACTGTCGGGCAATTCGTTATCCTTCGGAAGCTTCTTCTTCAATATTTTCAGTAGCTTCTCAAATCCTTTGTCAGCCACAGAATTCTCTGCCTTCCACTGCAGCAATTCCAGTACGGTACCGAGCTTTGTGTTGCCATCTCCGCAATTGGGGTACAACCCTTTTTTGTGATCCTCTAACATGCGATCGAACTTCAGCTTCTCCTTTTGACTTTCGCATTGTGTCCTTGCATCGACAATGACCCGGCGAAGATCATCATTTGGTTCCTCTTGATCTTCAGCAGCTTCACCCGTTGCAGCATCATTGGGCACATCGTCTGGTTCCTCTTGATCTTCACCAGCTCCCCCCATTGCAGCATCACCGTATTCAGGGGGCACATAGTTGTCATCGTACTCTTCTTCTTCGCCGTCTTCCATCATAACCCCTATTTCTCCGTGCCTCGTCCAAACATTATAGTGTGGCATGAAACCCTTGTAAAGCAGGTGGGAGTGAAGGATTTTCCGGTTAGAGTAAGACATCGTATTCACACATTTAGTGCATGGACAACACATAAAACCATTCTGCTTGTTTGCCTCAGCCGCATTTAGAAACTCACGCACGCCCTTAATGTACTCGGAGGTGTGTCTGTCACCGTACATCCATTGCCGGTTCATCTGCGTGCATTTGTATATAATTAAGTGTGTCAAAACCATTACAGAACATCATAAATAGATAATTAAGTGACCAAATGGATAAAAGTTCATCATCACATTAAAACCAAAGTACATACATATATAGTTCTCATCTAACAACATATAGCTCTCCATACACATTGAAACTATGTAAAACATTTCAACGCGAAAACAAATGCTATCATAATCGCAACCAAGGTAACAATTGATCCAACGGCATAATGATACCAAGCCTCGGTATGAATGGCATATTTTCTAATCTTTTTAATCTTCAACCGCATTGCATCCATCTTGATCTTGTGATCATCGACGACATCCGCAACATGCAACTCCAATATCATCTTCTCATCCACAATTTTTTTTTATTTTTTCCTTCAAGAATTTGTTTTCTTCTTCAACTAAATTTAACCTCTCGACAATAGGGTCCATCTTGATCTTGTGATCATCGATAACTTCCGCAACATGCAACTCCAATTCCATCTTCTCCTCCTCCATTTTTTCCAATTTTTTCTTTAACGAAATGTTTTCCTCTTCAACTAAATTTAACCTCTCCACAAGAGGGTCGGTTGGAATTTCCGGTTCAACTACCTCCTAGACATAATAAAACATCTATGCATGTCAGGTTGGTCGGCATAACTATCATAAGCACTAAAACAAATAGTTATAAATTAAAGATAATATACCACATCCGAATCGTAGACCGGACGAGGGCCCACGTGGGCGGATATCAAAACCATCGCACTATATAATAACAAGCAATAATAAACGTAAGAAAATTAGACAAACATCTATCTAAAGCAATAATAAAAGTAAGAAAAGCATGGACATAACAAGAGGCTCACCACGGTGGTGCCGGTGACGAGATCGGCGGGGGCGATCGACGGTGGCGAAGACGGGGACGGGACGTGACGGACCGCTAAACCTAGACAAATCTCGGAGAAAATAGAGCTTCGAGAGGAGAAAAGCTTAACTAGTGTGGCTCGGGCATTCCACCGAACACGTTGTGTGCATAGGAGGTGAGCTAGAGTACCACTAACCCCTCTCCCCCTCGGCCAGAAAAAAAACAGAGCAGTGAGCTCTGCTCTTGAGTGAGGGGGTTTATATAGGCAACTCACTGGTCTCGGTTGGTGCTACAAACCGGGACTAAAGGGGTGCCTTTGGTCCCGGTTCATATCACCAACCGGGACCAATAGTGGTGGGCCAGGAGCAAGAGCCATTGGTCCCGGTTTTTAGCTCCAACCGGGACCAATAGGTCCTGACGAACCGGGACCAATGGCCCACGTGGCCCGGCCGGCCCCCTGGGCTAACGAACCGGGTCCAGTACCCCCATTGGTCTCGGTTCTAGATTGAACCGGGGCTAATGGGCTAGACCAATGCCCTGTTTTCTACTAGTGTACTTTGCATCCATAAGCCGGGTGCTGTGTCCAGGGACACTCGGCTTATAGGACAAATAGTATTATTTTGCATCTATAAGCAAGGTGCTGTGTCCTGGGACACTCGGTTTATAGGCCAAAAAGTATTTTATTACAATTGATTCAGCAAGCAATATATCCACATGGCTTATATATGCAACAGTATATAGATTCAGCAAGCAATATATCCAATTTGGCCTTTTGCGACATGCGTAGGCCTTTTGCTGACGAGGGAGGGGAAGGCCCAGCCACCGGGGGGGGGGGGAGCAAAATTACCTCGGTGCCATGCCCGATCCAACCGTTTAAATCCTCGGAAAATCGTATGATGCCGGAAATCCTCGGGACCTGGCACGGTGTCATAACATGGACCATGCAGGTTGTGGTAAATGTTTGGGCGCGTTTCGAGTAGGGCTCACCAGCGGCCGCTTGTAAACTACACCATCTCCGATGTAGTCTCTGGGTACCGAGAGGGAACGAGTAGGGTCTGTGAAGGAAGTGTGGGCCCTGTTGTTCCTTTGGCCTCGAAACTTCTCGTGCTCTCAAAGGAGGCCATCGAATGACACATGTCAGACCCCCGCATTTTTCGGACCCGCCTGGAATATTTGTGACATTTAATGCACTGCTAGGGTTTCCGCACCGGAAATTGCAGATCTGCAAGGCGGCACATGAAATCATGCCCAGAAGCGGCATGTAGAGTCCTATGTGATGTCATTGCGACATGCGTAGGCCTTTTGCAGACGAGGGAGGGGAAGGCCCAGCCACCGGGGGGGGGGAGCAAAATTACCTCGGTGCCATGCCTGATCCAACCGTTTAAATCCTCGGAAAATCGTATGATGCCGGAAATCCTCGGGACCTGGCACGGTGTCATAACATGGACCCTGCAGTTTGTGATAAATGTTTGGGCGCGTTTCGAGTAGGGCTCACCGGTGGCCGCTTGTAAACTACACCATCTCCGATTTAGTCTCTGGGTACCGAGAGGGAACGAGTAGGGTCTGTGAAGGAAGTGTGGGCCCTGTTGTTCCGTTGGCCTCGAAACTTCTCGTGCTCTCAAAAGAGGCCATCGAATGACACGTGTCAGACCCCCGCATTTTTCGGACCCGCCTGGAATATTTGTGACATTTATTGCACTGCTAGGGTTTCCGCACCGGAAATTGCAGATCTGCAAGGCGGCACATTAAATCATGCCCAGAAGCGGCATGTAGAGTCCTATGTGATGTATTTGCGACATGCGTAGGCCTTTTGCAGGCGAGGGAGGGGAAGGCCCAGCCACCGGGGGGGAGCAAAATTACCTCGGTGCCATGCCCGATCCAACCATTTAAATCCTCGGAAATTCGTATGATGCCGGAAATCCTCGGGACCTGGCACGGTGTCATAACATGGACCCTGCAGTTTGTGATAAATGTTTGGGCGCGTTTCGAGTAGGGCTCACCGGTGGCCGCTTGTAAACTACACCATCTCCGATGTAGTCTCTGGGTACCGAAAGGGAACGAGTAGGGTTTGTGAAGGAAGTGTGGGCCCTGTTGTTCCGTTGGCCTCAAAACTTCTCGTGCTCTAAAAGGAGGCCATCGAATGACACGTGTCAGACCCCCGCATTTTTCGGACCCGCCTGGAATATTTGTGACATTTATTGCACTGCTAGGGTTTCCGCACCGGAAATTGCAGATCTGCAAGGCAGCACATGAAATCATGCCCATAAGCGGCATGTAGAGTCCTATGTGATGTCTTTGCGACATGCGTAGGCCTTTTGCAGACGAGGGAGGGGAAGGCCCAGCCACCGGGGGGAGCAAAATTACCTCGGTGCCATGCCCGATCCAACCGTTTAAATCCTCAGAAAATCGTATGATGCCGGAAATCCTCGGGACCTGGCACGGTGTCATAACATGGACCCTGCAGTTTGTGATAAATGTTTGGCCGCGTTTCGAGTAGGGCTCACCGGCGGCCGCTTGTAAACTACACCATCTCCGATGTAGTCTCTGGGTACCGAGAGGGAACGAGTAGGGTCTGTGAAGGAAGTGTGGGCCCTGTTGTTCCGTTGGCCTAGAAACTTCTCGTGCTCTCAAAGGAGGCCATCGAATGACACGTGTCAGACCCCCGCATTTTTCGGACCCGCCTGGAATATTTGTGACATTTATTGCACTGCTAGGGTTTCCGCACCGGAAATTGCAGATCTGCAAGGCGGCACATGAAATCATGCCCAGAAGCGGCATGTAGAGTCCTATGTGATGTCTTTGCGACATGCGTAGGCCTTTTGCAGACGAGGGAGGGGAAGGCCCAGCCACCGGGGGGAGCAAAATTACCTCGGTGCCATGCCCGATCCAACCGTTTAAATCCTCAGAAAATCGTATGATGCCGGAAATCCTCGGGACCTGGCACGGTGTCATAACATGGACCCTGCAGTTTGTGATAAATGTTTGGCCGCGTTTCGAGTAGGGCTCACCGGCGGCCGCTTGTAAACTACACCATCTCCGATGTAGTCTCTGGGTACCGAGAGGGAACGAGTAGGGTCTGTGAAGGAAGTGTGGGCCCTGTTGTTCCGTTGGCCTAGAAACTTCTCGTGCTCTCAAAGGAGGCCATCGAATGACACGTGTCAGACCCCCGCATTTTTCGGACCCGCCTGGAATATTTGTGACATTTATTGCACTGCTAGGGTTTCCGCACCGGAAATTGCAGATCTGCAAGGCGGCACATGAAATCATGCCCAGAAGCGGCATGTAGAGTCCTATGTGATGTCTTTGCGACATGCGTAGGCCTTTTGCAGACGAGGGAGGGGAAGGCCCAGCCACCGGGGGGGGGAGCAAAATTACCTCGGTGTCATGCCCGATCCAACCGTTTAAATCCTCGGAAAATCGTATGATGCCGGAAATCCTCGGGACCTAGCACGGTGTCATAACATGGACCCTGCAGTTTGTGATAAATGTTTGGGCGCGTTTCGAGTAGGGCTCACCGGCGGACGCTTGTAAACTACACCATCTCCGATGTAGTCTCTGGGTACCGAGAGGGAACGAGTAGGGTCTATGAAGGAAGTGTGGGCCCTGTTGTTCCGTTGGCCTCGAAACTTCTCGTGCTCTCAAAGGAGGCCATCGAATGACACGTGTCAGACCCCTGCATTTTTCGGACCCGCCTGGAATATTTGTGACATTTATTGCACTGCTAGGGTTTCCGCGCCGGAAATTGCAGATCTGCAAGGCGGCACATGAAATCATGCCCAAATACTAATTAAGTAGTGAATATAAAGGCAATGAAAACCATCATAAATCAAATTTTCATAAATTTTCTGGTTGCAAAAAATAGGCAAACATATAAGCCTAGTGTTTTCGTCAGGCACACGACTTATAGGCCTTGTAAACCGAGTTCTTGGGAAGGGAACACGGCTTATAGTACGTATAAGCCGAGTGCCTACCTCCGACACACGGCTTATAGACTGCTCCGTGACGGCGCCGTCAGCCACCTCCGTTGCAGACACGTGGCAGTTTGTTTTTGCCGAGTGTGCTCTTTAAGCCGGGTGCTTTTTCGAGTAGATACCGTGTAGTTCATATAAGCCGAGTGCTTTTACTCAGCACTCGGCTTATAGATGCCCATAAGCCGAGTCCTTTGTGTTTGCCGGGTGTTATTTTTTCGATACTCGGCTTAGAGGAGCATAAGCCGGGTGCCCGAAAAATAGCACTCGGCCTATAGTCTAACACACGGGAAAACCGAATTTTCCAATAGTGCATTGCCATCCACATCGGGCCCCTTTTCCTGAGGTGTGCTGCCGCCACCTGATCCTGGCTGAGCCTCTCTAGCTAGCCCAGCCCACCACCCGACCATGCGCTGACGTGGATGCACATAGAGCAGGGGCTTCACGCACAATGCTAGAAGGCCGGCACGCCAGGCCGATTATGTATGCGCACTAGTTAGGAGCGGTCAGACACGGCGTGCCCGTCCTCGCCCGCGAATGAGTCCCCAACACTGGAGCTTGATGGCAGGCTCGTTCGGCTCATGGTTTATGTGGGCATGCATGGCCAGATCCGATGGAGAGTGCCGCCGAACCTTCCTGGAGGGCGTCGGGTACGCTTCCTCTCGCCTCATCATGTACCGGGGGAAATCCTTGGCAGCAGCGCCGTCATCGTCGCGTCCCTTCTTGAAGGTGTTGATTGGTACCGGCGCTTCGGAGTATAGGAGCTTAGTGGAGGATCCCCAATGGGCGCGGCGGTCGCGAAGCTACTTTGTTTTTCTTGATCCGCCGGTGTCGGCATTTATTTCTTTTCTTTTTCTTTTTCGTTTCTTTTGAGCGTGCCTGTGCTGCTTCCGCCTCAGGATCTATCTAATTGTATCGGTGATGTTTACTTTGTAATACAAGGCGAGGAGAAACCCTATTTCGTCTAGAGTGCAGTGAGAACATAGCTGCACTCTCCCGTTTTTATTCCCCAACGCCACCATGGCGGATATGGTCTCGTCACCACTCCATTTCTGGGACGAGCTCCTTTATCCTCTCCAAGTTTGTGACGAGCTCTGTGGCCCTATCCTTTTCCGGATCGCTCTCTGCTTCGTCCGAGCAGCTCTAGTACCTTCCCAACATCGCTCTTGTTCAACTTCCGCTGGCGAGCTCCGCAACACGTGCCAGAAGGAAGCACACCGACACTCGGAAAGGAAGAACACACATAGGCGGCAGCGCGCATGCTCCGTAGCGGCGAGCTGCGCATCTAGTCGCGTGTCTGCTGGTCTCCGAGTCCATCCTGTACTGAGCCACCTCGTTGCGCATGTCGCTACCGCCTACCGTGTAGGAGGGGTGGGACAACACCCTGCACACCCTCTTTGGAGTGGATATATATACATGGCATCCGTTCGAGCAGGCGGGATGCACTAGGGTCGTCCCTCTCGTGCGTGGCAAATTCCAAGAGCGCAGAGAAAGGGTTGACCGGTCAAAACGTCTGTTTCTTTCGTCCATCCCCTCAATATGCTCACAATGGGCCCCACTGGTTAGATCTAGAGCCAAAACGCTTCTTATTGACGAATTAGTGCTTTCAACAAACTTTCAGCACGGTAGGGATGGCAGTTTTGCCCACGGGTATGGGTACCCGCGGGTGCCCTATCCGAAAATAGTGGGCATGGGTGAGACTTTCTACCACTTCATACCCATGGGTATGGGTATCCATACCCGCAAAATGCATGGGTAGGGTATGTGTATGAAATTATACCCATGGGTAATCCAATGGATACCCAGAAAAATAATAAATAAACTAAACCCTATAATATGTGAATAATAATTATATTGAGCTCTTAACTAGCCCACGAACCACAGGCCCATAGCTGGCCATCGCCCCAGACCCCTCGTATACCTACTGTAGTTATCTTCTCTGCTTTTCCTTGACCTTGAAAGATGAAGCAATCAGAGTCGGGTTACTGAATCCTCGTCGATTCATCCTCAACCAAGTCTATATATTGTACCCACCGGATGGGTACCTGAATTTAGACCTTTTTCTTATCTTACTTTTGTCATGTCAATGCTATATATTGTACCCACCGGATACCCATAGGGTATAGGATACCCGATGAGTATGGGCATGGGTACCAATTTGTGCCCATGAGTATTGAAGTGGGTGGGTATAGAAAAAAGATTTGGGTAGAAAAGTGTCGCACCTGTCATACCCTACCCATTGCCATCCCTACAGCACAGTGAGGTTGGCTTGTAGCCAAAAATAAAAAAACTGGAGTTTTTTTTATTTAGGGTCCACAAATGTGGTGTTTTTTTTTTTTGTAATTTACTCTGTCCCGGAGTTCAGAATTCAACTCTCAACTGTATGCGCGTTGTACTTTTTTTCCTCTTTGCACTTAATCTTTTGCTATCATCATATCATGTATGAAATTTTTCATTCTCACTGAAAAATAGTGGGAGATGCATATGGCTTGTTTTAAGACAACTTCACGATTTGTTTTATTTGAAGGCTCAAACTCTCTTCTTGCAGGAACGTTTTAGAGAAGTTAGACTGAGCCACACAAATTGGTGCATTTACCATAAACATAATGCCTACCTTCGATAAACATAATGCCCACACAAATTTTGCTGTAAGATGGTACTCTGAATTAAGGGCAATAAATAGGCGAAGATATGTAGGAAGATAGGGAGGTTCAGTGTTGAGGGCACCCTAAAGAAACGCATGAGAATTGATATTAACATGTATATAGTGAACAAAGCTAGAGCCCTCTCCATCTAGAAAAACCTGGATATCCATAGGATGATTAAAATGAGCCATTTTGGTTGTAGTGAATATTGATGTGTTGGAAATAATTAACTAGAAGATCAAAACCTTTTCTGTTACTAGCTACTACAAATATAAGTACAGTTTCTTTCTCTGCCATGCAGAACTTTTCGTCAACAGGTCCTCCTTCCCACCATCCACCTTCATTGATTATTTTTCTCAAAATGTTTTTTTTTGCACCATGCTATATTTGACCGCACCAATCAAGTACGCCGCTCAATCACATTAATTCACTTACATTTTGAATCATTAAATCAACTCGAGCTTATTAACTTGTCTTTTTCCAGTAATGTGGAATTACGCCATTCGGTTCAACGCAATATTTCGCCGCTCCATGTGCATCTCTCAATCACCATTGATTTACTTACCATGGATGAACCAGCCTGCCAAATTATTGA
>LR738712.1:756248648-756293069 GCA_902687465.1 Secale cereale
CGCCACCACCCCGACCCGCGCCCTCTCTGCCCCCTCCGCCCCAACCTCGCTCCCTCCCTCACCAGGTCGGCCGCCCCCTCTGCCCCAACCTCGATTGCCGCAGCGGCAGCCCCGGCGCCCGTCCACGCTTCCCCGGCCCCCTGCCTCCCTGCTCACCCGCTGCACCGGCGCCAAAAACGCCCCTGGTGAGCTATTTTTTTCAAATTTTTTTTTCATTTTGTTACTATTTGTTATGTGCATGGATGAAATTTTGTTAGATGGATTGATGAATATTGGTTGATGGATGGATTGATGAATGTTGTTATGTTTTGTTAGTTGGATTTGTGATAGATGGATGGATTAATGAATTTGTTAGATGGAATTGTGATAGATGGATGGATGAAAGTTTGTTAGATAGATTGATGAATGTTAGTCAATTTTACTCGGTTTGTTAGATGGAATTGTGATAGATGGATGGATGAAATTTTTTTAGATGGATGGATGGATTAATGAATTTGTTAGATGGAATTGTGATAGATGGATGGATGATTTTTTTTACTCGGTCAATTTTACAGGATTTGTGGTGTTTCATCTCCGTGGAGTGATATTTGACGTTGGAGGTGTTGGTCCACGGTCGTCCCTCCTCTGACCGACTACATCCTCTACATCCGAGGGTGAGCAACAATTCCGGCACCTCATTCGCTTTTTTTCATGTCACTAGATTAAATTTTCACATCAAGTCGCGTAACCTAGGCGTCTCCCGTCCGAAAGGGTTGCATCGATAAATATGCATTCAATTGCATATTTATCACCGCAGCTCTTTCGGATTGTCCAGCGCTTTCCACGGACAGCCCGAGGATGTGTAGATTGGGTACGTTGTTCATGCTCTACCCCGTTCCGAGACAGGATTTCGACAGCCCCTCCCTGTTGTTCTCCGGATGCACATTCTCTCGGCAATTTGCCGAGACGTGTATTTGGAGAACAACGGGGAGGTGCTGCCGAAATTTCGTCTCGGAATGGGGTAGAGCATGGACAACGTACTCAATTTACACATTCTCGAGTGGGATTAGGACCCATCTTTACCTATTAGAGATGTAGGTGGATTAAATGTCGTTTCTCGTCCATACCCTAAAAAATAAAATATTGATGTGATGAATTTAAATAAATCCTTAATTATGTTGTGTGGCGTCCAATAAAGCAGAGATGGCAGATAATCAGTGGATGTATAGTGGGTTTTTCCGTCGGAATAAAGTAACAACAGAGTGGGTCGAGAAAACTGATGTGTTTTTGAAAGAGATATTCCGTAGACCAATGAGGATGGTGCCAGAATGCCCGTGTGCCAGATGTAAGGGACGTATCCGTAGAGATCGGAGTGAGATGACTAAGCACCTTCGCACGAATGGATTTATGCCCAACTTTAATATGCCGATAAACTTTGCCCAGAGGGACCGCGGTAGAGTGGAGGTGATACGACAACGCGTCGCTGGTTATGAGGACGATGGGGTTAGAGACATGATAGATGATGTCTTTGCTGCACAGCCGACACCTCCGTCACATTCAGCGAATGAACCGGAGGAGCCGGAGGAAACCGCAAAGGCCTTCCTGGAAATCTTGGCCTCGTCAAAGAAACCTCTCTATGAGGGTGCCAAGCTGTCTGTGCTGGATGCCATCTCGCAACTGATGGCAGTCAAGGCTGAGTACGGTTGTAGCCGAGGTTGCTTCGAAGCATTTCTGGGAGTATGGGCTAACAGCCTGCCTGAGGGCCATGAACTGCCGAAAACCATGTACGCTACGAAGAAAATCATGAAGGCGCTCTCCATGGACTATGAGAAAATACATGCTTGTCCAAAGAATTGCCTTTTGTTTAGGCATGAGTATGCGGATGACAACTACTGTAGGAAGTGCGGTTCCTCTCGGTATATTGAGGTGGTCGATAAGCATGGTCTGAAGCGGCAGCTAAAAATCCCTGTGAAGGTTCTTCGGTATCTTGATTTTATAAAAAGATTGCAGCGCCTTTTCATCACCGAGGAGTCTGCCAAAATGATGAAGTGGCACAAGGAAGGGAAAAGGTACAATCCAAACAAAATTGTACATCCATCAGAAGGTGAAGCATGGAAGTCATTCGATATAGAGAACCCGGAGGAAGCAGCCGAGGCTGGGAATGTCAGAATTGCTATAACAGGTGATGGGTTCAATCCATATGGTATGTTGTCCAATTCATACAGCTGCTGGCCCGTATTTGTTATTCCGCTCAATCTCCCTCCCGGCGCCATAATGCAACGCAAGACCATGTTCCTGTCGCTTATAATTCCGGGGCCTGAATATCCGGGGAAGAATTTGAGTGTGTTTATGCAGCCATTGGTGGATGATTTGCACCATTCTTGGTACTTCCCGAGGTTGACATAATTATGCTTGAAAAGTTAAATGAAGATGCTGACGATGAGGAAGAGCCTCCACCTCCATCAGACAATGAAGAAGATATGCGTGATAGTGATGATGAGACCGATCGACAAATAGATTACAATAGCAATGATTCATACGGGTTCTAGAAAATGTAAGTTCTTTTAATTATCATTACAATATGTGCTTAATGTGCTCATCTGTTATTAATATTATTTGATATCATTACTAATTGTTTATTCTTTTCTCAATGCAGGTTTGCTAATCATGGGCAAGTCCAGCGGCGCCAGTTTCCTCGGTAAATTCAAAGGACTTACTCGGAGTGGACGAGCCCACAAGGTTCCCTCCCGACTACGCGAGGATGAGACCTCACAGGGAGGTGGAGGGGTCGGGGGAGGAGCTCCTAGAGGAGGAGGGGGTGGGGGGAGAGCCCCTATAAGAGGAGGAGGTGGGGGGAGAGGCAGCCGGGGCAAGAAACTCCGGGCCGTGTCCGAAATAGGAGGGTCTTCTTCGATGCCCTCCTATACTCAGGCAGCTTTTGAGTCTGAGGAGGAGGAGTATGTTCTTGATGGCGAGGAGGAGGGTGAGGAGGAGGAGGCCGAGGAGGAGGAGGTCGAAGAGGAGGAGGTCGAGGAGGAGGAGGCCGAGGGGGAGGGTGAGGAGGAGGGCGAGGAGGTTGACCCCGAGTTGTGGGGTGACTTGCCACCGGGTGCTCAGAAGGGGTGGCTGCGTGGTAATGCCGGACTACCTACAGCACCTTCTATCGAGGCGCACAAGTGGCTCATTGAACCTGTGGGGCGAGAGTAAGTGCCTCTCAGTCATACTTTCAACACATGACAACATTTTCTTATTGTACACATGGCAACCCTTTGATTATTTTGCAGTAAATGGAACCTTCACGGAAAGGGCCGTAAACCGAACGGCCTTATCACTGTCCTGTTGAAGGAGTTTTGGCCTGGCCTATTCTGCCCGCGGCCAGACAGGGAGCCGCAGCTGCGGGTTTTGGCCATGAGCTGGGCCCACTACGAGACTTGCATCAACGCGGAGTACGGGACGGCCGCTAAGGCCATGATCACCAAATTTTGGGTAAGTTCTCTTCTGAATCACTTGTCTTAAGTTTTGTTCATAGTTTATCATTGAATCACTCATGCCTTGTTTGCTTCCGGTTTATGCATGATTTCAGCAACTCTATAGAGTTCTTGATGAGCACAAGGCCCAAGCCGATGTGGTCTTGCTTGCGGCCGCGAAGAAGGCAGCTCGTCAGTTGCAGTACGAGGTTCGCTGGGTTGCCGTCTCGCAGTACTACCACGTCTACCTACATCAAAAGATGACCAACACTCAAGCGCAGAAGGAACGGCTTACCTTGAACAGGGAGCAGTTCATGAAGGTAACTATTACTGACTTTTCAATGTTTCAAGCAGTCAACTATATGTTTCGTGATCACATGTCATGCTTCCAAAATTTGCATAGGTTGTTCCTCGTTGGTGCTATGCAAAGCATGACGGATGGGCGAGTTTGGTGGATAGGTGGGTCGGCGACGATGCAGAGTTTGCTGCCAAGAGCAGCAAGGGCCGGGCTAACCGTGGAAAAGACGGGACACACGGCCAAGGAAACAGGAACCATTGGGGCTTCAGGGCCATGAAGGTATATCTATATGCATGATGTCTATATGTATGATGCATTTTTGTTCTTCTTTACAGTCATGTTGTTATGTATGGCTAACTTCTATTTGACGGCGTAGGAGGCCAAGTTGAAGAGGCTGCTCTCAGACATGGAGTCATGGAAGATGGCCCGTGAGCGGAGTGATCGCAAGGACGGCGAGAGCCAGTACTATGGCAAGACCGAGGAGTATCTGGAGTCTTACACTCAGAACTATCAGAGGTTGCATCCTCATGTTCCTGTTGCTGAGGTCGCCCAGTCTCAGATCGACGACACGACGGTGGTGGCCATCCAGGGGAAGTCACATGGCCTGTATCCGTCTTTCGATGCCTTGATCACTCCTTCGATCTCGTACACACAGCTTCGGGCTTGCAACCCGAGCCAGTTAGAGAGTACTGGGCGTTCACAGAATCCCTTGGCCCGTCAGCATGCCGTAAGTACTTCCCCTTTATCTCTAGCATTAACAGTTTATTTTCAGCATTGCTCACTTAGAAACAACCTAAATTATGTAGGCATATAAGGCCTTTGTCGAGCATAGGAATCTCGAGGTGCGAGAGTACTTGCAACGAGTGAAGGCAAACGATGATTACAACAGTCAAATGATGACGGTTAGTTTTGCCCTCTTAAAACATAGCCAAATTTTTGCACTTTAATTCCTTCCGACCTTTTAGTTTGCTTGTTTAACTAACATACAGGCTATGTTGGCGTCTTGGACTAACCGCACGGATCCACCACAAATGGGACCACCACCACCACCTGCGGGAGAACCCCCACACATTCCCACGTTCGATGAATGGGTGGCACTAGGCAGTGATAGTCCGGTTAGTACATTTGCCTAACTACTGACAAACTAGTTCAAGGTTCATTCAACACTATCATATCATATTTACCATTAGAATCTTCTCTCATACATGTAGGGGACCGGTGGCTCGACTCCCGCTTCCTCGACCCCAGTCACTCCGATCTGGCAGAGTGGTAGTTTTGGCGGAGGTGGTTTTGACGGAGGTGGTCTTGGCGGTGCTGGTTTTAGCGGAGGTGGTGGTTTTGGCGGTGGTGGTCTTGCATGATGTCGATGATGATACCCGTGCCTGTGGCCGTCGTGAAATACCTTTATGTTCCTACTTTTATGATGTTCCATGTCTTGTACTACTTTTATGTTCATGAACTTTCGCCGGTGATGATCTTTAGATGATGACTATGTTTAGATGATGATGATGAACTTTAGTATGTTTGGATGATGAACTATCATATTTCTGCACATGGTCATATTATTCTGATTTGAATTGCTGTCAAATGAGTTGAAAAAGAAAAAACAGGAAAAAAAAACTATGCCTACAGCAAAGCTGTCGGCATAGATGGTCCCAGGATTTCCCAGGGCGCGCCACGTGGCAGGCTATGCCGACGGCAAAGCCGTCGGCATAGATTTCAGTCTATGCCGACGGCTTTGCCGTAGGCATAGAATTGACGCTAGAAAGAACCAGGTGATGCCACGTGGCATGCTATGCCTACGGCTTTGCCGTCGGCATAGCTGCGCTACCAGGAGGCACCACGGGACGACACGTGGCAGGGATATGCCGACGGCAAAGCCGTAGGCATAGTTTTCACCTATGCCGACGGCTTGGCCGTCGGCATATCTCCGCCACGTGTCGTCCCGTGTTTCGTCGCCGCTTTTGACGGCGCCGTCCGTTGCCGTCAGGCAAAAAACGATGCCGACGGCTAAACTATGCCGACGGCCGACTAACGGCCGTCGGCATAGGCCCCTATGCCGACGGCTAAACTACGCCGACGGTCTGACAAACTACGCTGACGTGATCTATGCCGACAGCCCTATGCCGACGGCTGCCGTCGGCATAGATCTATGCCGACGGCAAAAGCCCTATGCCGACGGCCCCTGGCTGTAGGCATAGCCCTCGAGTCCCGTAGTGCACTCATGACCGTTTGATATGATAGCTACAGGGATTTAGAGATGAGGGTTCATTTGCGACGAGATGAGGGTTCATTTGCGACGAGATGTACAACCTCAAGGTTTAAATCAGACTTCACTCGAGGAAGAACTAATCATTTGCATCCTCTTTTCGTCCCGTCCCGTCTCAAATCATCAGATTTATACTACCGCTGGCCTTTGCCACTTCTCACTCATGACCGTTTGATATGATAGCTACAGAAAAGTGTGTGTCACCCAACAGAGCACGATTCTACTTGGGTGAAGACCGAAGTGTGACGAGTAGTAATAATATATGCTCTCGCATGCACAATTGATTTACATGATTGAATGTTGTGGAGCCCATGCTACTGGCTAGTACGTTGATTCATGGTCATATATCTGGTGGAAACCAACGACCAGTAGAAACTTGCAAAGTGGGCTATCAGATCTGTAGGGAACTACGTACTATCATCAGAGGTGGGATCATATCCAGCAACTTAAACCCGATTTTGTAGATAACCATCCTCTCTGTTACTCACCATCGGAAAGATTGATCTTCATCTTCGATACTGTGGCGCAACAAAAACTTGCCCTCCACTGGCCGTAAGCCCTCGCTCTTCTTCAACAGTGTGCCATAGCTCACCGCCAGCTTTGAAGAGAGGAAGACGGGTTGCGGTGGGAGCCCGTTCCTTCTGAATCCTGGTGAACCCAGGTGCTAAAGAAAACAGAGCAAGAACCACCAAATAACACCAACAAAAAGCCTGTGAACCCAGGTGCTCAACTCAAACCAAATTATACAACTGCTCTAATCTTTCTCTCTACTCTGCATCAACATCCAGGTCCCACCATTGGCCGAATTAATCTGGAACTATGAGTCACGGGTACAACAACCGTTCCAGTAGGTCAACACTCTCATTGCTCGTAAACACAAGATATTAGAAGACAATGAATGCAGCTCATGCACAGAACCTGAAACCGCACGTGTAACGTGCAGAAACTAGCTTAATTTCTACCAAATTACGAGGCACTAACTAGTTCAATTCATAGCACGCTCATCTGCCCGACTATTCAACTGGGTGCTTAGATAGAGATCATGGATGAATGTGCCTGGCCGGTCCATGCTTTTTAGTGAATCATGCACGATCATACTGCCACGCATCAACAAGATGTCTAGTGGCAGCAAAAGACGGTGTCAAGATTAGCTGCTTAGAGATCGAGAGCATGGGCAGGTGCTATCTGTCTTTCCCAATAAGCAACTCCAGTGCCGGAATATACATTCACAGGGATGTCGGTCTTCGGGGTTGCAGGCTAAAGACTGACCACATTCTCTACAAGTTACAGTTTATAGTTTCTCAATAATGATCTATAGCACACACTGGCTAGACCCAGGAGCGTATTAGCAGGTTGTTATTCCTAGATTACAGAGAAATGGTCATCTCTTTCCCGAGGTCTGCTATTCCTAGATTACAGAGAAATGGTCATCTCTTTCACACGCTCCTATGCTTTACCTTGCACGTGACCTACTTTTTTTGATTCCGGCAAAAAAAGTTTCCGCAATGGTAGCTTGTGGAGCTTGCCTCTCTTTCAGTTGAGATTGAACAACATATATTTGCACGGACAATTTATTACTTGTTGAGTATGTGTACATTTATTAGTATGTCAGAGACCTTTTGCGTGTTATGAATGATTGTTGTTTGTATGAGAATTGATTTGGGGAAAATCATGCATGCATTTTGCAAGAGAATCATTGTGTCTCTTACAAATAAAATAGCGGTTGGTACTTGGACCACACGTTTTAGAAAGTTTACTCATACGATCATCGGTCTTATTTACAAGGACCGTCACATTTTACAAAGTTTACCCACACATACACTTGAGGCAGGATATAGAGGTGATGAAGAACAGCTACAAACTCCAAACAAAACCTAGCACACTACAAGTAGGAAGATAAAACACCACTAGACTTCGATGGAGCCCTCAAACGTGAATAGAACATGAAGAGGAGCAGCCGAACATCAATGGATTGGGGCCTCCAAAGCGCCATCTTCTGGAAGATCACGACGCCATAGTGCCGCCACCGCCCAATCCAAAGGATCAGGGTCTTCACCTGGAGCGCCCCGGAGCATCAAGAGCAGCCACGACGAAGGCTTTAAGAAGGCTACGACGCTCACAGCCGCCACCGCCGTCGGTCAGGCCAAAGGTAGACAAAGTTTTCACCCTCGCAAGCACTATCTGCCACTAGAACAAGGTATGCGCAACAAAGAACATGCCGGTCACCCCGACCATCGAACGTCAAAAACTAGCCGCCACGCCGCTCTCACAGCCTCCGCTTATCCTCCTTCTCATCCTCGCAGGCTATGGCCTCAGTATTCACACAAAACAAAGCAAAAAAACGTGTTTAAATATGGTTAATCTTAAGGCGTCTCTCTCTCCCTCTATCTCTCTCTCACTCTCGCGATGAGAAATCTGTTGTTTTTCCCTGCAACATTTTTCAGAGGTATGCATGTGTACTTATCGATATTTTCTTTTCCCTATATGGTTATAGTGGGGTGTTTATTTGCAATCCGGATCACCACCGGTACGAAAAAAAAAACGGATCTTGCGCTATAAATTATAAGTTTCTTCCAAAACAATATTTTAAAAATATTTAACAGATAAAATTAACATCATATTTGGATTCTACGTATTTTTTTAATAAAATTTCATATACGACATGATAAAATCGAAGTTACGGTTTAAAAGATACATATAATTTAGAAAATCATTTGTTTGACTTAAATATATTTCAAAATAATATTTAAAAATACTTAGCAGGTAAAAATAATCTCATATTCATATTCTACATATTTTTCTAATCAAATTTCATATATAACATGTTCAAATCGGAATTACGGTTTAAAAGATATGGATGATTTAAAAAAACATTTATTTAACTTAAATATGATCCGCGGATGAATTACCTTAAACATCAGGGGGGTTTTTGAAATATGTAAAAAAAGGTTCAGGTATGACTTTAATCCGGACTGCGGGTTGATTTCAAGAAAACATAGGGACTTTTGTGTAAAATATGAAAAAACAATTCATTTTAACTTAAAATTAAAATAGGACTGCGGGTTGAATTCTTTGAAGTAGAGGGACTTTTGTGAAAAATGCCATGGCGGGCGGGAAGAAACCAAATTTTCTTTATTATTAGGTAAAGATAGAAGGAAAGGATAGAAACCCTTCACACATGAAAAATACAATGTTATTTACAGGTAGCCCTCGGCCACCCCACCCGGCTACTCAGTTTAAGGATTACTCGCTACTCTCCCACAATGCAAGGCCTAGTATAAACGCCTCGACTTCCCGTCGTAGTAATCCTGCCTGCTTCCATGCCCTGGCTTCGCTTTCAATGCTCTTGAGCACCTTAAGTGTGGATGGCGCTGCTCCGTCGAAGACCACTGCATTTCGATGGATCCACAACTCCCATAGGACCAAGATAGAGATTGTCCTAGCTATCTTCCGGTGTTGCCCAATTTCCTCCTGCCTGATGCACCAATCCGGAAATGACTCCGTCGCCGTTGGAACACGGTCTGGTCGTCCCAAGGCCAGGCACACCTTGCTCCATACTTCTCTAGCGAAAACACATCCGATCGTGATGTGGGTGATGGTCTCCTCATGTTGGCCGCAAAATGGACATGAGCTTTCGTGAGGGAGTCCCCTTCTAGCGAGGAGGTCAGAGATCCAACACCTATTCTTCATGGCTAGCCAAACGAAGAACCGGCGCTGTAGGGGCACCCGTGACTTCCACGTGAACTCTGCCGTTGGCGCAACCTCAAGTCCAGCGAACTTGGCCGCGTATGCCGATCGCGCCGAAAACATGCCATCCTTCTCTCACGCCCAATGTATCTTGTCATGCACATCCTCATGCAGGGCCACGTCCTCCACTCGCTGCCATAAGCCCAAAAACAGTCGGAGCATGTCTGTCGTAAGCTCAGGCCCAATGTCGGCCGCCCATGAGTGATTTGTGAGTGCCTCTGCAACCGTTCGTGAAGATCTCGTTTGTTTTGGTACCTTCGAGTAAAGCATGGGCGCCAGGTCCTGGACTCTGTAGCCGTCAATCCACTTGTCCTCCCAGAATTATGTGTCGTGTCCATGTCCCACCGTAGTTGTGGCCGCAGCTCAAAAGAGTGCTCTTGATTCCGCTTGGATTGCGATTTGGAATTCTGCCCAAGGTCTTGTATGATCAGTACACTGTAGCCACAACCATCTTGCCATCATCGCGGTGTTCAACCACCTCAAATTTGATATGACGAGTCCTCCGGCCCATCTAGGGCGGCACACCGAATCCCACGCCACGGCGCAATTGCCACCGCACGCATCCATCTTACCACACCAGAGGAAACCTCGACAAATCTTCGTCAGGGCGGTGAGGGTCTTCGGAGGTATATTCATGGCGAGCATGGCATGAACGGGGGTTGCGCATAATCCGGAGAGAATGAGGATGAGTCATCCACTTTTCGGTAAGGTAGCGGCCTTCCAGTTGGGCAGACGGTTAGCAAACTTCTTCACCAAGTATTGGAACTGCGCGGGTGTGGCCTTTTTGATTGAGAGCGGTAGGCCGAGTTACTTGCATGGGAATGATGCACTTCTGCAGGCCAAGGATGTGCAAACTGCTTCTAACTCCTCCATTGAGCATCGGATGGGTAATGCCGCACTCTTAGCAAGGTTCACCAGTAGGCCCGAGGCAGCCCCAAACATTGCCAGGATCTCTTTGGAAGCTCGAATTTCCTGAGCGAAGAGCTTGAAAAACAGCATGACATCGTCGGCAAACATGGACAACCACTAGAGCACTCCATTTGTAGCCAGAGGGGCGAAAATGCCTTGTTCCGTGGCTTTGCTGAACAAGGCTTGTACTGGTTCCATACAGAGCAGGGGCGGATCTACACCCCAGGCCCCCAGGGCCCAGGCCCGGGGTGTGCCTTTTTTCTTGCTATTACTATGGCATTTTTTCATATGGGCCCGGGGCCTAGCCCACGCATAGCCAAGGCCCAGACGCTCAGCTTCCTCAGCCATGACCTAGGCACTTCCGTTCGCACGCACGCACGCCAAGCGGAGCGATCGGGACAGCCGCCTCCCTCCTGTGCGCCGCGCCGCCGCCGGGCCGACGGTGACTATCTCGCTCCTTGCCGCTTGTCTCCACGACATAGCCCGGTGCCATCGCTCTTCCTCAATCCCCTGCTCGACTGCTCCCCGTTGCTCAGGACAGTGGACTGCCGGTCTGCCGCTGCTGCTCTAGTCGGGCGGCGCCGCCGTTCTACTCCGGCCACTGCCTGAACCCGGACTCCCTATGTGTGCGCCGCCGCTCTACTCCGGCCATTGCCCGACTCCTGACTACGATTTGATTGATTTATGGCCCCTGTCTATGTATGATACGAAGAAATTTTAACTAAACCTTAACCAACTATTCAGTCATCGTTCCTGCCTAATTCTATATGTATTACCGATTTGAAACTGAAGCATTTTATGTCAATACATTTCATACTGCAAAAATAGAAGATGAAGAGATATTTTTCGTCATTGTCGGCAATGGAAGGGTCTACGCCCGGGGATTCAATTCCAGGGAATCAAGAAGTTGAGAGGAGTGAATCAACTCCACAAACTGAAACAACTGCATAAATGGGACCACAACCTTGGGCTTTTACCTCCTATATAGGGATCGCAGAGGGCTTTTACCTCCTCATAGAGGTAAGTCTTTAGATTTTCATTAATCATTATTATTTCACTATGTGTATGTCTTGTCTTATGAAATTGCACATTTGATGTCTTGAAGGTGTTGCTTCTTCTTGTGTCGTTGATCGTGTTATGGGAGGCACAAATGAAATAAACACCTGATTTGGTACTCTTTTATATCTCCGTATTATTTCTAGTTTTATAATGGTTTATCTCTTCTGTTGGATTGTTAAGCACTAAGATTAAATTCTAGAATTATTGAACAATTGAGATTTATTTTGTTTGTTATTGCATATGATATTTTTTCTAAATGTCATGGCTTGTTTTGGGATAGTTATATATATAAGAGGGTGTTTGTTTCCAAGGACTTTTTTGTTTAGTGACTTAAAAAAATCTCTATAAGTCTCATCTAAACCAAACAGGAGGGACTTATAGGGACTTAAAGTGAACATTTGTGACTTATAATTTATAAAATAAGACTCTCAAGGAGGGATTTATAGGGACTTATAGTTGTAATATGGTCTTCTAGTCCATGTTAAGTCTCAGGAACCAAACATGTATGGACTTTTTAGTTGACTTATAGGGACTTATAGTCCCAGGAACCAAACATGTATGAACTTTATAAGTTGAGACAAAAAAGTCGTAAGACTTATGAACCAAACAGGGCCTAAGTGCCAAAGTTTTTCCTTCTTGCCAAAATTTTTTTTGGGCCCGGGCTTTACTTCAATCCTGGCTCCGCCACTGATACAGAGGATGAAGAGCATGGGGGAAATCAGATCTTCTTGCCTTAGCCCACATGCATTATAGATCGTCTCCCCTGACACACCATTCACTACAATCTTCGTCGTCGAGGTGACAAGCAGTCCACAAATCCAATCGATCCATCTCCTCCCAAAACCAAGCCGTGTCATTACTTCCAATAGAAAAGGGCACTTCACCGTATCAAAGGCCTTGGATATATCAAGTTTGAGTAGGACCGTTGGGTTTTTGAGCGCATGTAGTCTCCTTGCTGTACACTGAACACGCATGAAGTTATCGTGGAAAGTACGGCCCCACACAAAGGCACTTTGATGGTTACCCACCAAGAACGGCGGCTCGTCCGCAAGCCTTGTCGCTGATGGGCCTCTAACCCCTCGTTGGTTACCCCAAGTGGAAGGTGTGAGATGCAATGTTGTGGAAGTTTTTCCCTTAGCAAAGATGCCAAGGATCGAATCCCCAGAGACTCCTAGGTTCAACAAGTAGGTGTCAACTGCTAACGGCGCCAGATATTAGCAATCAACGTGGACCTGCACACAGATACAAATAACTTTGCTCCCAACGAGTACAGAGAGGTGTTGGGGAACGTAGTATTTTTAAAATTTTCCTACGATCACGCAAGATCTATCTACTAGATGCATAGCAACGAGAGGGGAGAGTGTGTCTACGTACCCTCGTAGACCGGCAGCGGAAGCGTCAAGTGACGCGGTTGATGTTGTCGAACTTCTTCGCGATCCAACCGATCAAGCACCGAACGTACGGCACCTCCGCGTTCAGCACACGTTCAGCTTGATGACGTCCCACGAGCTGTTGATCCAGTTGAGCTTCACGGGAGAGTTTCGTCAGCACGACGGCGTGGTGACGGATATGATGTATTCACCGGCGCAGGGCTTCGCCTAAGCTCCGCGACGGTATGACCGAGGTGTGTTTCTGTGGAGGGGGGCACCGCACACGGCTAAAACAATTCAACTTGTGTGTCTTTGGGTGCCCCCTGCCCCCGTATATAAAGGAGCAAGGGGGGAGGCCGGCCGGCCCTTGTTTGGTGCGGCTAGGGTTGCAATCCTACTAGGAATAGGATTGCAATCCTATTCCTAGTAGGAATCACCAAAAGAAGGAAGAGAGGGAAAGGAAAAAGGAGAGGTGGCGCCCCCCCCCCCCCAATCCTAGTCCAACTAGGAACCCTAGGTGGGGCGCCGGCCAGCCCTATGGGCTGCCTCTCTCTTTCCCTTAAGGCCCACTATGGACCATCCCCCCTCGTAGGGGGTTCCGGTAACCCCCTCCGGCAATCCCGTTAAATCCGAAACTTTTCCGGAACACTTCCGGTGTCCGAATATAGTCGTCCAATATATCAATCTTTATGTCTCGGACATTCCAAGACTCCTCGTCATGTCCGTGATCTCATCCGGGACTCCGAACTACCTTCGGTACATCAAAACTCATAAACTCATAATACCGATCGTCATCAAACGTTAAGCGTGCGGACCCTACGGGTTCGAGAACTATGTAGACATGACCGAGACTCATCTCCGGTCAATAACCAATAGCGGAACCTGGATGTTCATATTGGCTCCTACATATTCTACGAAGATCTTTTATCGGTCAAAACCGCATAACAACATACGTTGTTCCTTTTGTCATCGGTATGTTACTTGCCCGAGATTCGATCGTCGGTATCTCTATACCTAGTTCAATCTCGTTACCGGCAAGTCTCTTTACTCGTTCCGTAACACATCATCTCGTGACGAACTCATTAGTTTTTTGCTTGCAAGGCTTATTGTGATGTGTGTTACCGAGAGGGCCCAGAGATACCTCTCCGACACTCGGAGTGACAAATCCTAATCTTGATCTATGCCAACACCATGAATACTTTCGGAGACACCTGTAGAGCATCTTTATGATCACCGAGTTACGTTGTGACGTTTGATAGCACACAAGGTGTTCCTACGGTATTCGGGAGTTGCATAATCTCATAGTCATAGGAACATGTATAAGTCATGAAGAAAGCAATATCAGTAAAACTAAACTATCATAGTGCTATGCTAAGAAGGCTACGACGCTCACAGCCGCCACCGCCGTCGGTCAGGCCAAAGGTAGACAAAGTTTTCACCCTCGCAAGCACTATCTGCCACTAGAACAAGGTATGCGCAACAAAGAACATGCCGGTCACCCCGACCATCGAACGTCAAAAACTTGCCGCCACGCCGCTCTCACAGCCATGGCCGCCAGCCAGCACCCGAGATGCGTGCCCCACCCATGGGCACCATGGCTCCCACCACCGAGACCACCGCCCTGGCGTCCAAGACCACACCCAGCCGTCGCCACGGTCCATAGCCACCACCGACGGGTGAGAGGGCAACATGCCCCTCCTTCCACACCCGGAAAGTGAGCACCTTGACGAGATCCAGGACGAGTCAGACAGACCCTGGGGGCACTACGCGTCAGTGGCAACGAGGACCAGGGCCACTGTCACGCATGACGGCAAGGCCGGGAAGCACCCATGCCTCCCTCCCCAGAGCACCCCAACCACCACTTTCCTGCCACGACCCACGCTACTCAGCGGGCCAGATCCAGCAAAGTCATGACCGCATCCAGTCCCCAAGAACGCACCCCCTTGCACGCCACACGCCATGCCGCCGTTGCGCAGTGCTCCGGCCCGCCACCGCGCTGCCGCGCCCGCTGTGTAGCGCGACACCACGGTCCATCTGTATCGGCCCGCTCCAAGTCTGATGCGCGAGGGGGCAAGTTCTCCCCACCGCCACCAGCACTGACCATGCTTCGCCTGGCCGCGTCCTCTGGCGGTGGCGAGTGGGGACGGAGGAGGGGGAACCCCACCTACGGCGGCTAGGGTTTCCTACCGGTCGCGCGCAGGGCCATCCAGGAGGATTGGTCCCATATGGTTTGCTTGCCTCTGCTATTTATTTTATTTATTTTTCGGGGAAAGTGTGTGTTTTATTCATCGATAATAGAATTAGAGTCTACTAATGCATCTTCACGTACGCTCTCCGGCACACGGCACAAGCAACAAACGATGCTACCACCAGAACAACCAATATGAGCAACTCTATTTTGATGACACTCGACTTTCTATGGAATAAACCCATGCAACTCCAGAAGTTTCTTGATCTCCAACATAAAATCTCCTTAGGCGGAGCGATCCAATGAATCATCTGACAAAGCCGCAACAACACACGAGGTGTCATACTGAATCACAATTGGAAGGTCAGACTGTTGCATACTCATTAATAGACCTTCTAGCACCTCACTAACTTCTGACTCTAGGACGTTGTCATCAACTTGAACGTAGAGTCACGGACTAGAGATATTTTGGGTAAGGCCTTCCAGATGTCGGGCATGGAAAACTTGATTAATGCAAAGGAGATCCCAGTTGCGTGCAAATTACTTTGGTGTGTTGTTGTGTCTAGCACACAAAGTAGTTTCTTCCTCTATAATTTCTTCTGCCACTCATGTCCGGAATTAAGCATTGTACGGATTATGGGCTTGGATCCAATTTTGAAGAATCCTTCTTTTCACAAATAAGCTAGATGCGTATCATTTCATTGATAGAGGTTAGAATGTACAAGGTGCAAGCCATGAGCAACGTACTCTAGGGCTAGACATTGTAATGCCCGCTGGTGAGCATAGGATATGGGGTTGCTCAGCTCCAGATTATAATGTTCCAAGGTGTGGGGATGATCATGCTCAGTCCATTGTCTGCAGTGTCCGCCCAAGCGCGAGCCTCGTGTTGAATGGCACGGATGATCACGGTGTGTGAGGGTTCGGCTACATCAAAGACACATGCGTTGCGATGTTTCCAGGTGAGTTGGGTAGGGATGCAAGGCGGCGCCCGACCCGTCCCGGTCCGTATTCAAGATTAGGCGGACTTAGTCGTAGCCAGCCTGAGGTAGTTCTTGCTTAATTTGTGCTAACTCAGCACTCTGGCGGGCACTAGCGGGATCCCGCTCTGCACCCCTTGAGCCAGGCCACCAGAGCGATGAGCGTACCGATGCCCTTTTGAAGACAAGGTGGTGCTTCCTGAAGGGTAGGGGACCACCAGGTGCAGATCTCTGCGTCCGCTACTGGTGGCAAGACGGGCAGGTAGCACCAGCTAAGAATTTCGCGCCACGAACGCGAGAAGACACACCCAAGAAGCAGATGGTGGATCGTTTCAACGTCTTGGTCACAGAGAACCCAGACATGTGCTAGCAAGTCCAGTGGCGGAGCTTCAAAAAAAAGTTGGGCGGGCCATAGAGCACAAAATTTTCAAATTCTGAAGCATATATACTAATTTCAGTAGATATAGTCACAACACCTTCTGTTCTCATTGATTAAATGATGAACAAATGCTGAACAGATGCATATATAGACATATATACTACATGAAACCAAAATAAACCATGACATTTGACCACCTATGCTACTCCAAACCAAAACAAACCATGACATTATTTAGCCTATTGGAAATTTTGGGGATGATTCAGCGAACGATGACCTAAGTTGAATTTAGGTGAAATAAATTTGAAATGATTCAGACCGATTTATCGGAGCAGCATACAGAGATTGAGATGGATTCAGACTTCAGAGAAAGAGGCACCTAGCAGGGTCGTTGCCTCACTACCTTGCCGCCGTCGCCGGCTGACCAGCTCGCTCATGATCTGCTCTTGGCTGCCCAGCTGTAAGCAGTGGCCCGTGTGCTGGTCGCCGGTGGGACGTCTGGACGTGGGGTGAGGGGAGGCAGTGAGGCACTGATGTGCGCCGGTGGCCGGCGGTCGGTGGCTGCTCTGTTGTATGCATTCTTTTAGGATGAACGCGTGCAGCTGATGCTGTGTTGTTGTTGAGCCGTGGGCTGCAACTGCACTACTCGTGTCTCCGTGTATGGTGGGCTGGTCGGCTATGTATGATGCTATATAAATAGTTTTTCAGCTCCGGACTTGGGCCGGCCACGTCCCACTCAGCCGTGCCGAAACTCCCCCAGTGAGCAAGTCAGCATTCCTAGTGTCTCATCAAGATCTGTGCCACTGGATACTTTGCTTTTACCATTTCGAACATATTTTGACAGCTACAGAAAAAGCGTCGGTCACCTTCCAGAGCGGCAGAGCTTGATTCTACTCGGGTGAAGATTGAGCATCAATATATATGGACACTACCGAGCAATTAATCAACAACGGATGTGCATGGTTGAATATTGTAGGGCCCATGTGACCAACTAGCAACTGCATTGCATACGGAAAGCATCGCTTGGAAAAGACTGAGATGACACCTCAGACTCGAGGCCGCACACTAGCATAGGTCCGATCTCCAACTTGACTCGGCCGTCGTCTACATCCATCGGCACCATGAGGCCAATGCCTGCATGCGAAAAGGTTCCTCCTCGTTGCCGTCGTATATGCCCGACCATCCAAGAAGGGCTTGCATGTCGGCAGTGAACTCCGTGAGCCCGGCCTCCGTCAGGCTGAAGCTTAGAGATCTCCAGCCGTTGGCCCCCCGGAGGCGCCTAAAAGCGCCGCCTGGGGGTGAGCCGGCGCTAAAATTAGGCCTGAGGCGAGTTGGTCCCCAGTCGCCGCCCCAGAGCCGCCGCCCCAAGCGCGTATCGAAAAAAAAATATAGCACCGTTCGGCGAAGTTCGGCTAAAAACACGTTCAATTTCGGTCAAACACGATAAATTTCGACGAAATTCGCGGATTTTCATTACATTAACCTAATCTAAAGAAAACTAGTTGAAGTCGTCGCCGCCATCGTCGTCGTCGGCCTTCTCCTCCTTGATGCGGGCGCCCGTGATGGACCCCTGCCCGGCGTCGCCATGGCAGACTGGTGGCGGTGCGTCGTCGTCGTCGCCGTCGCTGTCGCATATGACGACCACTCCGCCTTCGTCGCGGCCGCGTCGGCGCTCCGCGAAGCGGCATAGGGCGGCGCGCTGGCGCTTTTTCTCCTTCTCCCGTCGCTCCTTCTCCATCGCAATGGATTCCAGGCGCGCCCATTCCAGGGCCGCGTCGTCGTCGTCGAGCTCCGTCTTCACCGGCGCGGCCGGCTCCTTCTTAACCGGCGCGAGCCCCGGCTCCGTATTCACCGGCGTGAGCCCCGGCTCTCTGTTTGGCTTGACGAAGTGCGGAGGAGCCGACGAGGGGGCGCGCCGGCCGCCCTCGTTGATGACGATGCCGGCGCTGCGAGTGCGCCGGCCGAGCGGCGTCTCGGCCGCGGGCTCGGCCTTGACGCCGAGCAGCGCCGGATTGCCGGAGGAGTGAGAAGAAGAGTGCGAGGAGGAAGACGAGGAGGAGCCGAACCTCATTGGCGCCCATGGCCCGGCGCGTCGGTGCTGCGACGGGGCGGCTCCCCTCGCCGGGTACGTCAACGGCGGGTCGTTGCCGTCGTTGAGGTACGTCAGCACGCCCTCCAGCGTGCGGCCGGGGACGCCCCACCACAGGTGGCGCCCCTCGCTCTTCTTCACGCCGCCGACCACCGGCGCGCCGTTGGTGGACGTCAGGCCCTGCTGCTGGCGGCGCTCGAAGTATGCCGCCCATGCCGCGTGGTTGCCGGCGGCATACTGGGGGAGGGAGAGCTCGGCGTCGGTTAGGGAGGTGCGCACGACCTCGACCTCCTCCGCGAAGTACTTGGGCTTCGCCACGGCGTCGGGCAACGGGGGAACGGGCACTCCTCCGTCGCTGAGTCGCCACCCCGTCGGCCAGGCGCACATGTCCGGCGGCGCCGGGATGTTCGCCTGGAACAGGAGCGGCCGAAGCCGTTGGCCGCCGCCTCGTCCCGGGGAAACGTTCTGCCATGGTGACGGGCTCGGGAGTGGTAGAGAGGGAGAGAGAGGGGCTGGACGGCGGCGCTCGGGAGAGGTAGACGGAGAGGGAGGGGCCGGGCGGCGGCGAGGGGGCGAGGCTGGTGTGGGCACAGGCGAGTGAGACCACGGGCTTTATAGCTGCTCCGCGCCCTTGTATACGCGTGCGAGGGAGGGGAGGCGTCGGCGCGCCGTTCCGTGACGCGCCGCCCGTGAGGAAACAATGGCAAGGCTGACCGGCGGCAGCCTTGCCATTGATTCTCCGCGGGAACTGAGGCAGCTGGGGGAAGACGATCCGCCGTGTCGCTGACGCGGCTGGCCCGCAGCTTTTTCGCGCCAAAACAGTTCGCCCTGGCGCCCCCGGGCGCCCCCAGCGCGCCGGGTTCAGCCTGGGTCCGCCGATGCTGTTTTCGGCCCAGGCCGGCGAAAATCGGGCTCCTATGGCGCGACTGGGCCGTTTTTTCGGCGCCGGCGCGAAAAAATCGCCTGGGCAGGCCTTCCTGGGGCGCGGCTGGAGATGCCCTTACAAGCTTGTCTTGGAAGAAGTGAACCGGCGCCCGATGTCACACCTAGCTTCGTCAGGTTCCTACAATGCCTCCGTCGCCATCACTTCAGCCTCAATAGAGTTATTTATCCAAAAACACCACATTTGAGACAAGGGTAACAACTTGGTACCACATTTACGATAGGACACACACAACCGTTCACGTACAGCGGCCAGGACAGGCGCTCCTCCTTGGGCCATAATTGAGAGCAACACGCTCCTCCCCGCTCGACCCCGGTGCGGCGCAGGAAGGACGTCCCGGACATCCACGAAGGAACGTGCGCTGGTGGCGCTGCGTAGGAAGGTTGTGCACGGTGGTTGGCGGCGCAGCAGCACGCTGGAACTGCTACCCATGGTGACTTGCGCCGCCGCAGGCAAGTAGCCCCTAGCCTCGCCATGCTGGCTGCGCTTCTGCTGGAGGGCATGACCGGCCGCTCGACGAGACGTCCTCGCCGGCAGCCTGACGCCCGACAAGCCGCTGGCTTCGAGTCTGCACGACCTCTCATGGTCACTTGCACTCCGCCCCTGCTCAGGCCATGTCAAGCTGGTCGTTGTGACCGCAAGAAAGAGCTCCCCAAAATTCGCTCAGAAGCTGTTTGATGAAATGCCCAATACAAATGGAGAAGTGAAGAAGATGATTGTTTACTCATTGACAGATGGGTCCGCGTCTTATTTACCACATCACTCGGTCAAACTTTTTGGTCATCACCGTGTCATCCCGACAGGTAGGACCTATCTGTCGGGTTCGCTTTTTCTCAAGTAAACTCGATAGTTAGGCTCCGTGTTACTGGTTAGGCGTAGAGCTAGTGGTTTTTTGTGCCCTGCCGTAAATGTGGTACTAAGTTGTTACTCTAGCCCCAAATATGATGATTTTGGGTAAATTACTCGCCTCGACACGAGGTGCCGGACGCTCATGGCCTGCGAGCATGGGTCCTCCACTTGCACTTGATCTACGCAGGCATAAGCTTGTTGCCGCGGCGCGTCTCATGCTTGACCGCTCCGGCAACCCAAGAGAGCTGCAGTGACGTGAATTGCAAACGCACCAACTCATGCCTCCAAGCTATTTTGCATCGGTTTGTGCGGCTGCAGCGGCCGGGGGATCGCGGAGGACTTGAGCCCGTGCACTGCATCGAATTACCAATATGTCTTCGACCGATTGTTTGTCTTTTTTTTCTCGAATACGCACGAGTGTGCGTATCATATATTACTAGCAAAAAAGCCTGTGCGTTGCAACGGGAGAGAAAACATAACACATGCTCCTAACCCAACAACTATTACTCAAGACCATAATAGGTCCATCTTCTTTATTTTTGCGAGGAATCATATTTGTGTTTCCGCTTATCCTCCTTCTCATTAAGGATGGCAATGGGTAGGGTATGGGGCGGGTAGAGCAATACCATACCCATACCCGTGTAGTCAATGGGTACAAAATTCAACCCATACCCGTACCCATGGGTATGAAACTTTACCCGTACCCATACCCGATGGGTATCCATACCCATTGGGTACACAATGGGTAGATCAAATAGTACACAATTTATTCACAATTTTACATTCATCCACAATACATTTGACAACAAACATTTTTCTAAACTCAATAACGAATAGATGAGTATCAGACAATCTCAATTCAAATTGACAATTAATGACAACTTTAACGTAGGTTCACGAAATGACCAAATAACATCCGACACGTAACATGTCAGTATAAATGGGTAGGGTATGGGTATATCCATGGGTAGAAGCCTATATCCGTGCCCTACCCATGACTTAATGGGTAGGTTATGGGTACTACCCATGGGTTTAAATTTCTACCCATACCCTGCCCATGTGGGTACGGTATCCGCGGGTACCCGTACCCATGGGTAAAATTGCCATCCTTACTTCTCATCCTCGCAGGCGATGGCCTCAGTATTCACACAAAACAAAGCAAAAAAAAACGTGTTTAAATATGGTTAATCTTAAGGCGTCTCTCTCTCCCTCTATCTCTCTCTCACTCTCGCGATGAGAAATCTGTTGTTTTTCCCTGCAACATTTTTCAGAGGTATGCATGTGTACTTATCGATATTTTCTTTTCCCTATATGGTTATAGTGGGGTGTTTATTTGCAATCCGGATCGCCACCGGTACGAAAGAAAAAACGGATCTTGCGCTATAAATTATAAGTTTCTTCCAAAACAATATTTTAAAAATATTTAACAGATAAAATTAACATCATATTTGGATTCTACGCATTTTTTTAATAAAATTTCATATACAATATGATAAAATCGAAGTTACGGTTTAAAAGATACATATAATTTAGAAAATCATTTGTTTGACTTAAATATATTTCAAAATAATATTTAAAAATACTTAGCAGGTAAAAATAATCTCATATTCATATTCTACATATTTTTCTAATCAAATTTCATATATAACATGTTCAAATCGGAATTACGGTTTAAAAGATATGGATGATTTAAAAAAACATTTATTTAACTTAAATATGATCCGCGGATGAATTACCTTAAACATCAGGGGGGTTTTTGAGATATGTAAAAAAACGGTTCAGGTATGACTTAAATCCGGACTGCGGGTTGATTTCAAGATAACATAGGGACTTTTGTGTAAAATATGAAAAAACGATTCATTTTAACTTAAAATTAAAATAGGACTGCGGGTTGAATTCTTTGAAGTAGAGGGACTTTTATGAAAAATGCCATGACGGACGGGAAGAAACCCCATTTTCTTTATTATTAGGTGAAGATAGAAGGAAAGGATAGAAACCCTTCACACATGAAAAATACAATGTTATTTACAGGTAGCCCTCGGCCACCCCACCCGGCTACTCAGTTTAAGGATTACTCGCTACTCTCCCACAATGCAAGGCCTAGTATAAACGCCTCGACTTCCCCTCGTAGTAATCCTGCCTGCTTCCATGCCCTGGCTTCGCTTTCAATGCTCTTGAGCACCTTAAGTGTAGATGGCGTTGCTCCGTCGAAGACCACTGCATTTCGATGGATCCACAGCTCCCATAGGACCAAGATAGAGATTGTCCTAGCTATCTTTCGGTGTTGCCCAATTTCCTCCTGCCTGATGCACCAATCCGGAAATGACTCCGTCGCCGTTGGAACACGGTCTGGTCGTCCCAAGGCCAGGCACACCTTGCTCCATACTTCTCTAGCGAAAACACATCCGATCGTGATGTGGGTGATGGTCTCCTCATGTTGGCCGCAAAATGGACATGAGCTTTCGTGAGGGAGTCCCCTTCTAGCGAGGAGGTCAAAGATCCAACACCTATTCTTCATGGCTAGCCAAACGAAGAACCGGCGCTGTAGAGGCACCCGTGACTTCCACGTGAACTCCGCCGTTGGCGCAACCTCAAGTCCAGCGAACTTGGCCGCGTATGCCGATCGCGCCGAAAACATGCCATCCTTCTCTCATGCCCAATGTATCTTGTCATGCGCATCCTCATGCAGGGCCACGTCCTCCACTCGCTGCCATAAGCCCAAAAATAGTCGGAGCATGTCTGTCGTAAGCTCAGGCCCAATGTCGGCCGCCCATGAGTGATTTGTGAGTGCCTCTGCAACCGTTCGTGAAGATCTCGTTTGTTTTGGTACCTTCGAGTAAAGCATGGGCGCCAGGTCCTCGACTCTGTAACCGTCAATCCACTTGTCCTCCCAGAATTATGTGTCGTGTCCATGTCCCACAACTAACCGTCAATCCACTTGTCCTCCCAGAATTATGTGTTGTGTCCATGTCCCACCGTAGTTGTGGCCGCAGCTCAAAAGAGTGCTCTTGATTCCGCTGGGATTGCGATTTGGAATTCTGCCCAAGGTCTTGTATGATCAGTACACTGTAGCCACAACCATCTTGCCATCATCGCGGTGTTCAACCACCTCAAATTTGATATGACGAGTCCTCCGGCCCATCTAGGGCGGCACACCGAATCCCACGCCACGGCGCAATTGCCACCGCACGCATCCATCTTACCATACCAGAGGAAACCTCGACAAATCTTCATCAGGGCGGTGAGGGTCTTCGGAGGTATATTCATGGCGAGCATGGCATGAACGGGGGTTGCGCATAATACAGAGAGAATGAGGATGAGTCATCCACTTTTCGGTAAGGTAGCGGCCTTCCAGTTGGGCAGACGGTTAGCAAACTTCTTCACCAAGTATTGGAACTGCGCGGGTGTGGCCTTTTTGATTGAGAGCGGTAGGCCGAGTTACTTGCATGGGAATGATGCACTTCTGCAGGCCAAGGATGTGCAAACTGCTTCTAACTCCTCCATTGAGCATCGGATGGGTAATGCCGCACTCTTAGCAAGGTTCACCAGTAGGCCCGAGGCAGCCCCAAATATTGCCAGGATCTCTTTGGAAGCTCGAATTTCCTGAGCGAAGAGCTTGAAAAACAGCATGACATCGTCGGCAAACATGGACAACCACTGGAGCACTCCATTTGTAGCCAGAGGGGCGAAAATGCCTTGTTCCGTGGTTTTGCTGAACAAGGCTTGTAGTGTTTCCATACAGAGCAGGGGCGGATCTACACCCCAGGCCCCCAGGGCCCAGGCCCGGGGTGTGCCTTTTTTCTTGCTATTACTATGGCATTTTTTCATATGGGCCCGGGGCCTAGCCCACGCATAGCCAAGGCCCAAACGCTCAGCTTCCTCAGCCACGACCTAGTCACTTCCGTTCGCACGCACGCACGCCAAGCGGAGCGATCGGGACAGCCCCTCCCTCATGTGCGCCGCGCCGCCGCCGGGCCGACGGTGACTATCTCGCTCCTTGCCGCTTGTCTCCACGACATAGCCCGGTGCCATCGCTCTTCCTCAATCCCCTGCTCGACTGCTCCCCGCTGCTCAGGACAGTGGACTGCCGGTCTGCCGCTGCTGCTCTAGTCGGGCGGCGCCGCCGTTCTACTCCGGCCACTGCCTGAACCCGGACTCCCTATGTGTGCGCCGCCACTCTACTCCGGCCATTGCCCGACTACTGACTACGATTTGATTGATGTATGCCCCCTGTCTATGTATGATACGAAGAAATTTTAACTAAACCTTAACCAACTATTCAGTCATCGTTCCTGCCTAATTCTATATGTATTACCGATTTGAAACTGAAGCATTTTATGTCAATACATTTCATACTGCAAAAATAGAAGATGAAGAGATATTTTTCGTCATTGTCGGCAATGGAAGGGTCTACGCCCGGGGATTCAATTCCAGGGAATCAAGGAGTTGAGAGGAGTGAATCAACTCCACAAACTGAAACAACTGCATAAATGGGACCACAACCTTGGGCTTTTACCTCCTATATAGGGATCGCAGAGGGCTTTTACCTCCTCATAGAGGTACGTCTTTAGATTTTCATTAATCATTATTATTTCACTATGTGTATGTCTTGTCTTATGAAATTGCACATTTTATGTCTTGAAGGTGTTGCTTCTTCTTGTGTCGTTGATCGTGTTATGGGAGGCACAAATGAAATAAACACCTGATTTGGTACTCTTTTATATCTCCGTATTATTTCTAGTTTTATAATGGTTTATCTCTTATGTTGGATTGTTAAGCACTAAGATTAAATTCTAGAATTATTGAACAATTGAGATTTATTTTGTTTGTTATTGCATATGATATTTTTTTTAAATGTCATGGCATGTTTTGGGATAGTTATATATATAAGAGGCTGTTTGTTTCCAAGGACTGTTTGGTTTAGTGACTTAAAAAAGTCTCTATAAGTCTCATCTAAACCAAACAGGAGGGACTTATAGGGACTTAAAGTGAACATTTGTGACTTATAATTTATAAAATAAGACTCTCAAGGAGGGATTTATAGGGACTTATAGTTGTAATATGGTCTTCTAGTCCATGTTAAGTCCCAGGAACCAAACATGTATGGACTTTTTAGTTGACTTATAGGGACTTATAGGGACTTATAGTCCCAGGAACCAAACATATATGGACTTTATAAGTTGAGACAAAAAAAGTCCTAAGACTTATGAACCAAACAGGGCCTAAGTGCCAAAGTTTTTCCTTCTTGTCGAAATTTTTTTTGGGCCCGGGCTTTACTTCAATCCTGGCTCCGCCACTGATACAGAGGATGAAGAGCATAGGGAAAATCAGATCTTCTTGCCTTAGCCCACATGCATTATAGATCGTCTCCCCTGACACACCATTCACTACAATCTTCGTCGTCGAGGTGACAAGCAGTCCACAAATCCAATCGATCCATCACCTCCCAAAACCAAGCCGTGTCATTACTTCCAATAGAAAAGGGCACTTCACCGTATCAAAGGCCTTGGATATATCAAGTTTGAGTAGGACCGTTGGGTTTTTGAGCGCATGTAGTCTCCTTGCTGTACACTGAACAAGCATGAAGTTATCGTGGAAAGTACGGCCCCACACAAAGGCACTTTGATGGTTACCCACCAAGAACGGCGGCTCGTCCGCAAGCCTTGTCGCTGATGGGCCTCTAACCCCTCGTTGGTTACCCCAAGTGGAAGGTGTGAGATGCAATGTTGTGGAAGTTTTTCCCTTAGCAAAGATGCCAAGGATCGAATCCCCAGAGACTCCTAGGTTCAACAAGTAGGTGTCAACTGCTAACGGCGCCAGATATTAGCAATCAACGTGGACCTGCACACAGATACAAATAACTTTGCTCCCAACGAGTACAGAGAGGTGTTGGGGAACGTAGTATTTTTAAAATTTTCCTACGATCACGCAAGATCTATCTACTAGATGCATAGCAACGAGAGGGGAGAGTGTGTCTATGTACCCTCGTAGACCGGGAGCGGAAGCGTCAAGTGACGCGGTTGATGTTGTCGAACTTCTTCGCGATCCAACCGATCAAGCACCGAACGTACGGCACCTCCGCGTTCAGCACACGTTCAGCTTGATGACGTCCCACGAGCTCTTGATCCAGTTGAGCTTCACGGGAGAGTTTCGTCAGCACGACGGCGTGGTGACGGATATGATGTATTCACCGGCGCAGGGCTTCGCCTAAGCTCCGCGATGTTATGACCGAGGTGTGTTTCTGTGGAGGGGGGCACCGCACACGGCTAAAACAATTCAACTTGTGTGTCTTTGGGTGCCCCCTGCCCCCGTATATAAAGGAGCAAGGGGGGAGGCCGGCCGGCCCTTGTTTGGTGCGGCTAGGGTTGCAATCCTACTAGGAATAGGATTGCAATCCTATTCCTAGTAGGAATCACCAAAAGAAGGAAGAGAGGGAAAGGAAAAAGGAGAGGTGGCGCCCCCTCCCAATCCTAGTCCAACTAGGAACCCTAGGTGGGGCGCCGGCCAGCCCTATGGGCTGCCTCTCTCTTTCCCTTAAGGCCCACTATGGACCATCCCCCCTCGTAGGGGGTTCCGGTAACCCCCTCCAGCAATCCCGTTAAATCCGAAACTTTTCCGGAACACTTCCGGTGTCCGAATATAGTCGTCCAATATATCAATCTTTATGTCTCGGCCATTCCAAGACTCCTCGTCATGTCCGTGATCTCATCCGAGACTCCGAACTACCTTCGGTACATCAAAACTCATAAACTCATAATACCGATCGTCATCAAACGTTAAGCGTGCGGACCCTACGGGTTCGAGAACTATGTAGACATGACCGAGACTCATCTCCGGTCAATAACCAATAGCGGAACCTGGATGTTCATATTGGCTCCTACATATTCTACGAAAATCTTTTATCGGTCAAAACCGCATAACAACATACGTTGTTCCTTTTGACATCGGTATGTTACTTGCCCGAGATTCGATCGTCGGTATCTCTATACCTAGTTCAATCTCGTTACCGGCAAGTCTCTTTACTCGTTCCGTAACACATCATCTCGTGACTAACTCATTAGTTTTTTGCTTGCAAGGCTTATTGTGATGTGTGTTACCGAGAGGGCCCAGAGATACCTCTCCGACACTCGGAGTGACAAATCCTAATCTTGATATATGCCAACACCACGAATACTTTCGGAGACACCTGTAGAGCATCTTTATGATCACCCAGTTACGTTGTGACGTTTGATAGCACACAAGGTGTTCCTACGGTATTCGGGAGTTGCATAATCTCATAGTCATAGGAACATGTATAAGTCATGAAGAAAGCAATAGCAGTAAAACTAAACGATCATAGTGCTATGCTAACGGATGTTACTTGCCTATGTATATAGCCGCTTCAGATTTGCAAAATTAAAGTGCCTTTAAAGAGGAAAGATTTCATGTGGTTTGTTTACAAGAAGGTTATTCTGACTAAAGATAATTGGGCAAAACGTAGTTGGGAGGGTAGTAAACGGTGTTGCTTTTGTGATCAATATGGATCAATCCAACATGTGTTTCTCGAATGTCCACTAGCCAAGTTACCATGGCGCATAGTGCATGTGACCTTTAATGCCAGTCCTCCTAATACCATAACCTATTGGGGACTGGGTTAAATGGGATAGAGCCTAAATTAGCATCCCATATCTGAGACGGAGTGTGCATTACTTTGGGCCATATGAAACACTGGAATGACCTAATTTTTAATAGACAAAATATCACAATTGTTTTGCAAGTCATCTACAGAGCAAGTGGTTGGATCGATACGGGGTCGTTACTCGGTCTTGCGAAAGTCAACGAGCATATGGCTTATGGGCAGTGGCGGAGCTACAAGGAAAAAACTGGAAATAATAGATATTACATCCAGATCCGTAGACCATCTAGCGATAACTACCAGCACTGAAGCGAGCCAAAGGCGCGTCGCCGTCATCGCCCCTCCATCGCTGGAGTCCGGCACAACTTGTTGTAGTAGACAGTCGGGAAGTCATCGTGCTAAGGCCCCGAAGGACCAACACACCAGAACATCGACCGCCGCAGATGAAGAATAACGTAGATCAGAAAAATCCAATCCGAAGACACACGAATGTAAACGAACAATGACGAGATCCGAGCAAATCCACCAAAGATAGATCCGCCGGAGACACACCTCTACACGCCCACCAACGATGCTAGAAGCATCGCCGGAACGGGGACTAGGCGGGGAGACCTTTATTCCATCTTCAAGGAGCCGCTGTCGTCTCGTCTTCTTGAGCAGGATACAAACCCTAGCAAAACTGAAAGAAACGATTAAAAACGGAGCCCTCCCGCCGACCCTTGCTGAGATCCACCGTGCCCCCATGGCCTAAGGCCACCGGAGAGGAGGCGGACCTCCGGCGCCGTCGGCGGGAGGCAAAAACCCTACTTTTTGTGGAGGAGTTGATGTGTTTGATTACCTTCATTGTTTTTATGCTTCCTTCCATCTGAGGCTCAATGTATTTTATCCAGCTAGTTCACAATTGAATAAACGACCACACACTTATTTTGTAAATAAGCTTTGCATTTTCCACAATAATTTTTCCATATTCTATTATTCATGTATGCTCTCCTTCAAGGGTATTTTTCATGCCGTCTCCTGCATGTACGTGGACACACACAGCCGTCTATTCATAGCTATATAAAGATCAAACAAAAAACTGAGATTAAAGTCACAAGTATCACTGATTGTAAGAGACTGAAGGGAGCTTGGATGCCTCTTTGATTTCCCGGATTCGCAAAAACATACTCCCTCCAGCCCAAGATAAGTGTCTTAATAAACTTAGTATAACTTTGTATTAAAGTTAGTACAAAGTTGAGATAATTCAAAATATGTACTCTAGAACAGAAGATGGCCTCATGAGGATGGTTGGTAGATGGGGTGGGGGATGAGTAGAGAGGAGGGTGTCAATTTTGGCACAAAAAATTAGTCAAATCGCGGGCACGCGCCTGGCCAGAGACCCCTCGCGCTTTTGCATCCCCATCCGCCGCAGCGGTCGGCATAGGCCGCGGTGGCTGCGTGCCCAGCACCAAAGGAGCTGGGGATCTGGATGTGACGGGGATCTCCTGGTGCGGGCGGCTGGGTTGTGGCCCGGAGGGAGTTACGTGCAGCGGCGCCCTTGGTAGTGAGGCGGTCGTGCGGAAAACAATAGTAGTAGCGCGGGAATACATGCCACCCTTGGCCATCTAGTGATCCTGTCTCCAATCGACCCGGGCCAAATCCTATGTCACTATCCTAGAGGTCTTGTGTTTTTTTAAGAATATAATAGCGGACAGCATCAAACTATTAAAACCCGTATTTAGGCATGTTCTATGTTGTGCTAATTGTTTTATTGATGGTTTACCATAGTACTTAGTAAACAGTTTGTTGCAACTAGGTGGTTATCATGGATTTCATGTCTGTTTACTTCTTTTGATTATCGGGTTGGCTCTAAAACAAAAGGGAACGATGAACACACTTAAAAATGAATGGAAAAAGTGTTGTAAATATTTTTAAATTCACGCACCAAGTACAAGTCATCTGGAGTGAAGCGCGTGGAAAAGGTGTTGTAAGAGCATCTCCAACAGGTGCGTTTAGCGCCGCGCCCAAAAAAACCATATGCCGCGCGCGCAAAGTCTGCTTTGCCGCGGCGCGCAATGCTGGCTCCAGCAGCAGCGCTATTTTGCAGCGCGCGCGTGCTGCTCCAGCGGTGCCCAAAAATACAGCGCGCGCACACTTTTTTTTCATACTTTAAAATTGCATTAAAATAAAAGGATACAAAGATAGATAGTTCTAAAACATAGGTAAAACATAGATAGATGGTTCTAAAACATAGATAGATAGATATAGTTCGAAAACATAAAAAAAAAACTAATCGCTCCAGTCATCTCCATCATCATCGCCTTCGTTGTTGCTGTCGGAGGAGGTTGACAACCAGATGTCGAAACAGCGGTCATCTTCTGCGGTGAAGATCGTTCTCCCGCCAGCATCGCGGATGGCGCACTGCTGACACGCCAATTCCCTCCGACGACGCCTGTCCTCGCGGCGACGTTCCCAGTACTGATGCTCGGCGGCGACGTCCTCCGGGTGGAGGCGGCGCCACTCCGCCATGCGCCGCTCGTCCTCCTGGGCGACGAGGAGGCGGTTCTGCGACGCCGTGTGCTCCGCACGGTCTCGTGCGGTGTGTAGACGAGGCGGCGGGGCAAGCTCCAACGCCTGCTCGAGCATGCGGGCGTCGTCGAAGTTCATCTGACAACGCGGCCTGCCTAGGCGCCACGCCGCCGCGTCATACGCGCGGGCGGCCTCATGCGCCGTCTCGTAGGTGCCGAGGGGAAGCCGGAGATCGCCGGAGCGTATCTCGGCGTAGAAGCCGCCGCCGTTCGGGCGCTCGCGGACGCCGCGGTAGCCCAACGAAGAACGGCGGCGCGGCGGCATGGTGGCGCGTCGGGGGCGGCGGCGGTGCTCCGGTGCGGCGGCGGTGCTCCGGTGCGGCGCTCGGGGGCGGCGGGCGCAAGAGAGAGGGAGAGAGAGGGAGAAAGAGCGCGGTGGAGCGAGGACGGGGCGCGCGCGCGGCGTTTTATAGGCGCGCGGGGCGAGCCGCCGCAAAAAAGGCGCGCGAGAGGCAGCCGTTTCGCGCGCGCGCGCAAGCGGTTCCCGCGCGCGCGTTTTTCCCGCCGCCGCTGGAGCGCGTAATTTTTCCCCCGCGCGCGAAATAGCCAGTTTAGTGCGCGCCTTTTTGCGCGTCTGTTGGAGATGCTCTAAATATTTTGAAATCTCGATATTCGGGTGATTGTGTCCCCCCCCCATCTTCGTCTTCCATGGGCGACTTGGGGGCGAAACCCTAGCTTGCCGCCACAGGCCCTTCGTCCTGCTCTCCCTCCCCGCCCCTGCCGGCGGCCGTCGCCGGGCTTGGCCCGCGCGGTGGTCGGCGGCGGCTGGACGTCCTCCTCGCGCCATCTGCGCTGGTCTGGCCTCCCACGCCCCTTGCCGCCGGCGTGGTTCCCGTTTCACCCCTTTCTGCGGTGGCGCCCTTCCTTGACTCAGGCCTCGGCGGGCCTCGTCGGTTGCCCCTGCCGCCGCCCCATCTACCGGATCCGGCGCTGGTGGTGGTTTCTGTGGTGGCGGGCCGTTAGATCCGGCTTCCTCGCATCGGGCTAGGGTGGTGGCCGTGTGCCTGCTCAGGCTTGCCGCGGCCGCCCTAGAGTCACCAGATCCGAGGCTCTCGCGGTTGCTCGCCTTCGATTCCAGCCGGATCTGGCTGGTGACGACGCTGCACACGCATCTATGTTATATGGAGAGCTGACTAGTTGCTGCGGTGGTGTTCCTGGTGGTGCTGGTGGGGCTATCGGTGGGCTGCAGATGTGATGTGCCTGGTGGTTGGATTCTGGGGCGGCGGCCACGGAATATGTGGATGTCGTCGTCTCTGCGGCGAGCGGCGTCTGTGGGTGCTAGTCCGTGACTTCGGCCGTGTGGGCGGCAAGGTTGCGGCGGACGTGTACTGTGGTGGCCGGGCGCCCCGTCGGCCGGCGTTCCTGCTTTTGATGAAGACCTCCGTCCTTCTCAGTTGGCTTGCGCTCCTCTGGTCTGATCTGTGGCCGTGTGGGTCAAGATGGCAACGGCGACGAAACCCATCAGATTTTTCCTTCCAAAATCCATCTCCGCGAGAAAATCGTAAACCCGTCCCCGTCCCCATCACCGTGCGCGGGGCTAGTTTTCTGCCCGTCCCCTAAACCTATCTGGTTTTGGGGAACCCATGAGAAAATCAAAATATTTAAACAAACATAATGGCAACAAAGAATAACATTTCAGTGGCAAAACAAGCACATTTCAGCAGCATACTTGAGCAAATTTCAACAAAAAACTATAGTAGATGGTTTAACAGCTATATAGAGTGTATTTCGGTAGCATGATACCATATTTCAGTGACAAAGATGATCCGTTTTCAGTAACAAAGATGATCAGATTTCAGTTCCATGGCTACTAGAACTGAACCTCAAGGAGGACTGGCTCAATGTTTTACCATTGCTATGGACTTTCTTCATAGTACAAGCCGCCAAATCAACATGAAGATGCTTTGTCCCATTCTTAGATTCCCCTCCAAGTTTCTTGTTACAATGAAGACATTGTGTCTTCCATCTCCCACGGACCTTCACTTTATTGAAATCAACCCAAACAATTGACGTGAGCTTTCTCTTGGAACCAACTACATGTCCTTCCTCAGCCCCATCTTCCTCTTCATCCTCAACCCAAATGCATTTCGCGAGTATTGCCGGGTTTCGGGTTCGGAGACTATCGAAACGGGTGTAAACCCACGAAACGTGCTGGGTTGTATAATGTGCCCAACAACAGCCCCGCGGCGATGAAAAGATGCCCATCCCCGTCCCCTAATAGGGTAAAAACCCATGGGGACGCGGATTTCGGGGCCCCGTTGCCATCTTGACGTGTGGGCGGGGTGTGGAGCGGGACCAAGGGAAACTCTTGGTCATCGACGGCGGCCACGACATTGATGCCACCATTTTCTTGGTGTCGGCTCCCTCCTTGGAGGCCTTGTTGAGGTCCCCTCCCACTGGCCACCTTGCATCCTTGTGGCGAAAGCTCCCGTCCACCTTGCGGACGGCGGTGGCGTGCTGTCATCGCATCCCTTCCTGGAGACGTCGTCCGGGGGTGCGTGGATGCAAGGTTAGCGCTTGCTGCTTGTTTGAGGGCGGATGGTGGCTGCTTCATGTTCATCATCTTTCGCCGGTCTTCGTCTTGTGGTATCGTTCTTCAACTCGTGTTTGGATGGGCGGTTCGCGGTGCTCGGTGGTAAGGTCATGGGAGCCCCGCGGAGGTGGTTCAAGCTCTGGTTCCTGCCCGGGATGCTCTGTTGGTCTTGTCCATGCGGCTCTCGGCGAGCTTTCTACCGTCCGACGGTACGGCACCCTTAGAGCCAGGGCGAGAGGATTGTGGTCCTCTTCGGAGGTTGAAGCGGATGGTGTGCTGGCAGGCTCTGCGGGAGTAGGCGATGGTGATGGCCACCGATGAGGGTGCTGCTTCTTGTTCTCACTCCGGTGCTAGTGTAGCCGCAAGTCTAGTCATTTGGCCTTAGCATTTCAGTCTGGGCTCCTTCTTCTATTTGGTTGCCTGTAATACTATTAGGTTATGAGTTGTTCTAACACTCTGTATCTTTGCAGTTTTCCTTGTAAGTCGTTCGTCTATAATCCTGGCCGGTTGATGGCTTTGTTAATTCCATGTAGACCATATCACAAATGATTCCAGATCAAGGAAAGGCATAAATCATGATGAATTGTTTTGCTGACTGGTGTTCCATAACCTTGCTAAACCACTACAACATCAAATCCACTAATTTCATATATTAGCATGTCTTTCATGTATGAACATGCACGCCATCTGACCATTAATTTTAGAGACGAGGTGGGGATATGTTTATCACTAGAATTGTAATGAGAGGAGCATCGTTAATGGTTGCTGCAAGTTTCAAGCTAGCAATAAGAGTGTATATATAGACAAGTTTGCATCGAAGGTGGTGCGCCAGTGACAGGAGGTGAGAAGGTATGTAATGTATTTGTCTTCCGGTGTCTTCTCTTAAGATATCAAGTGATTGAGGCGTCGTTAGCCCAATAAGATATGATGGTGGAGATGGCTTCAACCATGGGTTTGCTGGCGAGTGTACACCAATAAGGCTATGTCAATGTGCACATGCGTCGTGTCATTGCTGATGATGCTGGATTGAAGTTTTGCTTTCGGTGAAAGAATCCTGAGATCAACCTTGGGTGAGACTAGCCCTTAATGACACACGTATGGCGATTCCTTCTTGAAGGTGTAATCTAGAAGTTGTGTTTGTTTTGGTTATCTCGGATCAGCTTGGCTTTTATCTTAATCTTAGTGGTTATCTTGTGACTATCCCGAGGCATGAGACCTCGGTTTTTTTATTTCTAAGTCATTGTAGTTCGTGTGGTGGATTTTCAATAATAAATAATATATGGTTGTGTATATCACTCGATCCAGTGGACGGGATTATCCTCCTTTTCGAAAATACAAGTTTGTATGAACAGTTTGTGTAGTTTGTTACTTAACCTGATAAGAAATCCAACATTCAAGTAAAGAACCATAGGCATGCAGGTATATGGAATGGGAACTCTGATCCAATCCCAAAGTGTCTTTGTATGTAGATTTGATAAACTCTCATACAATCCCAAAGTTTCTATGTATCTTGCTTTGTTACTTGCCAATGTATATAGATTTGATAAACTCTGGTCCAATCCCAAGGCCGCTTCACATTTGCCAAATTGAAGTGCCTTTAAAGATAAAAGATTTCGTGTGGTTTGTTCACAAGAAGGTTACTCTGACTAAAGATAATTTGGCAAAACGTAGTTGGGTTGGTAGTAAACGGTGTTGCTTTTGTGGTCAATATGAATCAATCCAACATATGTTTCTCAAGTGTCCACTAACCAAGTTACCGTAGCGCATAGTGCATGTGACTTTTAATGCCAGTTCTCCTAATACCATAACCTATTTGGGACAGGGTTAAATGGGATAGTGCCTAAATTAGCATCCCATATTTGGGTCGCAGTGTGCATTACTTTGGGCCATATGGAACGCTGGAATGACCTAATTTTTAATAGACAAAATATCACAATTGTTTTGCAAGTCATCTACAGAGCAAGTGGTTGGATCCGTACGGGGTCGTTACTCGGTCTTGCGAAAGTCAAGGAGCATATGGCTTATGGGCAGTGGCGGAGCTACAAGGACAAAACTGGGCAGGGCAAGCTAGTGAAGAGCACACAACTTTTTTTAAAATTTGAACCATATACTATTTTAGTAGGCATAGTCAGTATGGAGATGTGTAATTGTTCTCATTGATTACACGATGCACACACATATTTATGTACATATATATATATACTAGTATTAAACAAAAGAAACCATATATAGTAGTTTACCACCAGTCATGGTGTTACATTATCTAAAAAAATGGTGTTACATATACTACAACTCGGCTTTCCGATCCGCCCTGCTTCTAAAATACTAGTACTAAACACAAGATGCCAACGTAGTGTACCACTAGTCATGGTCATCATGGTATTACATATACTTTAAATCAACTTTCCGATCCGCCATGCTTCTAAAATCGTCAATGATATCTTCATAGTTGTATTTATCCAGAATCTCACCCTCTACATTAACTAGCAATTTGTTGGCAAGATGATCATCTTCCATCTTATTCCGCAACCTTGTGTTAATGATCTTCATACTAGAAAATGCACGTTCAACACTCTCTGTAGAAATTGGGAGAGTAATAAGCAAACGAAGTAGCCTTTCAATCAAATTGAACTTATTATGTCTTTATGTTTCCACAAAGCATCGGCAAAGATCAACTAAGGTTGATAAATGTTTCGTATGTTCATCCTAAAAAATATGCAAAAGATAATGTTTTAGTTGTATTTATAATACATAGATATCTTGCATGGAAAAGTCAGCTAGTTTGTATTTTTTCACCATCTCACAAATGTCACTAGCTTTGAAGTCTCTAAATCTTTTTCTAGGAATCAAGGTGGCACTTGTAGATAGAATATACATTAACTTCTCATTGAATCTCCGATTTAATTCAAATAGTTGAGTATCCATCGTTGCAAAGAGTAATTCCACTCGAAAGTAATTATCCATGGTGAACTGAATAGGCTGATGATGGGCACGGCCACCATGCGGTATGTAAGTTTCCTTGTAGTCAGGAATGTTGATGGAATGGCTTGTACAAAATTCAATAACCATGACAATAAATTCTCCATCTCTATCGTCCCATCTTAGGTGTTGAAGACGCTCTTTTGTCGAGGACACTAGACGAACAACATTCACAATATCTTGTGGCTTTATCCGTAAGACTTGGCCAAGTAGCTCAGTTATCTCATATATTTATTTCATCAAACATAAGATAAATATGAACTCAAAGGAGGACAAGTAGTCAAAACAACTGTCTGCATCCGCACAAATTGAGCCAATGGATCTATCAGCAGCTATATCTTCGATAACAGAAACAACAACATCAAACATCTTCAAAAGACTGTAAACGTGACCAAAATGAGAACCCCAACTTATGTCTCCTGGGCTCTTAAGGTTGCGGATCTGATTTAAATCTTGCCATGTCTCAATGCTATAATTAGCGATTGCAGTTTCTAGTTCAACTAGATGTGCATGATGGAGCTCATCATGGTACTTCGAAGAGGAGTTAGAGTTGTTTGTGATTTAGACCAATTTCTGAAATAATTGGGAAACAGTAATCACTTCTTTGGATGCATCAACAAGATCAAGCTGCAAGCGATGGGCATTCTTTGAGAAATAGAGCATGTAGTCCATTCAAATCACTTCTCACATTGCTAGCCCCGTCATAACCTTGTCCTCGAAGGTTCTGGATGTCAAAACCATGGTTTGGTAAGACATATGTCAGCTTATTTTTAAGTTTCAAAGACTTTGTGTTTGCTACATGCATCAAGTCGAAGAACTAAGTACTGTTGTTCCGCATGAGCTCATCTGATGTGGTGCTATAGATGATTGTACTTGTATATACGGTCTGCTTGCCTCTACTAATTGGCGTTGTCATCAACTTGAACGAAGAGTCACAGACTAGAGTGATTTCGGGTAAAGCTTTCCAGAAGTCGGGAATGGAAAACCTGATTAATGCAAAGGAGATCCCAATTGCGTACGTGCATATATATTACTTTCGTGTGTTGTTGCAACTAGCACACGAAAGAGTTCGTTCCTCTGAATTTCTTCAACCCATCACGTCGGGAATTAAGCCTTGTACAGATTATGCATTTGGATTTAATTTTGAAGTATCTCCAGATCAGAGAATGCATGAAAGAACCTGGACGTCCATTGAGCACTCCTGGTGTCTCATATTCCCTATTGATGTTTAACATCTCTTCTCATCTCGACTGTGCCACTTGATAATATATTTTACAGCTACAGAAAAGTGTAGGTGACCTACCATAGCTTGATTCTACTCGGTGGAAGATTGAGCATCAATATATATGCACCCAACTGAGCAATTAATCAACAATGGATAGCATAAATTGGAAACGACTGAGATGAAAATAATCGGTAGATTGATGTACAATATTGTTGGATCGTATTTACTAGGCCTAGTTGAGACTCGATGCCCCACCGCCTTTCAGGCCCTACTCCTCCTTGTTGGAGTCCACGATATGTGCGTCTTCAGTGGACGTGAGGTCGATGACGAGCATGGACGGGCTAGCCTCGTCGTTTTACCGGCGTCAATGAAGCGCAGTTGTCAGCGCGAACGCCGGGCGGCAGCTTGCATTCTGGTCTGGGTTTGGCTGTGCGGCCAGCACCACTGCTACGTCCCGCCGTGCCATGACAGCGTTGCAGGCGGCAAGCGAGCGTGGTCTCGTACGACGCTCGATGCTCTGCGACGAACTTGGTGTTCTCGGTGACCATGGCTTCCACGGATTTCACGTACGCGAGCTCACCATAGATTTGGTCCACCGTCAAATGGTGCTTGTCTAGGAGGGAGAGGTTATTCCGCCGCTCCTGCCGCTCTGTCGGAACTCCAACACTGGTTGTGGCGCCTGCTATTCGTCCACCATGGTGGCATTGAAGTGCACTTATGCTTCTTCCATGGTCAAGCTGGCATGGAACAAAGTTGTCAGTCGCACTGACTCATCGTCTGAGGCTGTCCCCATCGTCAGATCGTCGTCATAGACCTTTGTGGAGTTGGCTGGCAGGCCGTCCTCTATCTGCCTCACACAATGGCCCCGCCAGTGCCAGGTGGCCACAAGGGATTCCAGCTCGTGCTTTTGCTCGGTCGAGAGACTCTATCACAACGGGTTAGAGCTTGCGGTCATGACAGAGGTGGTGGACCATGGAGGATGTGAAGCGGGTTGTGGTGTGACGCCTACTCTTTATCTATGCCATCTATAAGACTGTTTAAGCTACAGTCTTATTGCGAATATTTCACAGCTATCAACACTTGGTCATATACCAAGTTCACAGGAATCTCTTTTCCGTCCGGTCCCCGAGGTCCAACTCTAGCCATACGATTCGGCTTGATCCCGGTGTAGCGTGTTTTCAGCATCGCCCATGCCTCTCGTGCACCTTCACGGCATGTTGAAGCCTTCTGTAGCTCAAAACGGCGCCGGGCACCTTTGAACAGGTTCGTCAACTCCTCCATACTTTCTGGAGGGGCATCGGATGGCCATAAGGCTTTGACCATACTCTTAATGGCTTTCTGAGCTCGCTCATGCACTATGGAAAGAGCTTTTAGTAAGTGGACTCTAAATCCGGATACATCTTCTTCATGACGCTCGGTTAACAGACCTACAAGAACAGCATTATAATACTCTGAATTACCGGATAATATGAGTTCCGTGGACGGTTCAAAGGTCATACCGAATGTGTCGTCTTTCAACTTTTTATTTTCTTTTAGTGCACCGATAATTGAGCCTTTAAGCTCTTTATCTCTTCGGCTTGCTTATCATTTTCCTCCTCCAGTTTGTTGTTTTGATCAATGGTCCGTGCTAGTACTCGATGACTGGCTGCTTCTTGCCTCTCAGCATATTCCTGGGCTTTCTTGGCAGCCTTCAAGCTCTCTTCGAGTTGACCTATAGATTTTGCTCCTAAAATACAACAATGTATGCTTTAACATCATTGCAGCGGATCATATTTTTGGGATACTATTTTTCCTTTCCTTGAGCTCCCCTCATGAATTTCTTCACTTCCTCTAGCTCTGTGGTGGCGGCATTTAGCTTTGTCCGACTTGTTTCAAGCTCTCGGGATAGCGCGTTGTTCCTCTCTTTGAGAACCTGCGGTCATAACGATCCTTAAATCAGTTGGACTAACTGCTTCACGTCTCGAGGGCTACTAGCATATATCTATTAAATTTACACAAACTCTTGCCTGCATATCCTTCGGAAACAGTTGAGCAACTCCTACAAGTCTGTCTCGGGCGGCTCGGATATATGCATCCACGGAGCTGAAGGCATTGAATTCCTGCTTAGTGAAAGCTGGAGCACGCATGGCCTCTTTTAGTCGTCGATGATTCATCGCGCTCTCCAGTTCGGAGTTTGTGATGGATACGTCATCCGAATCCTCATGAGGTGGATAATTTGGTGCCGCATCCGTATTGGCTCTCGCCTGGTTGATGAGTCGGGTGCCGGATTAGCTGGTGATTGGCTAACTGGGTCTTTGGACACGGTTCGCCGTATGCTCCTTCTGAAATAAGACGGGAGAAGAAGTGTGACAATCTGGTTTTATGCATGGTCACATATTAAAGGTTATACCTCTTCGATGAAGGAGGGGGCTCGACAGCGCTCCCAGTATCTGATACGTCCAAAACGTATATATAATTTCTGCTTGCTCCATGCCACTTTTGGGTGATATTGCTATGATATTTATACACTTCCATACACTTTTGATCATATTTGGACTAACCTACTAATCCAGTGCACCCAGTGCCAGTTTCTGTTTTCGGCTGTTTTGTATTTCAGGTTTTCACATTACTTGAACTGTCAGGAAAAATCCAGAAAAATTATATAAAAAATCAACGTTCCTGAACCTACCTTGCGTCCGAAGTACAGCCGGGGGGGGGGGGGGGTACCACGGCCCCAGGCGCCCTGGCGGCGCGCCCCCCTTTGGCATATATTTAGAGCGTCCTTCGAAACCCTCGGGACGGGAACTCTTTTTCGCGATCTCATCTCTGTTCCGCCGCCGCCGCCGCTTCCAATATCGGGAGCACCAGGAGAACTCCTCCCGGCACCCTGCCGGAGGGGAGGATCACCATCGGGAGCCTCTCCACCACCATGGACGCCTCCCGGATGAGTTGTGAGTAGTCTCCCTTGGACCATGAGTCCATGACCAGTAGCTATGTGATGTTCTCTTCCCGTTCTTGTGCTTCACTAATTAGTCCTCGTGAGCTGCCCTACATGATCGAGGCACATATGTAATCCTTGTGCTGTTGCTATGATGAGTCTGCTGGGATCCGATGGATTATGAGATTATGTTCAGATTGTGATTGAGAAATATATTTGATCTACCTCTTTTATATTTATGTTCATAAGTAATTCTTGCATGTTCTCCGTTGTTATTTATTGCTTTGGCCAAGTAGTAGGTAGTGACTCCAAGAGGGAACGTTATGCTCGATTGTGGGTTCATGCCCCTCGATGACTAGCTTGAGTGACAGAAACATGAGTCTAGGGGATGTGCTGTTGCCACAAGGGGGAAAACAACGGTGCTTGTGCCCGCGGGTGCAAGGATTGTTTACTTTACGCAAAGTTCTTTTAATGCAGTTGTCTGTTGCTTTGAGTTTACACTATGGGTGGGACTCGCAACTTAATACCAGCGAGATGTTCTGGATAGATATCTCAAGGTGGATGATCAGTAGTAGATATTGATGGATTTCAGTCTACCTACTTTGGCGTACCGCCCATGCTTTGAACCTCAACCTTTCTTGCAATGTAGTCAGCATTGGTTTGCGTTCGTGGTCCTGTCAATTGCCCAGCTGTAATTTGTTTACCTCACATAGCTGTTTTATCGTCTTTTGGGAGAGAGACATCACTAGTGAACATCATGAGACTCCGGTCCATATTACCATCATTGATCACATCCGCTATTTACTTTTCGCTATTATTTACTATTGCAAACATTATCTATCACTACTATCATTTGCGTTTAATCCTTTGTGAACTACAAGTCCGGAGGGATTGACAACATCTCTGTACTCGTTGGGAGCAAAGTTATTTGTATCTGTGTGCAGGTCCACATTGATTGCTAATATCTGGCGCCGTTAGCAGTTGACACCTACTTGTTGAACCTAGGAGTCTCTGGGGATTCGATCCTTGGCATCTTTGCTAAGGGAAAAACTTCCACAACACTGCATCTCACACCTTCCACTTGGGGTAACCAACGAGGGGTTAGAGGCCCATCAAGGAGTTTTTCTGGCGCCGTTGCCGGGGACTCCACTCTTCAAGATAGGGGAGTTGCACGCTATCTTTTACCTTTGCTTCTTAGTCTTGTTAGTTTACCTTTCAGTTTTCTTTATGTCTTTTCACCAGTTATGCTTATGGACAACCTTGCTATTGGATCGTTGGTTGTGGGAAGACGCCCCACACCTGTGGTGGTTGTTCCTCCCCCTACTAAAATTGTGCCCTATAAAATACCAGCTGGTATTATCAATTATGTTTTGGCTAATCGTTATGCAGGAGACAGACATCCCGGTGAACACTTGCTATATCTGTCACAATTATGTTCATTATTTAAGCTTGCAGGTGTATCAAGGGAGTTTGTCATGAGGACATTGTTCGCCGTATCACTTATAGATAAAGCTTCAGATTGGTATAAGCTTCTCGATAACTCACACTTGCTTGATTGGCAAGAGCTTATGTCTCTCTTTTATACTAAGTTTTATCCTCTTCATGATGCTTATGTGGAGAGTAAGAGTACCTTTTTGCATGTGGATCATGGTAACAATGCTTTATGTGATGCTTATATTGTTGAGTTTATTCGTGATCCCACTAAAAATTATTATGAGAAGGGAACATATGCTTATAGATATTTCAATAATATTAAGTTCCCTCTCTTTATGTTGAAGGTTTTGAAGCTGCACTTGTTTTGTCTTCCTATGCTTATTGCTTTGTGCTTCAATGAATTATTCTATTGCAATATTCCTATGCATAGGAAGCATGTTAGGCTTAAATGTGTTTGTTATTTGCTTCTTGATGCTCTCTTTTTTCTTAAATTCTTATTCCTACAAGATCATCATTAAAGTCTTATGCCTAGCTTAAAGGCATAAAAGAAAGCGCTTTTGGGAGGCATCCCACATGAATAATTTTTTATATTTTTCTTTTGTTGTGTCTTGATGTTGTTTACTACAGTAGCATCATGATTGTATCTTTGCTTTTCATATTTTTGCCAAGTATAGCCTCTGATTGCTAGAAAGTTCAAAAGTTGCGAGGTGCTGTCCAGGAAACAGATTCTGTCCTTGGATAGAAAAATTCGTATAAAATCACTAGATCATCTTTTTTGTCTGAATTTTTTCGACAGCGTTCTCTATATAATTGTCGGGGAAGAACGTCCCTTCATGCGCTGCTTTGACATACTGCCGCATCTTCCTGAGTGGTGTTTCCAATTGCTTGTCCGTCCAAATGCACCACCTTGTTACAGGGTCCAAGGTTCCGCCAGCCCCGAAGAACCAAGTCCGGCAACGTTCTGGCCAGTGCATTGTCTCTGGTTCGATCCCTTTCTGAAGCAGATCATTCTCAGCCTTGGCCCACTTAGGCCGGGCTACGAGGTAGCCGCCCGACCCCGTGCGATGGTGATGCTTCTTCTTCGCAGCATTTATCCGGTTTGTCTCCGACATCTTCTGACTCTTTTCCGACTTCTTATGGGCCACAAATGCGGGCCAGTCATCTTTGATCTTCTCATATATGCCCACGAATTCTGGAGTCTTTTTATCTTTGACAAACGTATTCAGTTTTTTCTTCCATGCCCTGAATTGGTCTGCCATCTTCGAAAGTGCAGCAGACTTGATTAACTCCTCTTTAACTGGGTTCGCCGGATCAACCTCTCGTGGTAGGACGAAATTTGACTTCAGCTCAGTCCAAAGATCTTCTTTCTGCATATCAGTGACATAAGTCACCTAAGCGTCGTTTGCAGCCGGCTTTAACAATTGATGGATGCTGATCGGGATCTTGTCCCTAACCAGAACCACGCACTGATTAACAAATGCGTTCTTTGTCCGGATGGGTGCAATCGGCTCGCCGGAGCGCGAGATTTCTGAGATCTCAAACTTTTCATCCGGCCTCAACTTTTTCTTCGCTCCTCATCTCTTTACCGAAGATTTGCTCGATCCGGAGGGCTAGAAAAAGGAACAAAGACGAGAGTTAATGAATGAATCAATTAACTAGTCAGCACATGCTTAACTAACATATATACCTCCTGGCCGGACTCGGTTCGGTCACCGGAGCCAGCATCACGGTCTCCTTCTTGCACCGACATTGGGTCACCGGAGCCGTCCTCATGGTCTACTTCTTCCATGTGCATTGGGTCACCGGATCCATCAATATCATAGCCTAGATCTTCCAGCTGCAGCTCTTTTTCGACCTGCTCATCGGTGTCGTTGAGAAACGACAAGACGGCATTTTGTCCGTCTGCGATTATGTCCATCAACATCGCTTCTTGTGCTAGGTCTCGGGTGTTGTCGTCCATTGTTTCTACAAATATTTACAACATGCCAATTATTATTCAAACATGACAGATGGATATATTAATGGCAAACGTAGAACTAGCTTCAACCCTCGACTACTCGGCGATCCACAAACCCTAGACCCCCTCATGTCACATTTTGTCTAGTGTCAAAGGATTCAACAAAACCAATACTTCATCATCAGGCGAAAGTAACAGTAGCATGATGGTACGAAGCTCTCCAAAGTTTTTTTGGAACGGAGTCCCCGGATAAGATAATTCGTAACAAAAGACGGATTATCCTATCAGGGACTTCGTTCCAGAACAACTTTGCATAACTTCGTACCAAAATGCCCCGGTTACTTCTGGCAAATGATGAAGTCATGGAATTCTTCAATACTTTGACACTAGCTAGGCAACCTCTCTCGACCACTCGACCCCCGACTTCTCGGCGATCCACAACCCTAGACCCCCTCATGTCACCTTTTGTCTAGTGTCAAATGATTCAACAAAACCAATACTTCATCATTAGGCGAAAGTAACAGTAGCATGATGGTACGAAGCTCTCCAAAGTTGTTTTGGAACGGAGTCCCAGATAAGATAATCCGTAACAAAAGACGGATTATCCTATCAGGAACTCCGTTCCAAAATATCTTTGCATAACTTCGTACCAACATGCCCCGGTTACTTCT
>LR738712.1:756295288-756322739 GCA_902687465.1 Secale cereale
AAATTTCGCAAGTCCTGGTTATATAGGAGGGGCATTACTCCCGGTTGGTGGCTGGAACCGGGACTAATACCCCCCTTTAGTCCCGGTTGCTGCCACCAACCGGGACTAAAGGTCCCTTTTCAGCAGCCCAAAGGGCGGGAAGGAGGGGCCTTTAGTCCCGGTTGGTGGCAGCAACCGGGACTAAAGCCACCCTTTAGTCCCGGTTGGTGCCACCAACCGGGACTAAAGGCCTTGCTGCGGTGCGGTGGGAAGTTTAGTCCCACCTCGCTAGTTGAGAGAGGCCAACACCGGTTTATAAGCCCCGCTGCCTCTCTCCTCTCGAACTCCTCTAAACTGCAGGCCTAAGGGCCTAAACTGACACTGCTTTGCCTGTGGGCTTGCTGGGCTTTCTACGGGCCTGAATCCTGGCCCATGGTTGGGTTTCTAGTCGTATTCAGGCCGTGTGGGCCCAGTAAGTGGCATATTTTTTATTTTTTTCTTTGTTGCTTTATTTTTTAGTTTTGTTTCTACTTTCAACAAAATACTTACTGTTGCTATTTTTATTTATTTGTTTTCTTTGTTGCTTTATTTATTTTATTTTGTTTCTACTTACAAAAAAATACTTATTGTTGCTATTTTTTTCAAGTTTTATTGTTTCGTTTTCTGCATTATTTATTTTCTTTTGTTTTTTGCTTTATTTTTTAATTCTTTCTGGTAAAACCAATTACAAACTTTCTGTTAGTGCAAGTAGTATTCAAATTTGAATAGTTTAAATTTGAAATTATTTGTTTTCTTTGTTGCTTTATTTATTTTATTTTGTTTCTACTTACAATGAAATACTTATTGTTGCTATTTTTTATTTTTTTGCAAGTTTTTTTTGTTTTCTGCATTATTTATTTTCTTTTATTTTTTGTTTTATTTTTTAATTCTTTCTGGTAAAACCAATTACAAACTTTCTGTTAGTGCAAATTTGAATAATACAAACGGACAATGGTGTCATACTCGTTTGTTACAAAGTTGGCGTGGTATCATCATAATAGTTGCGGAAAAAAGTCTTCATTTTTTCTTCGCTTGTGTCATTTGCTTATTGCACCGTAACCATGGATAATCTTCATCGTTTATCAGGATGCTTGGGTCAGCCTTGACTTTGAAGGGAGGAATTTCATGAAACTTTTCATAATCTTCAGACATGTCTGTCTTGCCCTCCACTCCCAGGATGTCCCTTTTTCCTGAAAGAACTATGTGGCGCTTTGGCTCATCGTATGATGTATTCGCTTCCTTATCTTTTCTTTTTCTCGGTCTGGTAGACATGTCCTTCATATAGATAACCTGTGCCACATCATTGGCTAGGACGAACGGTTCGTCAGTGTATCCAAGATTTTTCAGATCCACTGTTGTCATTCCGTACTGTGGGTCTACCTGTACCCCGCCTCCTGACAGATTGACCCATTTGCACTTAAACAAAGGGACCTTAAAATCATGTCCGTAGTCAAGTTCCCATATGTCCACTATGTAACCATAATATGTGTCCTTTCCCCTCTCGGTTGTTGCATCAAAGCGGACACCGCTGTTTTGGTTGGTGCTCTTTTGATCTTGGACAATCGTGTAAAATGTATTCCCATTTATCTCGTATCCTTTGTAAATCAATACAGTCGAAGATGGTCCCCTGGACAACAAGTACAACTCATCACAAACAGTGTTGTCACCTTTGAGACGTGTTTCCAACCAACTGCTGAAAGTCCTGATGTGTTCACGTGTAATCCAGTCGTCGCACTGCTCCGGGTGTTTGGAGCGCAGACTGTTCATGTGTTCATGGACATACGGGGTCACCAATGTAGAGTTCTGTAGAACTATGTAGTGTGCTTGAGACCAAGAATATCCGTCCCTGCATATTATTGAGTCCCTTCCAAGCGTGCCTTTTCCAGTCAGTCTCCCCTCGTACCGCGATTTAGGGAGACCTATCTTATTAAGGCCAGGAATGAAGTCAACACAAAACCCGATGACATCCTCTATTTGATGGCCCATGGAGATGCTTCCTTCTGGCCTTGCGCGGTTACGAACATATTTCTTTAGGACTCCCATGAACCTCTCAAAGGGGAACATATTGTGTAGAAATACGGGCCCCAGAATGACAATCTCGTCGACTAGATGAACTAGGACGTGTGTCATGATATTGAAGAAGGATGGTGGGAACACAAGCTCGAAACTGACAAGACATTGCGCCACATCACTCCTTAGCCTTGGTACGATTTCTGGATCGATCACCTTCTGAGAGATTGCATTGAGGAATGCACATAGCTTCACAATGGCTAATAGGACGTTTTCCGGTAGAAGCCCCCTCAATGCAACCGGAAGCAGTTGCGTCATAATCACATGGCAGCCATGAGACTTTAGGTTCTGGAACTTTTTCTCTGCCATATTTATTATTCCCTTTATATTCGACGAGAAGCCAGTCGGGACCTTCATACTGAGCAGGCATTCAAAGAAGATTTCTTTCTCTTCTTTCGTAAGAGCATAGCTGGCAGGACCTTCATACTGCTTCGGAGGGATGCCGTCTTTTTCGTGCAAACGTTGCAGGTCCTCCCGTGCCTCAGCTGTATCTTTTGTCTTTCCATACACGCCCAAGAAGCCTAGCAGGTTCACGCAAAGGTTCTTCGTCACGTGCATCACGTCGATTGAAGAGCGGACCTCTAGGTCTTTCCTGTAGGGTAGGTCCCAAAATATAGATTTCTTCTTCCACATGGGTGCGTGTCCCTCATCGTCATTCGGAACAGCTAGTGCGCCGGGGCCCTTTCCAAAGATTACGTGTAAATCATTGACCATAGCAAGTACGTGATCACCGGTACGCATGGCGGGCTTCTTCCGGTGATCTGCCTCGCCTTTGAAATGCTTGCCTTTCTTTCGACATTGATGGTTGGTCGGAAGAAATCGACGATGGCCCAGGTACACATTCTTCCTGCACTTGTCCAGGTATATACTTTCAGTGTCATCTAAACAGTGCGTGCATGCGTGGTATCCTTTGTTTGTCTGTCCTGAAAGGTTACTGAGAGCGGGCCAATCGTTGATGGTCACGAATAGCAACGCTTTTAGGTCAAATTCCTCCTGTTTGTGCTCATCCCACGCACGTAAACCGTTTCCATTCCACAGCTGTAAAAGTTCTTCAACTAATGGCCTTAGGTACACATCAATATCGTTGCCGGGTTGCTTAGGGCCTTGGATGAGAACTGGCATCATAATGAACTTCCGCTTCATGCACATCCAAGGAGGAAGGTTATACATACATAGAGTCACGGGCCAGGTGCTGTGATTGCTGCTTTGCTCCCCGAAAGGATTAATGCCATCCGCGCTTAAAGCAAACCATACGTTCCTTGCGTCCTTTGCAAACTCCTCCCAGTACTTTCTCTCGATTTTTCTCCATTGCGACCCGTCAGCGGGTGCTCTCAACTTCCCGTCTTTCTTACGGTCCTCACTGTGCCATCGCATCAACTTGGCATGCTCTCTGTTTCTAAACAAACGTTTGAACCGTGGTATTATAGGAGCATACCACATCACCTTCGCAGGAACCCTCTTCCTGGCGGGCTCGCCATCAACATCACCAAGGTCATCTCGTCTGATCTTATACCGCAATGCACCGCATACCGGGCATGCGTTCAGATCGTTGTATGCACCGCGGTAGAGGATGCAGTCATTAGGGCATGCATGCATCTTCTGCACCTCCAGTCCTAGAGGGCATACGACCTTCTTTGCTGGGTATGTACTGTCGGGCAATTCGTTATCCTTCGGAACCTTCTTCTTCAATATTTTCAGTAGCTTCTCAAATCCTTTGTCAGCCACAGCATTCTCTGCCTTCCACTGCAGCAATTCCAGTACGGTACCGAGCTTTGTGTTGCCATCTTCGCAATTGGGGTACAACCCTTTTTTGTGATCCTCTAACATGCGATCAAACTTCAGCTTCTCCTTTTGACTTTCGCATTGTGTCCTTGCATCGACAATGACCCGGCGAAGATCATCATTTGGTTCCTCTTGATCTTCAGCAGCTTCACCCGTTGCAGCATCATTGGGCACATCGTCTGGTTCCTCTTGATCTTCACCAGCTCCCCCCATTGCAGCATCACCGTATTCAGGGGGCACATAGTTGTCGTCGTACTCTTCTTCTTCGCCGTCTTCCATCATAATCCCTATTTCTCCGTGCCTCGTCCAAACATTATAGTGTGGCATGAAACCCTTGTAAAGCAGGTGGGAGTGAAGGATTTTCCGGTTAGAGTAAGACATCGTAATCACACATTTAGTGCATGGACAACACATAAAACCATTCTGCTTGTTTGCCTCAGCCGCATTTAGAAACTCACGCACGCCCTTAATGTACTCGGAGGTGTGTCTGTCACCGTACATCCATTGCCGGTTCATCTGTGTGCATTTATATACAATTAAGTGTGTCAAAAACCATTATAGAACATCATAAATAGATAATTAAGTGACCAAATGGATAAAAGTTCATCATCACATTAAAACCAAAGTACATACATATATAGTTCTCATCTAACAACATATAGCTCTCCATACACATCGAAACAATGTAAAACATTTCAACGTGAAAACAAATGCTATCATAATCGCAACCAAGGTAACAATTGATCCAACGGCATAATGATACCAAGCCTCGGTATGAATGGCATATTTTCTAATCTTTTTTATCTTCAACCGCATTGCATCCATCTTGATCTTGTGATCATCGACGACATCCGCAACATGCAACTCCGATATCATCTTCTCGTCCACAATTTTTTTATTTTTTCCTTCAAGAATTTGTTTTCTTCTTCAACTAAATTTAACCTCTCGACAATACGGTCCATCTTGATCTTGTGATCATCGATAACTTCCGCAACATGCAACTCCAATTCCATCTTCTCCTCCTCCATTTTTTCCAATTTTTTCTTTAACGAAATGTTTTCCTCTTCAACTAAATTTAACCTCTCTACAAGAGGGTCGGTTGGAATTTCCGGTTCAACTACCTCCTAGACATAATAAAACATCTATGCATGTCAGGTTGGTCGGCATAACTATCATAAGCACTAAAACAAATAGTTATAAATTAAAGATAATATACCACATCCGAATCGTAGACCGGACGAGGGCCCACGTGGGCGGATATCAAAACCATCGCACTATATAATAACAAGCAATAATAAATGTAAGAAAATTAGACAAATATCTATCTAAAGAAATAATAAAAGTAAGAAAAGCATGGACATAACAAGAGGCTCACCACGGTGGTGCCGGTGACGAGATCGGCGGGGGCGATCGACGGCGGCGAAGACGGGGACGGGACGTGACGGACCGCTAAACCTAGACAAATCTCGGAGAAAATAGAGCTTCGAGAGGAGAAAAGCTTAACTAGTGTGGCTCGGGCATTCCACCGAACACGTTGTGTGCATAGGAGGTGAGCTAGAGCACCACTAACCCCTCTCCCCCTCGGCCAGAAAAAAAACAGAGCAGTGAGCTCTGCTCTTGAGTGAGGGGGTTTATATAGGCAACTCACTGGTCCCGGTTGGTGCTACAAACCGGGACTAAAGGGGTGCCTTTGGTCCCGGTTCATAACACCAACCGGGACCAATAGTGGTGGGCCAGGAGCAAGAGCCATTGGTCCCGGTTTTTAGCTCCAACCGGGACCAAAAGGTCCAGACGAACCGGGACCAATGGCCCACGTGGCCCGGCCGGCCCCCTAGGCTCACGAACTGGGTCCAGTACCCCCATTAGACCCGATTCTAGATTGAACCGGGGCTAATGGGCTAGACCAATGCCCTGTTTTCTACTAGTGGAGGCGGCCTAACCCAGACCACCTTTTCTCTTTCTTTATTCTTTTTTCTCTCTCTTCATCTCCATCTATTACATATAAGAAAGACAACACGGAGCATGGCTGCATGCACGAACAAATAGGGGCTCAAAACGAGCACGCTCTGACACTCGCCAACACACATGACACTTAATTTTCTGGGTCAACAGGTCATATAGTGTGTTTGCTTGTCTTGTGCTCTCTTGGAATTTTATCTTACAGAACATTATATATCTACAAGCGGTGGACTGTACAGACCTGGGGTAGCTAGGGTATCCATAACTAATTTTGCAACGGGTGTTGTCTCTTACTTCCATGTAGACCATATCACAAATGATTCCAGATCAAGGAAAGGCATAAATCATGATGAATTGTTTTGCTGACTGGTGTTCCATAACCATGCTAAACCACAACAACATCATATCCACTAATTTCATATATTAGCATGTCTTTCATGTATGAACATGCACGCCATCTGACCATTAATTTTAGAGACGAGGTGGGGATATGTTTATCACTAGAATTGTAATGAGAGGAGCATCGTTAATGGTTGCTGCAAGTTTCAAGCTAGCAATAAGAGTGTATATATAGACAAGTTTGCATCGAAGGTGGTGCGCCAGTGACAGGAGGTGAGAAGGTATGTAATGTATTTGTCTTCCGGTGTCTTCTCTTAAGATATCAAGTGATTGAGGCGTCGTTAGCCCAATAAGATATGATGGTGGAGATGGCTTCAACCATGGGTTTGCTGGCGAGTGTACACCAATAAGGCTATGTCAATGTGCACATGCGTCGTGTCATTGCTGATGATGCTGGATTGAAGTTTTGCTTTCGGTGAAAGAATCCTGAGATCAACCTTGGGTGAGACTAGCCCTTAATGACACACGTATGGCGATTCCTTCTTGAAGGTGTAATCTAGAAGTTGTGTTTGTTTTGGTTATCTCGGATCAGCTTGGCTTTTATCTTAATCTTAGTGGTTATCTTATGACTATCCCGAGGCATGAGGCCTCAGTTTTTTTATTTCTAAGTCATTGTAGTTCGTGTGGTGGATTTTCAATAATAAATAATATATGGTTGTGTATATCACTCGATCCAGTGGACGGGATTATCCTCCTTTTCGAAAATACAAGTTCGTATGAACAGTTTGTGTAGTTTGTTACTTAACCTGATAAGAAATCCAACATTCAAGTAAAGAACCATTGGCATGCAGGTATATGGAATGGGAACTCTGATCCAATCCCAAAGTGTCTTCGTATGTAGATTTGATAAACTCTCATACAATCCCAAAGTTTCTATGTATCTTGCTTTGTTACTTGCCAATGTATATAGATTTGATAAACTCTGGTCCAATCGCAAGGCCGCTTCACATTTGCAAAATTGAAGTGCCTTTAAAGATAAAAGATTTCGTGTGGTTTGTTCACAAGAAGGTTACTCTGACTAAAGATAATTTGGCAAAACGTAGTTGGGTTGGTAGTAAACGGTGTTGCTTTTGTGGTCAATATGAATCAATCCAACATATGTTTCTCAAATGTCCACTAACCAAGTTACCGTAGCGCATAGTGCATGTGACCTTTAATGCCAGTTCTCCTAATACCATAACCTATTTGGGACAGGGTTAAATGGGATAGTGCCTAAATTAGCATCCCATATTTGGGTCGCAGTGTGCATTACTTTGGGCCATATGGAACGCTGGAATGACCTAATTTTTAATAGACAAAATATCACAATTGTTTTGCAAGTCATCTACAGAGCAAGTGGTTGGATCCGTACGGGGTCGTTACTCGGTCTTGCGAAAGTCAAGGAGCATATGGCTTATGGGCAGTGGCGGAGCTACAAGGACAAAACTGGGCAGGGCAAGCTAGTGAAGAGCACACAACTTTTTTAAAATTTGAACCCTATACTATTTCAGTAGGCATAGTCAGTATGGAGATGTGTAATTGTTCTCATTGATTACACGATGCACACACATATTTATGTACATATATATATATATATACTAGTATTAAACAAAAGAAGCCATATATAGTAGTTTACCACCAGTCATGGTGTTACATTATCTAAAAAAATGGTGTTACATATACTACAACTCGGCTTTCCGATCCGCCCTGCTTCTAAAATACTAGTACTAAACACAAGATGCCAACGTAGTGTACCACTAGTCATGGTCATCATGGTGTTACATATACTTTAAATCAACTTTCCGATCCGCCATGCTTCTAAAATCGTCAATGATATCTTCATAGTTGTATTTATCCAGAATCTCACCCTCTACATTAACTAGCAAGTTGTTGGCAAGATGATCATCTTCCATCTTATTCCGCAACCTTGTGTTAATGATCTTCATACTAGGAAATGCACGTTCAACACTCTCTGTAGAAATTGGGAGAGTAATAAGCAAACGAAGTAGCCTTTCAATCAAATTGAACTTATTATGTCTTTATGTTTCCACAAAGCATCGGCAAAGATCAATTAAGGTTGATAAATGTTTCGTATGTTCATCCTAAGAAATATGCAAAAGATAATGTTTTAGTTGTATTTATAATACATAGATATCTTGCATGGAAAAGTTTGCTAGTTCGTATTTTTTCACCATCTCACAAATGTCACTAGCTTTGAAGTCTCTAAATCTTTTTCTAGGAATCAAGGTGGCACTTGTAGATAGAATATACATTAACTTCTCATTGAATCTCCGATTTAATTCAAATAGTTGAGTATCCATCGTTGCAAAGAGTAATTCCACTCGAAAGTAATTATCCATGGTGAACTGAATAGGCTGATGATGGGCACGGCCACCATGCGGTATGTAAGTTTCCTTGTAGTCAGGAATGTTGATGGAATGGCTTGTAGAAAATTCAATAACCATGACAATAAATTCTCCATCTCTATCGTCCCATCTTAGGTGTTGAAGACGCTCTTTTGTCGAGGACACTAGACGAACAACATTCACAATATCTTGTGGCTTTATCCGTAAGACTTGGCCAAGTAGCTCAGTTATCTCATATATTTATTTCATCAAACATAAGATAAATATGAACTCAAAGGAGGACAAGTAGTCAAAACAACTGTCTGCATCCGCACAAATTGAGCCAATGGATCTATCAGCAGCTATATCTTCGATAACAGAAACAACAACATCAAACATCTTCAAAAGACTGTAAACGTTACCAAAATGAGAACCCCAACTTATGTCTCCTGGGCTCTTAAGGTTGCAGATCTGATTTAAATCTTGCCATGTCTCAATGCTATAATTAGTGATTGCAGTTTCTAGTTCAACTAGATGTGCATGATGGAGCTCATCATGGTACTTCGAAGAGGAGTTAGAGGTGTTTGTGATTTAGACCAATTTCTGAAATAATTGGGAAACAGTAATCACTTCTTTGGATGCATCAACAAGATCAAGCTGCAAGCGATGGGCATTCTTTGAGAAATAGAGCATGTAGTCCATTCAAATCACTTCTCACATTGCTAGCCCCGTCATAACCTTGTCCTCGAAGGTTCTGGATGTCAAAACCATGGTTTGGTAAGACATAGGTCAGCTTATTCTTAAGTTTCAAAGACTTCGTGTTTGCTACATGCATCAAGTCAAAGAACTAAGTACTGTTGTTCCGCATGAGCTCATCTGATGCGGTGCTATAGATGATTGTACTTGTATATACGGTCTGCTTGCCTCTACTAATTGGCGTTGTCATCAACTTGAACGAAGAGTCATAGACTAGAGTGATTTCGGGTAAAGCTTTCCAGAAGTCGGGAATGGAAAACCTGATTAATGCAAAGGAGATCCCAATTGCGTACGTGCATATATATTACTTTCGTGTGTTGTTGCAACTAGCACACGAAAGAGTTCGTTCCTCTGAATTTCTTCAACCCCTCACGTCGGGAATTAAGCCTTGTACAGATTATGCATTTGGATTTAATTTCTAAGTATCTCCAGATCAGAGAATGCATGAAAGAACCTGGACGTCCATTGAGCACTCCTGGTGTCTCATATTCCCTATTGATGTTTAACATCTCTTCTCATCTCGACTGTGCCACTTGATAATATATTTTACAGCTACAGAAAAGTGTAGGTGACCTACCATAGCTTGATTCTACTCGGTGGAAGATTGAGCATCAATATATATGCACCCAACTGAGCAATTAATCAACAATGGACAGCATAAATTGGAAACGACTGAGATGAAAATAATCGGTAGATTGATGTACAATATTGTTGGATCGTATTTACTAGGCCTAGTTGAGACTCGATGCCCCACCGCCTTTCAGGCCCTACTCCTCCTTGTTGGAGTCCACGACATGTGTGTCTTCAGTGGACGTGAGGTCGATGACGAGCATGGACGGGCTAGCCTCGTCGTTTTACCGGCGTCAATGAAGCGCAGTTGTCAGCGCGAACGCCGGGCGGCAGCTTGCATTCTGGTCTGGGTTTTGTTGTGCGGCCAGCACCACTGCTACGTCCCGCCGTGCCATGACAGCGTTGCAGGCGGTGAGCGAGCGTGGTCTCGTACGACGCTCGATGCTCTGCGACGAACTTGGTGTTCTCGGTGACCATGGCTTCCACGGATTTCACGTACGCGAGCTCACCATAGATTTGGTCCACCGTCAAATGGTGCTTGTCTAGGAGGGAGAGGTTATTCCGCCGCTCCTGTCGCTCTGTCGGAACTCCAACACTGGTTGTGGCGCCTGCTATTCGTCCACCATGGTGGCATTGAAGTGCACTTATGCTTCTTCCATGGTCAAGCTGGCATGGAACAAAGTTGTCAGTCGCACTGACTCATCGTCTGAGGCTATCCCCATCGTCAGATCGTCGTCATAGACCTTTGTGGAGTTGGCTGGCAGGCCGTCCTCTATCTGCCTCACACAATGGCCCCGCCAGTGCCAGGTGGCCACAAGGGAGTCCAGCTCGTGCTTTTGCTCGGTCGAGAGACTCTATCACAACGGGTTAGAGCTTGCGGTCATGACAGAGGTGGTGGACCATGGAGGATGTGAAGCGGGTTGTGGTGTGACGCCTACTCTTTATTTATGCCATCTATAAGACTGTTTAAGCTACGGTCTTATTGCGAATATTTCACAGCTATCAACACTTGGTCTATACCAAGTTCACAGGAATCTCTTTTCCGTCCGGTCCCCGAGGTCCAACTCTAGCCATACGATTCGGCTTGATCCCGGTGTAGCGTGTTTTCAGCATCGCCCATGCCTCTCGTGCACCTTCACGGCATGTTGAAGCCTTCTGTAGCTCAAAACGACGCCGGGCACCTTTGAACAGGTTCGTCAACTCCTCCATACTTTCTGGAGGGGCATCAGATGGCCATAAGGCTTTGACCATATTCTTCATGGCTTTCTGAGCCCGCTCATGCACTATGGAAAGCGCTTTTAGTAAGTGGACTCTAAATTCGGATACATCTTCTTCATGACGCTCGGTTAACAGACCTACAAGAACAGCATTATAATACTCTGAATTACCGGATAATATGAGTTCCGTGGACGGTTCAAAGGTCATACCGAATGTGCCGTCTTTCAACTTTTTATTTTCTTTTAGTGCACCGATAATTGAGCCTTTAAGCTCTTTATCTCTTCGGCTTGCTTATCATTTTCCTCCTCCAGTTTGTTCTTTTGATCAATGGTCCGTGCTAGTACTCGATGACCGGCTGCTTCTTGCCTCTCAGCATATTCCTGGGCTTTCTTGGCAGCCTTCAAGCTCTCTTCGAGTTGACCTATAGATTTTGCTCCTAAAATACAACAATGTATGCTTTAACATCATTGCAGCGGATCATATTTTTTGGTTACTATTTTTCCTTTCCTTGAGCTCCCCTCATGAATTTCTTCACTTCCTCTAGCTCTGTGGTGGCGGCATTTAGCTTTGTCCGACTTGTATCAAGCTCTCGGGATAGCGCGTTGTTCCTCTCTTTGAGAACCTGCGGTCATAACGATCCTTAAATCAGTTGGACTAACTGCTTCACGTCTCGAGGGCTACTAGCATATATCTATTAAATTTACACAAACTCTTGCCTGCATATCCTTCGGAAACAGTTGAGCAACTCCTACAAGTCTGTCTCGGGCGGCTCGGATATATGCATCCACGCAGCTGAAGGCATTGAATTCCTGCTCAGTGAAAGCTAGAGCACGCATGGCCTCTTTTAGTCGTCGATGATTCATCGCGCTCTCCAGTTCGGAGTTTGTGATGGATACGTCATCCGAATCCTCATGAGGTGGATAATTTGGCGCCGCATCCGTATTGGCTCTCGCCTGGTTGATGAGTCGGGTGCCGGATTAGCTGGTGATCGGCTAACTGGGTCTTTGGACACAGTTCGCCGTATGCTCCTTCTGAAATAAGACGGGAGAAGAAGTGTGACAATCTGGTTTTATGCATGGTCACATATTAAAGGTTATACCTCTTCGATGAAGGAGGGGGCTCGACAGCGCTCCCAGTATCTGATACGTCCAAAACGTATATATAATTTCTGCTTGCTCCATGCCACTTTTGGGTGATATTGCTATGATATTTATACACTTCCATACACTTTTGATCATGTTTGGACTAACCTACTAATCCAGTGCACCCAGTGCCAGTTTCGGTTTTCGGCTGTTTTGTATTTCAGGTTTTCACATTACGAGAACTATCAGGAAAAATCCAGAAAAATTATATAAAAAATCAACGTTCCTGAACCTACCTTGCGCCCGAAGTACAGCCGGGGGGGGGGGGGGCACCAGGGCCCCAGGCGCCCTGGCGGCGCCCCCCCCTTTGGCATATATTTAGAGTGTCCTTCGAAACCCTCGGGACGGGAACTCTTTTTCGCGATCTCATCTCTGTTCCGCCGCCGCCGCCGCTTCCAAGATTGGGAGCACCAGGAGAACTCCTCCCGGCACCCTGCCGGAGGGGAGGATCACCATCGGGAGCCTCTCCACCACCATGGACGCCTCCCGGATGAGTTGTGAGTAGTCTCCCTTGGACCATGAGTCCATGACCAGTAGCTATGTGATGTTCTCCTCCCGTTCTTGTGCTTCACTAATTAGTCCTCGTGAGCTGCCCTACATGATCGAGGCACATATGTAATCCTTATGCTGTTGCTATGATGAGTCTACTGGGATCCGATGGATTATGAGATTATGTTCAGATTGTGATTGAGTAATATATTTGATCTACCTCTTTTATATTTATGTTTATAAGTAATTCTTGCATGTTCCCCATTGTTATTTATTGCTTTGGCCAAGTAGTAGGTAGTGACTCCAAGAGGGAACGTTATGCTCGATTGTGGGTTCATGCCCCTCGATGACTAGCTTGAGTGACAGAAACATGAGTCTAGGGGATGTGCTGTTGCCACAAGGGGGAAAACAACGGTGCTTGTGCCCGCGGGTGGAAGGATTGTTTACTTTACGCAAAGTTCTTTTAATGCAGTTGTCTGTTGCTTTGAGTTTACACTATGGGTGGGACTCGCAACTTAATACCAGCGAGATGTTCTGGATAGATATCTCAAGGTGGATGATTAGTAGTAGATATTGATGGATTTCGGTCTACTTTCTTTGGCGTACCGCCCATGCTTTGAACCTCATCCTTTCTTGCAATGTAGTCAGCATTGGTTTGCGTTCGTGGTCCTGTCAATTGCCCAGCTGTAATTCGTTTACCTTACATAGTTGTTTTATCGTCTTTTGGGAGAGAGACAGCACTAGTGAACATCATGAGACTCCGGTCCATATTACCATCATTGATCACATCCGCTATTTACTTTTCGCTATTATTTACTATTGCAAACATTATCTATCACTACTATCATTTGCGTTTAATCCTTTGTGAACTACAAGGCCGGAGGGATTGACAACCTCTCTGTACTCGTTGGGAGCAAAGTTATTTGTATCTGTGTGCAGGTCCACGTTGATTGCTAATATCTGGCGCCGTTAGCAGTTGACACCTACTTGTTGAACCTAGGAGTCTCTGGGGATTCGATCCTTGGCATCTTTGCTAAGGGAAAAACTTCCACAACACTGCATCTCACACCTTCCAGTTGGGGTAACCAACGACGGGTTAGAGGCCCATCAGTATCTTTTCGCTTTGAAGGCTCGCCCTACGTAGGCGCCATCTTCTTAGGAGCCGCCCTCGATGCAGTACGGCTCTCTGAGCGCCGACCCTTTGGAGCACGAGTCAGTGCAATCGGTGAGGCGCAAGGGGAGGGCTTCTTTTTTAGGATGTCTTCTGGGTACTTACATCGGAGGAAGGGAGAAGGCCGGGGTAATCGACCATAACAGCAACTTCCGAGCCATCAAGACTTGCTTGACAAAAGATTCCATTATCAAGCTATATAAATATATTCGGATCCTCATGGAATTCGGGGTCTTCGTTGCGAGCATAATCCTATGGTTGTGGGGAGGGGCAATGAACCTTTTCGACCACCTTCCTCCATGTCTGTTTTAAAACGTCTGGAATAATTTGATTAGCACATCTCAATAATGAGGTTGGATAATGTTGATAATCAAATAACTTACCCATTAGATAGGGTTATACATGGAAAAACTTTCCCGACAATTTAAACGGGCAAAGTCTTCTTTCTCACCCTTATAAAGATCAGCCGGAATGGCGGCCAAGGCGGCTGGGCTATCCGGGCCCTCGCGCATGTAACGAGACGCGTCGTCCGTTCCATTGTAACACTATAAAGGGTGCACCCTAGATTGAAGGGGCTGGATGCATCACTTTATTGCGATGGCCATGACTTCGATTATCAAGAGTTTGGAATGGGCAAGTACCTTGACCTTGTTAACTAACCTCTTAACATCCTCACTGTCTACTTGCTTGGGGCTCCGGGGGCGCCAATTGAAGCGTTTCTTTAAAGGAGCGCTGGAGAATTCGGGAAGTCCACGCCGAACTGGACCAGGAAGGGGAACGTCCTCAATGTAAAACCATTCCGAAGTCCATTCTTCGGATTCCTCCTTGGGAGTTCCGACGAGGTAACCTGTTCCGGCTATGCGCCATACTTCGACGCCGCCCACTTCAAATATGGAACCCCCTTGGGAATGAGGGACGAGGCAGAAGAACTTTCTCCACGGTTCGAAATGAGCCTCGGAGCCTAAAAATGATACGCAGAGAACGACGAAAACCGAAATGTGCAGGATAGAACCTGGTGTGAGTTTGTGCAGCTGGATCCCGTAGATTTCCAATAGACCTCTGAGGAAGGGGTGGATCGGAAATCCTAAGCCCCTCAGAAGAAACAAGATGAAGCACACCCTCTCCTCCTTATTGGGGTTGGGGAAATTTTCTTCTAGTACCTCGTTGCCGTTCAAGGACAATCTCCTGCACGGAGACTAGATCTGCGAGAGGTAGATATCCCTTTGTCTGAAGTCGATTCAGCTGGAGGTGAGACACTGAACAGCTCCCCCAATCACCCGCTTCAGGGCCATGAGGGTGCGAGGAAAAGTTAGGGGTGTTTGTCATGCTTTGAAGTTTTTTGTGGTTTGCTCTGATGCTCCTTGCACGATGTGGAATGGCATTTGGGGGATCTGACCTCCCTAAATAGATACCGCCCGTACATCATAAGGGGATTATTTGTAAAAAATAACATTGTGGACCATTCGCATTTGCCCGGTTCGTGGAAATCGAGGCGACGACGGGAAGGAATCATAAAGGTAGGGTATAAAGGTCAAAGTCGGGTTGTCGTCACTGCGGAGTATGATAAAGAACCCGCCTTGCAAAGCCGAAGACATGAAACCGGATACTACATCGTCATTGAAGGCAAGTTCGGGGGCTACTGAGGGAGTCCTGGATTAGGGGGTTCTCAGGTGTCCGGTCTATTCGATATGGGCCGGACTGATGGGCCATGAAGACAAAGAAGAAGACCACCCCCCTGTCCGGATAGGACTCATATGTGCGCGGAATGGGAAGTTTAGTGTCCGGGTGTAATACTTCCTTTCTCTATGAACCGACTCTGTACAACCCTAGACCCCTCCGGTGTGTATATAAAGCGGACGGTTTAGTACATATGGAGGATTAGAATAATCAGAGGCTAGACGGCTAGGGTTTAGCCATTACGATCTCGAGGTAGATCAACTGTTGTAACTCCTATACTCATCAAATACAATCAAGCAGGACATAAGGTTTTACCTTTTTGAGAGGGCCCGAACCTGGATAAACATCGTGTCCCTGTTGTCCCTCATTATTATCAATCCTTAGACTCACATATTGGGCCTCCCTATCCAAGATCTGCCAATATTCACACCGACAGTGCCCATGCCGTAATTAGGCATTTGCTTTCTGGAAAAAGACAATAATCACAAACTGCAATTGCCACTCCATATGATCATCCGTCATTAATCACCGTCCTATTTGTTAGGATTTAATTTATATTGTAATTAATGAGATAATCCTCCCTTGTATGGCGGAACGTGCGTTGCCAATCCGGCCAGCGTCACGATGGTTTCCTCGCTCCCCATCGAGTGGACGCGCCTCTTCGCTCGCGGCCCCTCCCGTTGTATATAAGGATTGATCATCAATGAAATTGATACGGATTGGATTCATTTGCAATCTGTCTACTAACACGTTATCAGCACTTCGCTCTTCGCAGGGAGAATAAATCCCCGCGGTTACGCACGAAGAACGACACGGCAGTCCCGGCGTGGAAGCCCTCGGCGGCTTGGCGCTAGCGCGGAACGGGACGACGACCATTGCCGTGCGTGGAAACCGGAACGGCCATGGCGCGAGGGCAGCCGACGCGACACAGGGACGACGCTGGGTGGCGGTGCTGGTGCACGGCCGGCGCGCAGCGACATAGCACAGGCCACAGAGAGAAGAAAAGAGAAGATCAGCGGCAATTGCGACAACGAGGATGACCACGTCCGGTGCATGGCGGCGCTGCCTCGCTCCTTTCAGTGCCGCCGCGTTGCAACCATGGGCGGCGACAATGCGAGATGCCTGGCGAGACTCGGCTGCCTGCTGCAAGAAGAGATGCGCCAGATAAGGCATGCATGTACCAGTACAGGAATTCAATCAGGAGCGAGAATCACTTCATCGAAGATTGAATCCGGCACTTGCACCTGAACAATGGATGAAGCAGCATACTACAAGAAAGTGGAGACATGATGAGAAGCAGATATGAATGGAGCGCAAAATGGCAAAAGTCATTTCTTGGAGAATGACAAAGCTAGCAGCTCTGAAGATTGCTATGGCGTGGCCATATGACTAACGTTGAAAAGAAATCTGATACTTTCAAGCATTTGGTGGGCCTGGAAGTGCAATCAATTGGCACGAGCAATAAGGCTCATGGGAAAAGAAATGTTGGAAGCCATGCCCAGACTCAGCAAAACGAAGATCCACTACTTAGTGTCGATGACATGCTAATGGACTTCGCTACCCGTGATATACAATGTATGTATTTCTATATGAGTTCAATCATATCTTGACATTGGTTTCTTTCTCTATAGAAGCCTAATGGAATAATCCAGTTGAGAAGAAAATGTGTTAGTAGAAACTAGGTCTATTAACATGATACTAAGGGAGATTAAGTATTTCCAGACTCTTGAGAAGAGTAGTGGAAACATCATGACAATTGTTGGTCGTGATGAGGTCATTGTTGGTTCTGGTCAAACCATAACTGCACTCCCTACGGGTACTATATGATAATCATGGATGCATTCATGCATCAAGATTCTACTTGTACCTTGCTGAGTTATAAGGATATCCGCAATGGTTTCTATGTTGAAACTCGTATAGTGAGTGAGGTTGGAAGCCTACTCATGACTCAACAAAAAGGATTTGAATGAAATCCTAGAGTAAAGGTCTTCTCTATCTTTTGGATTAATATGCTATACATACATTAAGTTGGATACGCATTTGGCGTACAAGATAATTTTCTAGAATCTTGATAAGTTCAAGATATGGCATAGTTGCCCGGGTCTCCCTAGTATTGGGATGATAAGAAAATTATTGATGGTTCTACTACACACGTCTAATGATTTGAATTTTCTAAATTCATTGGATTATGTATGCATGATAAGTGTAGACTGGCAAATTGATCACAAGGCCATCATATATAAAGATAAAGGATAAGCCTGTAGATTTCCTTGTAAAGGAGATGCATGTGATCCAATTCAACCATTATATGAAATATTGAGATATTTCATACTGCTTTTGGATGCATCGGCAAGATGGTCCAATGTGTGTATTACTTCCGTAAGGAACCATGTTTTTACAAAGCTTATTTCTCAAATCATTAATTTGAGAGCAAATCATCCTGAGCACAGGATAAAATCCATGAGAATGGATAATGCTACGAAATTTAGTTCGTGAGCATTTGATGATTACTACCTAGGTTGAGGCATAGCTGTGGAGCATTTGGTACTTTGTGTACATACCCAGAATGGTCTTGCGGAATCACTTGTCAAACAAGATATGTTGATAGCAAGATTGCTCCTACAGAATTATAATCTCCCAACATCTAGTTAGGGGCATTGCAGTTTTACGTATTGCATATACAAATTCGATGAGCTGCATATTATATGGTCTCCCCATTGCAGTTAGTACGTGGAAATAAGTAAGTATTTCCCATCTGCGATAATTCGGTTGTGTTGGATACATACCGATTTCACCACCGCAGTGTACATATATTGGCCCTCATAGAGAAATGGGGATCTATGTGAGGTACAGTTCTTCGTCAATCATAAAGTACCTTCAGCCCTTAGAAGGGGACTTGTTTATGGCCCGGTATACTTGTTGTATTTTGATGAGGACATTTTTCCCGGCATTAGGGGGAGATAATAACCACATTGAATGCCGGGAAATAGAATAAGGTGTGAATAGACATCTAGTCCTTAGGTCCACGTACGAATGAGTCTGAACTGAAGGTTCAGAAGATTATCAATTTGCAAAGTATCACAAATAATCTGCCAGCTGCATTTACTAAGTATATAGGTGTCACAAAGTAAAATGTTCCCATAGTGAATGTATCAGAGAGAGTGGATATGACCCATAGGTCCATTCGGCCACCGATGAGGGGGAGGAATCTGGACACAAGAGGACAAGGCTTCATGGAAGCGTCCAAGGGGAATGAGGAATCCTCAAATAGTAAATGCAGGTCAACTTTATGCTGATATTCAATCAGGGGTTGAAGGACACCTGAAAAATGTTGGATACATCCATAACCCGGCATGAGTGTGCACACAAATTTTTGTGCTGGGGCATCGGAAGACCTTGACTCAACTATTGTGGGAAATCACGAAGAGTCAAAAGGTATTGATGAAATCTCCACTATGTTTATGGATTTAGGAGAATCATATAATACAAAGACTACATTATGTCGACATTTATTTCTTCCTGAGAATTGCAAAATACCTTGAATTGGATCTAGAACTTAAGTCCATGCATGGCTGAGTGTCTTGGACATTCTGGTTGATCCAAAGGAAGGCAACAATTGAGGAGGCGCTCGTTCTCAAGAAGAGAGGATATTGACCTGATCAGTAATATCCACTCCTCTCAATGCGTTCCTTGGAGGAGCACAATTGGTTTTTGTTCATGAGAAATGAAAACCAAGAGGTGGTGAGACATGAAGCGAAGCTTGTAGCACATGGGTTCACGCAGAGACCTGTCATCGTTTATGATGATTCATATTCTCCTATTATGAGTGGATTAACGTTCCGATATTTCATATCACTGGCAGTGAATAATGAATTTGTTTAGCAAACTGATGGATGTTGTGACTTCATAGTTGTATGAGTCACTTGATTCAGATATCTCTATTATAATTCTTGATGGAATGAAGATTCTGAATTTATTCACAACATGTATTGTGAAAGCTTCAAAGGTCATTTTATGACTTGAAGTAGTTGGCAAGGATGTGGTATAACCGACTGAGTGAGTTCCTTTATTATAAGGTTACTCTAACATAGATGATTATTCATGTATGTTCATCAAGAAATCCAAAGAGGGATTTTATACATTTTCTGTGTATGTTGATGATCTAGTATCATTGGAGCTACACAAGAGACACATGATACAATCATAGCATCTTAAGACGGAGTGTAAGATATAAGGTTTGGTTGAGACCAAACTTTGCTTGAGTTTGCAACTTGAGCATATTCCTTCGGGAATACTTGTTCATCAGTCTACATTTATCCAAAAGATTGTTGAAAGTTCAACATGGATAAGTCATATCCATTAAAGAACTATGGTTTTGAGATCTCTGGATTACTAGAGATAATGACCCATTAAGGCCTAATGGCAGTTATAAAGAGATATTTGGACTTGAATTTCCATATCGCTATGCAATGAGAGCATGGGTGTATCTAGCAAACTGCACCAGGCCTGGTATGCCATTAGTAGTGAATTTATTGGCTAGATACAATACATCACTGATAAAAAGGCATTGGGTTGGTGTGAAGAATATTTCTGGATATCTTCTAGCCACCAAAATCTTGGTTTGTTTCTTGAGAAAAATCAAGATATGACCGTGGTTGGATATTGTGATGCCGGGCATATATCATATCCCCATAATCCCGGATCACGGACTGGTTTTGTCTTCTCAAATGGAGGTATTGGAAGTTGAGAAGAAGAAGAAAAAACTTTAGTGGCTGCATCCACTAATCATTCTGAAATCATTGTTTTGTATGAAGCAACGCATAGATGTATGTGACCTCTCAGAATGAGGAACCTTGTTGAAAGTTCAAGGGGGATTGGTTCCATGGAACTACCCACTATTATCTATGAAGATAATGTTTGTATTACACAGATGCAGACTGGTTATAAAGAGCAACATTACAATGTGTATTGCTCTGAAATTGTTTAGCTCCATGAGTTGGAAAGAAATTGGAAGCTAAATATCTTGCAAATAAAATCATGTAATAATCTCAATGATTTGTTCACAAAGTCTTTATCAAGTTCTTCATTCTAGAATTATGTTAATGAACTTGGTATGATATGACTTTGTGAATGCAAGATACAGGAGGAGTGTACTCCCATATGATAACATGTTCAAGATCTTTGGATCTTAGATATTGTACTCTTTTCCTTTATGAGTTTTTCCGAAATGGTTTCTCATGAAAGGTTTTTAATGAGGCAATAGTAATATAAGCATTGCGATATGTCGTTTTCTCCTTATTTTCCCACTGGGTTTTCAAAAGGAGTTTTTCATGGCATATTAGGCATATCTCCTCATATTTTTCCTACAGGGTTTTGGAGGAGACTATATCAAGGATGATCAGTCAGAAGGACAAGAGAGGATTAGGGGGAGTGTTAGGATTTAATTTATATTGTAATTAATGAGATAATCCTCCCTTGTATGACGGAACGTGCGTTGCCAATCCGGCAAGCGTCAGGATGGTTTCCTCGCTCCCCATCGAGTGGACGCGCCTCTTCGCTCGCGGCCCCTCCCGTTGTATATAAGGATTGATCATCAATGAAATTGATACGGATTGGATTCATTTGCAATCTGTCTACTAACACCATTCACGTCCGTACAGTATTAGATGACTGTGCCTGACCCGACGCACTCTGTGTAAAAAGCCAGTTTGGACTCAAAACAGAAAACGAAACAATGCGTATACTATTTGGACTAATCGACTAGCACAACAGGATGCACGACATAAGTCAACTTTTTCTTTTTTGTGACATCGACAGGAATCAACTTTTATTCCCCGACAGCAATCAGCATACGTACATACATTATTGTGCTGTTATATTGCTTACGCTGCTAGGTTGTGGTCACCTTGTGCATTGTTCTGCATATAACTATGCGGCTTCCACTGAACCATGTGAAGCACCGCGCACACGTCAGAGTGCACACGTAGCAGGTAGAACGCTTTGCCGGAGGCACGATCTACGATTTCACAACCCACCGCCATTTGTCGACAAGAAGTCTTTCGGAGATGATATGTCGGGTCAGTCTTTCGGAGATGCTCATAGTGATAGGGTGTGCGTGTGTGCGTTCATAGGGGTGAGTGCATGCGCATGTATATAAGCGCTTGGGTCTGTACTGATGTTAAAAAAAAGCTGTGGTCTCCTTGTGCGCTGTTCTTCATATAACCAGGCTGCTTCCACCGAACCCTGTCAATCACCGCACACACGTAGCAGGTAGAACGATTTGCCGGAGGCCCAACGCCATTTGTTGACACGAAGTCTTGAGGTGGAGAAAGACTATGCGAAGAACTGCTGGTGGAAGCGATGGCGTGTCATCGGCCTTTCACAATAAGCAAGATCATCAGAAGAACCTCCACCCAAGGATGTTTTTCCTTGTGGCTGCATGCGCAAGCTTGACTGAATGCCTTGCAAGGTAATCGGTGATTCTTGAGCAGCGATCTAGAGCAGGCCATGGCTTAGTCTAGGTCCAATGTGTGAGTATCAGTCAAAGGGGGCAAGGGAGCCCATGCTACAGAAATGAGCATCCTTACAGCTTGACATAGTGGTAGCTCTACAGAGAAATGAAAATCTCTTTCCTGACGTCTCCTATTCCCATTGTGATTCCGAGTCTAGTTTTTCGTAGGACGAGCTACGCGGCACCCACTATCCTCACCGTTCAAGCAGAAGCTAGGTGCATGTGGATTTGTGTTAAGATTCCAAAGACAGGAGCTGGTCCAGCATGCTCAACGGGTAATACTCTTAAAAGATTCTGAAACATGATGGGCCCACTGAGTCACTATTCATGACAATAGGTGTCATCTCTCCAGTAGGTAACAGACTAGACCCTGCTACATGCATTTATCCACAAGCGATCCGTGTAGACTCACCTTTGCACATGTAGTACTCTCTGCCATGGCACCTTTCTCTCATAACAAAGAAAATTTCTCTCTGTGTTTGTAAATCCGAGAAAGAAAGCACAATATTAGTGATGGGAGGAGTGTGAGAGAGAGAGCATTTGCAAGTGTCCAACATAAAAAATAAGTGCCATGTGCATGCATGCGACAGAGCTTGTAGAGAGAGAAAGATGATGGGAGATGTGCATGCATGTTAAAAAAATTATACTACACTAAAGAAAGAGCGCATTGAGATGTCCGTTGTCATCATCTGTCGCTCTTTTGCTTGGGTCCCAGGTAGTAAATGCGTGGTGCAGGAGGGCCGCTGACGACCTACGACTAGCATGCAGACCTACTGTTTCTCTAGACAGGACAGGTCCAGCTAATTACACAGCATCAAACTGATGTGTGGCTGGTAATGCTTCTTGCTGCACAAATCTCGAAGCAAACCAATGTTCCAGATAGAAGGCACCACGAAGCTCGTCCTATGGAAGAACTTTGCGATTCCCATTTTGTAATTCCGTAGTCCTTATTTTCCTCTTTTAAGTGTTCTATTTTTTGGCAGCAAAGCAATTTTTCGCCAACTGATAGCTTGTTGAGCTTGACTCTCTTTCTATGGAGATTAAGCAACATATATGATCCATCAATTACTAGTACCTTGTAAGGTGGTAGATAAGTACGTACTATTTTGCACCAATTTTATTGGGATGCATACTACATTTATTAGTATTACAGTGAACTTTTACATGTTATGGATGATTGGATTGCCTGAGAGGAGTGAATTGCAAAAACCATTGACATTGAATGCTAGGGTTGCAGAAATCACAGTTCTATGGAATTGTGCCAAAACCCACTAATTCCGAGGCTAAATTTTCTGCAAAAAACAGTAGACATCCGATTAGCTCGTTTTAAGCTTGTTTATGACAAGTGGGACCCACTGGAGGGGCGGAGAATCCAAGGCCAAGACTGCCTCAGGAGGAGGCAGTGACGCAAGTAGTGACGCACCGTGCCAGCGGGTCCCAGCGGCGCAGTTGCCGTTTTGGTGCAAAGGAGACAGTGCAGGCGCAGGTTCCCGAGGAGCGGGACAAAGGTTTCCCCTTCGGTGCAACAAGACCGAAGACCGCAGGGAGGATGTCACCACCGAGCCCACCACTGCGTCATCGCCTGATCCCTTTGCAGGGGAAGACCTCTTTTGTCAGGATAGGAACGTCCTTGTGTTCCCGCTCAAAATGGCTGTTGTGGGATCTCTTCCCACGTAAGCATTTCGGGGAAAGAGGACCCTCGCCGCCTATATAAGTAGCTAGGGTACTATGGAGGCAAATTCTGATCAGATCGAGAGACTCCGTCCTCACACAAAGGAGCAAAAGCCCTTCCCTCCTGACCCTCCTGAGTTCTCCTCGCGAGCTCAGGAACCACTGTACTCGTTCATACTCAAGCCCTCTTGAGGCTAATCCACCAAAGCAGGAAGTAGGGTTTTACACCGCAAGGTGGCCTGAACCTGGGTAAACTCGTGTGTGTTTTACTTATTGTTCGCTTGAATCTCTTCATCAGACGAGGGCGAGAAGCTAGGTAGACGTGAGTGGGAGAGATCTTCGTTCACGCCCTTGTGTTCGAACTTCTTGGGTTTGTAGAGCCTGTAATCCGACATTTGGCATGCCAGGTAGGGTGCGTGTCGAAATCTCGCCTCTCAGACGACCTCGTCCCGCTCTCGTCGTTGACCTCGCTTCGCTGGCATGGTGGACACACGCCGAGCGCGCGCCGCCCGCCGCGCCACCAACGTCGCTTAGGCGGCGCCCGCGGACAACGGTGCGCCGCTCGGCCCCAACTCGCCGGTCGCCAACGCCGCCATCGACCCGGCTGTCCACGAGCAGCAGGATTCATTGCTGCCGCTATCCGTGCAGCGCGATGGCCGCACGGCGACGCCGTCACCCTCGCCAGCCGCGGCTTCGTGCTCACTGATCCTCCACGGGCAGGTCTACCAGCAGCCTGCGCTACTGATGGCGCGGGAGCTCCTGCGCTACCGCCCGGTGGACGACCTCTACGACGAGTGGCTCCACCGCATCACCGAGCTCGTTAACGCCGCCGGGGAGGTACCTGCGCCAACTCACTCCTCCCGTCCACCGTCGCTCATGGCGGGGAACGAGGGCCACGGTGTCCCGGCTCCACCTCTGCTCTACGACGCCGGCCAGGGGGTCAGGCGCGAGGCTCCGCGGCGTGAGCCGCCCTGCAAGGCCCCTGCATGCGACGAGGAGAGCTGCCAGGTGATTCCGCATCCCCAGCCAGAAGCTCGCGGGCCCCCCCGTCCCGCAGCACCACAACCGCGCACCAAAGGAGGTGGTGGCGCCTGCGCCCCAAGAACCATAACCGCAGGCACAGGGGGCGCCTTCAATCATGAGCGTGGCTGGGTGTCGCGCCTTAGCTCCCGAGCTGCGGCGCCTCGTCTGGCCTGGCAAGTTCAAGCCGGATCTGCCTCCGCGGTACGATGGCACCACCGACCCCACAGAGTTCCTCCATCTCTACAAGCTGAGCATCGAGGCATCCAACGGCACCGAGCAGGTCATGACGAACTAGTTCCCCATGGCCCTCAAGGATGGCGCCCGCTCCTGGCTCCTGAACCTCCCCGTGGGATCTATCTCCTCTCGAGGGGAGCTTCGTGAGCGTTTCGTCGCCAACTTCCAGGGTACCCGACCGAGGCCCGGCGGCCGCGGATCTGCGCCATGTGAAGCAGCAGCCTGGGGAGACCCTGCAGAAGTACAACCAGCGTTTCAACACCATGCGTCTCAGGATCCCCAGGGTCTCGGACGAGGCCATCATCTCGACGTTCTCCGACGGTGTCCGTGACATCAGGATGAGGGAGGAGCTCGCCATCCACGAGGATCTGTGCAGAGCCCTCGAGATGTTCAAACTCACGGCAAAGTGCGGCAGGGCGGAGGAAGGACGCCTCTCCCTCCAGGAGCTTCCTGAAGCGGAGGCTGACTACAAAAAGGCCAAGGCCAAGGAAGCAAACGCAAGGGACCCATCGTGCTGGCTGTAGAGCCCGAAGTAAATTGTGGCTGCGGCTACAACGGCCCCCCCCCCCACAGACAACCGCCCGTACCGCGTCTTCCACGATGTTCACAGCCACAACACCAACGACTGTCAAGAGCTTAGGGCGATGCGCGGCGGGAGCGTCCGGAAGCGCCCTGAGCGCGACAACCGCGGCTACGGGCGTGGAGGGGGCCGTCGTGGAGGACGCTGGGACGGAAGGAACTCACGCCAAGATGGCGTGACAAACCTCGTGAAGACCACTGGCAGGAGCAGCCTCGTGACACCCCCTGGCGCAACCAGCCTCGTGAGGGTCGCCCTCAGGGCAACGCAGGTCTGCCTCCGCTGCAACAACCGCCAAGGAGGAACGACGACGACCGCCAGGGAGATGGAGCAGGGGGCTTTCAGGAGCCACGTGCGATTGCATGCATCTTGGGAGGAGCCCATGCTCCGGCTTCCCACCGCATCTTCAAGCAGTTCGCTCGCGAGGTGAACGCGACGCTTCCCAGGCCTGACGCCGCACGCAACCTCAGGTGGACCAAGCAGGTCATCACCTTCGACCCCAAGGACAAGCTCAAGTGCACCGCAGCCCCAGGTGCTCTCCCAATGCTCTGCACTCCGACCATCAGCAACGTCCTCGTGACCAAGACCATCATCGACGGCGGAGCAGGGCTCAACGTCCTCTCTGTCCAGACCTTCGAGACGCTCCAGGTCCCCTATGATCAGCTCCACCCGACCAAGCCATTCTACGGAGTAACGGATGGCTCCACACTCCCGATGGGGCAAGTCCGCCTCTCCATCACCTTCGGTGATCGCGACAACTATCACACCGAGCTCAACGACTTCGACGTCGCCAATATCCACATCCCGTACAACGCCATCTTTGGGTATCCTGCCCTCTCCAAGTTCATGGCAGCGACCCATCACGGCTACAATGTCCTCAAGATGCCCGGGAGTGGCGGAGTCATCACAATCGCCTCCGACGAGAAGGAAGCAGTGTGTTCCCTGGAGCTCGCCTACCAGACTGTGGCGGCCGAGAGCCCCGACGAATGTGGAGCCGTCTTCGCCCTGCAGACCGCCCCTAAGAAGAAGAAGAAGCTGCCCACCGATGGACCTCCAGACACGGGGGCACTTGACGGTCTCGTCTCAAGACCCGCGCCTGCCGACGAGGCGCCCTCCACCCTCGCATAGGGAGGCGCGCCCGACGCCCCTCCCAGGACGGGCTCGGGGGCTCTCGGGCACCACCTGCAGGCGTGTCTCGACGCTCGTTTTTTTGAGCCCAACGTCGTCCGTACAGCGCTGGGGGCTCAAGACTTCATCGACCAGATTACCGAGGAACTTCAGTACGCAAGACTCATAAGCGGTGGGCGCAACCGCACGATACCAAACTCACCTACTCGCAACCCAAGCAACCACTTCCGTGTCTGCATCGACGTCGCGGGCCTCAACCGAGCCGTTTCTTTGGACACCGCACGATACCAAACTCACCTACTCGCAACCCAAGCAACCACTTCCGTGTCTGCATCGACGTCGCGGGCCTCAACCGAGCCGTTTCTTTGGAGCCCTTCTGGCCGACGGCATTCGGCTGGAGGATGGCTCTCCCCTGCAGCTACATTCGCACGCTCTTCGGCTTCCGCAACGCAGCCACCACGTTCCAGCGCCTCGCGAGGCAGGCTTTGGGGGCTCGGGAGGCTCAGTGGCGGGCGGTCCAGACGGAGCGGGAGCCGGACCCCCGTGACCACCGAGGGCCCCCGGAACCCTTGGGCCTCGGGAGCCCGACGATCCTCAGGGGCGACCCGCACGGCTCGTGTCTTCAGTTAACCCAACTCTTCTTCGTCAAGTGTCAGGTGATGACTCAGGTATTCAATCGAGGGTGCCCCCGGGCCGCATCATCCTCGAGCTACTGGGGGCTCACACCCCCCC
>LR738712.1:756322843-756356772 GCA_902687465.1 Secale cereale
CCCCCCCGCAGCTGTCTCTTTTGTGCATAAATCAAGGCTAATTGCTTCTTCTTGTTTGCATTATCTATATGCTCGGCGTTCTCACCGCCGCTAAGGTCATGAGCCCTTGCGAGCCCACTCGCGACTGCCCCATGATTAAAGACTGGCACGGCGTCTGTGCTCGGGTCCGTCCCTGCAGCGTTGCTAAATCCAAGGGCTGAGCTCTGTCTCAGGAGCCATTCCTGTGGCGTCACCTCCCGTGGTCCTTGGTGCCTTGTTCTCGCATGGGCTAATCGTGGATGGGTAAGTGGGTCCTGTGGTAGGTGCCTCGCTCACGCGGGAACCGTGTGCCGGTTGTTTTTCTTTTGGACTGTTGCATGAGAAGACTGGGCACGGCGTCTGTGCTCGGGTCCGTCCCTGCAGCATCGATAAATCCGGCGGCTGAGCTCTGTCTTACGGGCCGGTCCCGCTAATGTCACCTCCTGGGGCCGTTGGTGCTGCGGCCTTCTCATGCGATGCCCTCTAGAGATGCACCCGGCGTAGGTCGACACAACGCATCTCTTTTCATATTTTGCAGAAGAAGACTCAGGCGCAACCCGCCTCGGGGTAGGGTCTCATGAGTGATGCGTAAGCTCACGAGAACTTCCTCAGAGTCGTTCAGCTCGTCCTGAGGAGGGCCCATATACACCTTGGCTATCCTACCGTGCAAGCCACGTGTCTGGACGGGGTTGTACACGCCCTGTAGTCTTTCCCGGTGGGAGGCCCCCTCCCACAGTCCAGTGGAAGTGCCATGCTCCACGCTGGCAGAACCAACCGAGGAGCGGTTTTGCCCATGAACCAGTGGAAGCACCAAGCTCCGCGTTGGCTGCAACGACCGAGGCGTGGTTATGCCCACACTCCGCGTAAGTGTGGTAACTCTATGCTCCACGCTAGTTATAAACAACTGAGGGCGGCCCCCAGCGGTCGCACCAACCTCAGGGAGCTTTTCAGCTCACGACGCTCACAGCTTCTCCTTGGATAGGTGTCGCGAGGGGGGCTCGGCACGGGGGCTATGCTCAGGCCACGCCTGGCAGACGCCACCCTACTAGGTGCCTAGACACCTGGCTTTCTCGCGCCCCCATCCTAGGCAAAGGCTCGTGAGCAGGTTATGGTTCTCGTTCTCCCTCATGAGATCCGTTCGTACGTCAAGGGGGCCCCTAGGCATCGCGACCCAGGGGCTTCACTAGTCACGTAGCCCCTCACTCCTTGAGCCCGGTGCTCAATGGCGGTCGAGGTATGCGCGGGGCTGGGCCTTGCCGACACAGAATGCAAACGGGATCGCTTGAACGTCAAGGGAGACCCCTGGCATCGCGACCCAGGGGCCTCACTAGCCACGTAGCCCCTCATTCCTTGAGTCTAGTTATTATGATAACCCCGGTCACCCGAAGGGCTCAATGGCGATCGAAGTATGCACGGGGTTGGGCCCTGCCGACGCAGAGCACCTAAGAAAAACATGAAATGAAGCAAGCACGGAAATCATTAAGTTCAAGTCTAGTCGTTACAATAATGCCAAATTCTCCAAATTCAAGCGAGTCCTTACGCCTCCCCAAGGCACTTGCATTTCTCTCATCTAGACAGGAACAGGTCAGGCATCACCAAGTGCGTCATCACCAGCGTCCGCCTCCTCGGCTACGGCAACAGGGACCCGGAGGAACACCTCCACCTCTTCCTTGACCTTCTCCTCCAGGACCTCAGCAGCCGCGCCTTCTATGCTCGCGATCACGGGCTCGGACAGCAAGGCCAGGTCAAGAGTGGGATCATGGAGACTTAGGTGGCCGCACACCTGCATCAGGGCCAAGGTAAGGAGCGTGCGAGGAGCCCGGCGGGGCCATCCTCCGGAGTGGCTTCTCGAACCCTTCCCCGTAAGCAATCAGCAGCGCCGTGCGGGCCTCTAGCTCGAAGGCGGCGAGGGCCTCTCCACTCACCGCCGCCGAGGCTGCAAGGGCGTCTTCCTTGTCTCGCGCAGCTTGGGTTGCCTTGGCCTGCTCGGCCTCGGCCTTCAGCTTCTCCAGGCTCACGCGATTAGCAAGCTTCTCCTGCTGCAACCGGGACGTCTCAGCCTTCTGTGCCTTGAGGTCCTTCTCCAACCTTTCGAGCTTCAGGGCGCGCCTGGTGCCTTCCTCGCGAAGGGCTTCCAGCTCGCTCTCCACCTTGTAGCAGCGCTCCTCGGAGGATGCCGCGTCGGCTCGCGCGGCGTCGCGTGCCTGCGTGGCTGTCGCGGCTTCCTCTTAACCCTTGGAGGCGACCGCTGAGGCCTGGCTATAGGAGACCCGCACAGACTCATCTACCAGGAGCCACCCAGAGATCAGGCCCAGGCGTACTTCCATCGCGCGGTCATCACCACCCTGAAGTTCGACACGAAGCCCACCTAGCACAGCGGAAGCGGCTTCCAAGGTCTCAGGGCCAGGCTGCATCAGCTGGCGGGTGGGTACCATCGAGATCGGCTGCTCGACCAGAGGCTCTGGGGCTCTGGCTCCACTCGCTGGAGCAGCGGGAGCAGGAGCCGCCACAGCCTCGCAAACAGCAACGACACCCTCAGTCGATGCCACCACCGCGCGCTCGGTGTCCCGGCTGGCCGAGGCGCGCAAAGCTGTGGCACCCTTCTCCGCGGCGACAGCAGCATCAGGTGGAGCGAGGTACCGCGATGTGACCTCCCCCTTCATGTTCTTCATCACGCCACCCAGGCTGTTGTGCCAAGAGAAGTACGTCAGGAACACAGCGACCAAGGAATAACAGGAGATTGCACACTTACTCATTGGAGGCGAGGCACGCCCTCCTCTTTATCAGGAGGTCGGGCGCGGCCGCTGGTGCTATGGGCATGCCGGTAGTCCGGATGCTGGCAAGGCACGAGGCCACGGACCTGGGCGCAGCTGCGGTCACCGGTTTCGCTTGCACGGCGCTCCTCGGCGGGGTTGCCGCATTGCTTTCCCCGGACACAGCGTGCCCGGCTCGACGCGGAGTGGTTTCCTGGGGCCGTCCGGCAGCACCTGTGCCAGACGCCACTTCCTCAGCGGATGCCTCGGAGGTGTCCCCCTCGTCAACCCAGTCCTCGTCACCCAGGGTCTCCTCCGAGTCCTCCTCATCGCTCCCCTCATCAGCACCGGAGGACACGTCAACCGTGGGCGGAGCAACCACGGGCACCTCGAAACCTGACACGGCCGTTAGCAGCTCGGCCTTGTCAGGACGGCTGTACAGCGGCAGGTGGGCCCCTGAGAGTTTCTCAGGAACCATTCCTAGGAGAGTGATCGAGACGAGGTCCAGGTTGTTCTCGGACAGCGTCGCCGAACGCAGCCGAAGCCTGTCGTCATCCCCCATCAGCTCCCACATGGGGTGCGAGTGTGCCTGGAGCGGCGCCAGCCGCTGCCTCAGGAACTCCTTCACGAACTGGGACCCTTCAAGCCTCGAGCCCAGGTCAGCTTCGTTCCTTGCCAAGACAGGCTCGGCAAGAGGGTCGTTGGGCTTCGTGTAGCTCCAGCCGGCACGTTTATCCGGACAGGCGGTAGGCAGCGCCAGCAGCGGGTGAATGCGCTGGGCATCCAGATAGACCCACCTCTTCCGGTGGGTGTGTATCTTCTTCCCGTCTGTCATCAGCCTGTAGCCCTGGCGCTGGAAGATGGAGACACAGCCCGAGCACGGACCCTCGTCGTACCGCCGCATGGAGAAGAAGTGGCGGAAGTGGGCGACAGTCGGTTTGACCCCCACAAACGCCTCGCAGTAAAAGGAGAAGAGCGACATGACGAAGATGGAGCGAGGCTGGATGTGGAGGGTCTGCACGTGGTAGTGGTTTAGGATGGCGTAGAAGAACTCCGAGAAGGGCAGCACGAGCCCGACGAAGATGTTGTGGAGGAAGAAGGGGTAGCAAGACTTCGGCAAGTTCCGCGTCGCGGTGGATCCAACCCAAATCTTCGTTGGGCCATGATCGTTGTGGATGCTCGACAAGAAAGACTGGACCTCCGAGTAGTCCCCCTCCTCGGTGATGGTGGACTCCTCAAGCGCCGCCTCGAGGGAGGAAGCAGATCCGGACGCCTGCGCGGCACCATTGCTTTTCTTCGCCATTGCTGGAGGTGCTGGAGGATGCAGGCGATTTGGGAGGCCAGAGGCGAAGGAGAAGGGGATCTGAGCAGGAAGGAAAGGAGGCGATAACTCCTCTGCAGCGAAGACAACCCCTTTTGTCAAGTTACACGTTTGCCGAGAAGCGGAGTCGCCCACGTCCCATTCAACCGTCACGCGCCAGCCTGGCGCGTAGCCCTTTGGGGCCCGCGGCGCTTCGTCCTCAACTAAGGCTTCGTCCCGAAGCCAACTCCGCGCGCGCCTTGGGCCTGGCAACTACTGTCGGCGTCCTGGGAACCAGGGTACCCAGACTTGCCTGTCTGCGGGCCACGACGCCCTCCTACTACGGCCTGGTACGGCCCAACTGATCGACCAGCTGCTCAAGACCCTCGCGAGGGGGCTAGGCCTCGCGAGGAGAACGACATCAAGACCCCCTCAGGAGCGGCCTCGGCTAGGTTGCTCCAGAGGGACGGAGAATCCAAGGCCAAGCCTGCCTCAGGAGGAGGCTGTGACGCAAGCAGTAACGCACCGCGTCAGAGGGTGCCAGCGCGTGCCAGCGGCGCAGTTGCCGTTTTGGTGCAAAGGAGATAGCGCAGGCGCGGGTTCCCGAGGAGCGGGACAAAGGTTTCCCCTTCGGTGCAAAAAGACCAAACACCGGAAGGACGACATGGAGGATGTCACCACCGAGCCCACCACTGCGTCATCGCCTGATCCCATTGCATGCGAAGACCGATTTTGTTAGGATAGTAACGTCCTTGTGTTCCCGCTCAAAATGGCCGTTGTGGGATCCCTTCCCGCCTAAACATTTCGGGGGAAGAGGACCCTGGACGCCTATATAAGTAGCTAGGGTCTCCACTATGGAGGCAGATTCTGATAAGATCGAGAGACTCCGCCCTCACACAAAGGAGCAAGAGCCCTTGCCTCATGACCCTCCTGAGTTCTCCTCCCGAGCTCAGGAACCACTGTACTCGTTCATAATCAAGCCCTCCTGAGGCTAATCCACCAAAGCAGGAAGTAGGGTTTTACACCGCAAGGTGGCCTGAACCTGGGTAAACTCGTGCGTGTTTTACTTGTTGTTCGCTTGAATCTCTTCATCGGACGAGGGCGAGACGCTAGGTAGACGTGAATGGGAGAGATCTTCGTTCACGCCCCTGTGTTCGAACTTCTTGGGTTTGCGGAGCCCATAATCCGACAACCACTTTGAGTATTTACCCGCGTCGAGGTCGAGCTTGCGATGGAAGAGGTGGGTGATGGAGGAGGGCAGCCCGGGTGCAGAGGTCGAGGGGCCGGCATCGCCGCTATCGGGGCGCAGGATTAGGGCGTCGGCAGGGCGGGGCACAGGGCTGCTCCCCGCGGTGCGCAGTTCGGTCGCCGGCGGCCTGGAGAGAGCTGTGCTAGGTGCAGCCGGCCCGGGAAACTGTATCCAGCGTGCCTGAGAAGAGGAGGAGCCTGCGGGTGCCCCGGCAGTGACGTCCCCATTGCCCCGATCAGTAGCGGAGGGGGTACGGGCCACAGGCGAGACGATGAGGGTGCGGCCGTCGGGACTGGGAGAGTCGAGGTCGGCGGAACGGGAGCGGCGGAGCAGGAGATTCATGGTGGAACCGTGAGAGAGGATCGGGAAGAAAAGTCTGATACCAAGCTAGACAAGATAATTCACACACACTCTTGCATTCATTTCTCTGAGGGTATTTATACAGTTACATGAGGAGAGAGATACAAGGGAGTTGAGAGTCAGTTAGGTACAACGATCTGCTGATCATGTGGATCTTGGGAGTGCATGACATGCACGCGCTATTGAGCATGCCTGAGGATCCGGTCGTGGCTAGTTCAGCCACCTGGGGCGTGCGTGTTGACGTGTTCCAACACTTCTAGCACCTCACTAACTTCTGACTCTAGGACGTTGTCGTCCACTTGAAGCGTAGAGTCACGGACTAGTGAGATTTTGGGTAAGGACTTCCGAATGTCGGGAATGGAAAACCTGATTAATGCAAAGGAGATCCCAGTTGCGTGCAAATTACTTTGGTGTGTTGTTGTGTCTAGCACACGAAGTAGTTTCTTCCTCTATAATTTCTTCTGCCACTCATGTCCGGAATTAAGCATTGTACTCCCTCCATTCCCTTATACAAGGCCACAAACTCATATTACAGGTACCAAGGTAAAATTTAATGACTACTTTCAAGTCAACTTTTCTTCTTGTTAACCGGATCATTAATATGCCCACATACATGCAAAGAAGGATTGAGAAGGAAGTGGCACAGTGTTATTATGACTACATGCATGCAAGTATTAAATAAGTTGCTAGTACCATAAAACATCATTAACTTTTATCTCGATCACTGTTAGTGGCCTTGTATAGATGCAAATTGTATTTTCCATAGTGGCCTTGTATAAGGGAATGGAGGGAGTACGGATTATGGGCTTGGATCCAATTTTGAAGAATCCTTTTTTTCACAAATATGCTAGATACGTATCATTTCATTGATAGAGGTTAGAATGTACAAGGTGCAAGCCATGAGCAACGTACTCTAGGGCTAGACATTGTAATGCCCGCTGGTGAGCATAGGATATGGGGTTGCTCAGCTCCAGATTATAATGGTCCAAGGTGTGGGGATGATCATGCTCAGTCCATTGGCTGCAATGTCCGCCCAAGCGCGAGCCTCGTGTTGAACGGCACGTATGATCATGGTGTGTGAGGATTCGGCTACATCAAAGACACATGCGTTCCGATGTTTCCAGGAGAGTCAGGTAGGGATGCAAGGCGGCGCCCGACCCGTCCCGGTCCGTAATCAAGATTAGGCGGACTTAGTCGTAGCCAGCCTGAGGTAGTTCTTGCTTAATTTTTGCTAACTCAGCACTCTGGCGGGCACTGACGGGACCCCGCTCTGCACCCCTTGAGCCAGGCTACCAGAGCGATGAGCGTACCGATGCCCTTTTGAAGACAAGGTGGTGCTTCCTGAAGGGTAGGGGACCACCAGGTGCAGAGCTCCGCATCCGCTATTGGTGTTAAGACGGGCAGGTAGCACCAGCTAAGGATTTCGTGCCACGAGATACATGAGAAGACATACCCAAGAAGCAGATGGTTGATCGTTTCAGCGTCTTGGTCACAGAGAACCCAAACATGTGCTAGCAAGTCCAGTGGCGGAGCTTCAAACACTAGTGCAAGAAGGGCCATTTGTCCCGGTTGAGGAACCAGGACTAAACGGTCGATACAAATGCCCTAGACCATTAGTGCTGGTTCTTATACCAACCGGGACAAATGGCCCACCACGTGGCAGTTGCGGCTTGCGCTGGCAGGGGGGGCTTTTGTCCCGGTTTGTAGCACCATCGGGACAAATAAGCTTCCGCGCGTCAGCACTTCAGGGGTTAGGGTTTATGTTTTTTTTGTAAAGGAGGGGGGGTTTGTAGGTTTTGTATGGTTAATTTAGGGGTTTCATATATTGTGTTAGCTAGCTAGTAGAGAGAAGTGTCCTCTCTTATCTCCATGCATGCTCATATAACAATGCATCATCATAATTAATAATAAATCATTATCGTCGTTGTCATAATAAAAAAGTCGTACCCATCATCATCGTCATCTCACAACTTCTACTCGTTGTCATAATAACAAGTCCTGCTCATCATCATCATCATAGTCATCTAACAACTTCTTAGCACATGATCATAAGTAGCCAGACTTAATTGAGTACACCCTCTCTAAGGTGAAATAACATAAAATAAGATATGCCCTGACTCTCCATTATGGAGAATGCAGATTATCATGTTTCCAGTTCTTGGCTTTCTCACAATGTCACTTCCATATAGCTGCCTACGACTGACCATACATTTCTTCCAATCTTTGATTGTCAAGTCTTCATTGGATTTAGAAATCCTGTATGGACAGTTATGTGTAGGATGATGACCTAACGAGTACGGGAATAAGCTCATAACATTGAGGTGACCTTTCTGAAACATTAGATGAGAAACACAATCCGAATGGATTTTCTGTTGAAAAACATAGTAATAACTTCATAGTTAGTAATATAGTTTAGTTTTAGAAGAATTTATGCAAAAGAAGATCGGCCACAAATCTTACCATGACATCTCCATGGATGTTACCGTAGCTCAACACGTGCACTAGTGGCACATATTGACCATAATGTGCAGGCGTTTTAGCATAGGTATTGTAACGCTCAAAATCAGAAAGTAACGAGACAAGATGATTTTTCTTCTGACAAGTTAATTCCGCACCATTAGTGTAGTGGGTTCTGTCTACCCTCTTCCATATATTTCTTGAAGAATGGAAATAAGATGTTAATAGAAATAAGCTGTCAATTATTTTGAAAGACACAACATAAATTACTTAATAAGTATGTTTGAGAAACTCACATAGAGGTAGAACTGGAAGCGTATCAACAAGGACCCACATGCCATCGTCATCATCACCAAGGTCAAAGGTGACATACATACCCTCTTGAAAATCATATGCCTTGCACAGTGCTCTTCAGTTCGAGCAACCAAAATGGGTTACGCTCTCCGAATAGTATAGCTTTACAAGAAAATCATAATCATGATGGGTCCTTGATACGTCCAAAACGTATCTATAATTTCTGCTTGCTCCATGCCTCTTTTGGGTGATATTTCTATGTTATTTATACACTTCCATACACTTTTGATCATATTTGGACTAACCTATTAACTCAGTGCACCCCAGTGCCAGTTTCTGTTTTCGGCTGTTTTTGTATTTCAGGTTTTCAAATTACGAGAACTGCCAGGAAAAATCCAGAAAAATTATATAAAAAATCAGCGTTCTAGAAGCTACCTTGCGCCCGAAGTACAGCCGGGGGGGGGGCACCAGGGCTCCAGGCGCCCTGGCGGCGCGCCCCCCCTGGGCCGCGCCGGGGGGGCGCCTGGGCCCCCCGAGGCTCCGCTGATGCCCTCCTTTGGCATATATTTAAAGCGTCTCCCGAAACCCTCGAGACGAAAACTCTTTTTCGCGATCTCATCTCTGTTCCGCCGCCGCCGCCGCTTCCAAGATCAGGAGCACCAGGAGAACTCTTCCCGGCACCCCGCCGGAGGGGAGGATAACCACCGGGAGCTTCTCCACCACCATTGACGCCTCCCGGATGAGTTGTGAGTAGTCTCCGTTGGACCATGGGTCCATGACCAGTAGCTATTTGAAGTTCTCCTCCCGTTCTTGTGCTTCACTAATTAGTCCTCGTGAGCTGCCCTACATGATCGAGGCACATATGTAATCCTTATGCTGTTGCTATGATGAGTTTGCTGGGATCCGATGGATTATGAGATTATGTTCAGATTGTGTTTGAGTAATATATTTGATTCACCTCTTTTATATTTATGTTCGTAAGTAATTCTTGCATGTTCTCCGTTGTTATTTATTGCCTTGGCCAAGTAGTAGGTAGTGACTCCAAGAGGGAACGTTATGCTTGATTGTGGGTTCATGCCCCTCGATGACTAGCTTGAGTGACAGAAACATGAGTCTAGGGGATGTGCTGTTGCCACAAGGGGGAAAACAACGGTGCTTGTGCCCGCGGGTGCAAGGATTGTTTACTTTACGCAAAGTTCTTTTAATGCAGTTGTCTGTTGCATTGAGTTTACACTATGGGTGGGACTCGCAACTTAATACCAGCGAGATGTTCTGGATAGATATCTCAAGGTGGATGATTAGTAGTAGATATTGATGGATTTCGGTCTACTTACTTTGGCGTACCGCCCATGCTTTGAACCTCAACCTTTCTTGCAATGTAGTCAGCATTAGTCCTGTCAATTGCCCAGCTGTAATTCGTTTACCTCACATAGCTGGTTTATCATCTTTTCGGAGAGAGACATCACTAGTGAACATCATGAGACTCCGGTCCATATTACCATCATTGATCACATCCGCTATTTACTTTTTCCGCTTTTTATTTACTATTGCAATTTTATCTATCACTACTATCACTTGCGTTTGATCCTTTGTAAACTACAAGGCCGGAGGGATTGACAACCTCTCTGTACTCGTTGGGAGCAAAGTTATTTGTATCTGTGTGCAGGTCCACGTTGATTGCTAATATCCGGCGCCGTTAGCAGTTGACACCTTCTTGTTGAAACTGGGAGTCTCAGGGGAATCGATCCTTGGTATTGCCAAGGGAAATCTTCTGCTACACTGCATCTCTAACCTTCCACTTGGGGTAACCAACGAGGGGCGAGAAGCCTAGCAAAGCAATTTCTGGCGCCGTTGCCGGGGACTCCACTCTTCAGGATACGGGACTTGCACGCTATCTTTTACCTTTGCTTTTTAGTCTTGTTAGTTTACCTTTCAGTTTTTGCTTTAGTACCTTTTTATCGAAAATCACAAAAATAGTTATCTTGCTTGCTTGCTACTATGGGTTCCACCGAGAACACCAAGTTGTGTGACTTCACTAGTCACAACAACGATGACTTTATCTGCACACCTATCACTACACCTGCCACTTCAGCACCTTCATATGAAATTAAACCTGCTTTACTGAACTTAGTCATGAAAGATCAATTCTCCGGTGCTGGAGATGATGCTGCTTTACACTTAAACAACTTTGTTGAACTTTGTGATATGCAAAAGTACCGAGAAGTAGACGGTGATATTGTTAAGCTTAAGCTTTTTCCTTTCTCCTTGAGAGGAGGGGCTAAAATTTGGTTTCAGTCTTTGCCTAGAAATAGCATAGATTCATGGGACAAGTGCAAAGATGCTTTTATTGGAAAATACTATCCACCTGCTAAGATTATCCAACTAAGAAGTAATATAATGAATTTTAAACAATTGGATAATGAACACGTTACCCAAGCTTGGGAACGTATGAAATCTCTTATCAAGAACTGCCCTACTCATGGTTTGACTACTTGGATGGTTATCCAAACTTTTTATGCAGGCTTGAACTTTACCTCGCGGAACTTGTTAGATTCGGCCGCGGGAGGAACTATTATGTCAACTACACTTGGTGCTGCCACAAAACTTCTCGATGAGATGATGACCAACTATTCCTAGTGGCACACCGCACGCGCTCCAACAGGTAGGAAGGTAAACTCTGTCGAGGAGATTTCCTCCCTAAATGAAAAAGTTGACTTGATCATGTCTCTACTTTCGAAGCAATCTTCTATTGATCCTCGTGATGTTCCTTTAAATTCTTTGATTGCTCAAGAACAAGTAGATGTGAACTTTATCTCTAGAAACAATTTCAATAACAATGCTTATAGGAGTAATTTTGGTAGCAATCCTAGACCGTTCCCCTCTAATTCTTATGGGAACAACAATGCTTATCCTAGCACCAAGAACTCCACTACTGAACTAGAGATTATGCCTAAAGATTTCATCACTACCCAAAAAGCTTTTAATAATAGTGTAGAAGAAAAACTAAACAAACTAGGTGATCTCTCTTCAAAGGTAGACCATTTAGCCAATGAGATAGAATTGCTTAAAATTAAAACTTCTCCTCTTGAGGAGAGGAAGGTCACTCCTATTAATGCTATTCAAGTGAAAATAAAGCAAAAATATTAGGATGATGGCTAAACTTAAAGAGAGATGGGCTAGAGAAAGGGAGGAAGAAGATAGAATTAAGAGCCTTCCTACCCACCACACTGTTGCTACTATCCAAGTTGTTGAGGATATCCAAACTCTTAGCACCCAATGCACTCCTGGTCCCGATGGACCTATTAATGGTGATGCTATGACTATAGAAACTACCAAACAAGTGAACCTAAAGGACACCACCACCACTTTACTTGATGCTAGTGACCTTGATTTTGAGAATTGCACTCTTACCGAAGTTATTGATTTCCTTCACAAGATGTCTAGAGACCCCCGCACTAGCACGCTTAACCTTGCCTTCACAGAGCATATCACTAATGCTCTTATCAAAGCTAGGGAGGAGAAACTTAGAGTAGAAGCCTCCATACCTATAAAGCTAGAAGATGGTTGGGATCCTATGATAAAAATTAAATTGAATGACTTCTCTTGCTATGCTTTATGTGATGTTGGTGCTAGTACCTCTGTTATGCCCAAAAGAATATATGATATGCTTAAATTGAAACCTTATGATTCTTGTTCTTTTGGTGTTCGTCTCGTTGATTCTTCCATAAAGAAATCTTTGGGGAGGATCGACGATGTTCTTATCGTTGTCAATGATAATTATGTTCCCGTTGATTTTACTATTATGGATATTGAATGTGATCCTTCTTGTCCAATTATTTTGGGACGTCCCTTTTTGCGCACCGTTGGTGCTATCATTGACATGAAAGAGGGTAATATAAAATTTCAGTTTCCTCTCAAGAAAGGGATGGAACATTTCCCTCGAAAGAAGATCAAGTTACCTTTTGAGTCTGTTATACGGGCTAGCTATTCTTTTACTCTTGATAAAACTTGATCTATATGCATTATGCCTAGCTTAAAGGCATAAAAGAAAGCGCTCTTGGGAGGCAGCCCAATGAATAAATTTATTTTGCTTCTGTAGTGTCTTGATGTTGTTTACTACTGTAGCATCATCATTGTATCTTTGCTTTTCAAATTTTGTGCCAAGTATAGCCTCTGATTGCTAGAAAGTTCAAAAGTTGTGATGTGCTGTCCAGGAAACAGATTCTGTCCTTGGATAGAAAAATTCGTATAAAATCACCATATCATCTTTTTGGTCTGAATTTTTTCGACAGCGTGCACTATATAATTGTCTTTCGTGCGTCTGTTCTGAGTTTTTTGATTAGAGTTGCAGAAGTGCCCCGAACAAATCATTTACTACCTGCTGTTCTGTTTTTCACAGATTCTGTCCTGTTTTGCCTTTCCTTCATTTTGCAAACCTAGAGCTTGCTTTTTCTTTGCAAAAACCTTTTGGCAATCTTGAGAAACAGTTGAACTTCAAGAATATCCTTATTTCCAGCAAGGTACAATTATTTTATTATGGGTACTAACCTCGCTAATCAGATTATGATGAGTTATGTATGAAGGGAGTTTTCAAGTGTGCGAGGGAAGATGATAAAAAGATTCAGGAGTGTCAAACGCTCAAGCTTGGGGATGCCCCCGTGCAACCCCAAGAAATATTCAAGGAGACTCAAGCGTATAAGCTTGGGGATGCCCCCGTGCATCCCCTTCTCCATCAACATTATCAGTTCGTCTTTCGTTCCACTATATTTTTATCACTTCATGTGTTATGTGCTATGCTTGGAGCGTCTTGCTTTTTAGTTTTCTTTAGCTTTTCATAACGAGTCGGAACTCAGCTTTCTTTATGTGGGAGGGAAACACGCTCCACTTCTACCTAGAACATAACATAGAATTTTGATGTCTATCCTTGCTGTGTGTGTTCTCTGTCTTTTAATAGCTACTATCATGTTCAGCTCTTAGTATTCATGCTTATCTTTTCAAAGAGCTTTTGTTTAGTTGGTTACTTGAACTCTCTTTAATTATCATGCTCACCTTATTAAGAGAGTTTGCTTCCGTTGCATTGGTTGATATGTCTATGATAAAGATGCTACGTGCATGATGGCGCTTAGTAGTTCATGTTTTCTTATGGTTAGTCTCAAATAGCTGGGGGGTTCCCAATGTGTTATTGGAGTACCAACATGATTTGTTTGCCTATGATGTGGTATGGTTTAGTAATATCTTCCTTCGAGAATTTATTTTGATTGACTTGGCGTATGCTCACGCATATTTAAGACTGTAAAGAAAGTCTGTCAAGCCTTGATGATCTTTTATTTCTGAGTAGCGATATAACTTCCATGCCTGATTCAATGTTGCTTTGTCGCTCTGCATGATTATGACCGTCATTGCTCTCTTAGTTGGTCGCTCCCAGTCTTTTGCTAACCTTCGCCTGTACTAAGCGAACTGACTGCTTGTGCATCCACATCCTTAAATCCAGTTATGCCATATGAGTCCACCATATCTTCCTACATGGTATTTACCTGCCATTCCTAACGGAGACTTGCATGTGCCATCTCGAAATTATTCAAAGAAAAGCATTCTTATTTTGTGCCTCTGTTGTAAGTCCATGAGGAAGTAGTAGTTAATTCATAATCTTTTTAAGTTGGACAAGCTTCACCCCGGGATTGCATGTATAATGTGCAAACCCATAATACGAGAAGGAACTGGCATTGAGTGCGCCCGGCTCAAAAAGATAATATAACAAACAAACCCTCCTTCACGCTTTGTTCATGAGAAATCAGAAAACTTTGGTAGTGATAAACAAAGGAGATTAAGAGGATGTGATCTTCATCATTCGGGAGCCGTTCCTCGAAACTTGTCCATCTCAAGAAGTGATTGAGTTATCTGCTAGCATTCGTTGACAAAACATGCATGATCTAAAAAAAATTATTACCTCTGTTTTAAAACCAAGAGCTCTGGTACATGTTTTGTCTTTGTTTCCGATTACGGGTTTTCAACCTTGCCAACAAAAGCCACGGTTCGAGAGTCTCCACCTTCTTTTAAAAGCACCAACTACTGAGAGCATGATTGTCATTCTGAGTGTAATGTGCATTGTCCCAAAGTAGCATTGTCTTTTGCATAATTGTGATATCGTCTATTCTGAAATCACTGTATCTAGTCATCACTTAAACCTTGAAGGTGCCCCTGCATTTATGTTTTGGTTCACTAAAGGGGGCAAGCTAGATATCACTTTATCATATTTGCACACCATGTTCATTACAAATCTATTTGATGTTTCAGTATCATATTGTAAAACTTTCAGTTCTTTGAGATTTTTCTCATGAGGCAACTTAATTACTACAGATTCATTGTCTCAGTAAGCTTTTGTCATATGACTATGAGTAAGTCCTATATGGTTAATAGCATGTCACCACAGAAATTATTCTTGTTAGCATTTACCTACTCGAGGACGAGCAGGAATTAAGCTTGGGGATGTTGATACGTCCAAAACGTATCTATAATTTCTGCTTGCTCCATGCCTCTTTTGATCATATTTGGACTAACCTATTAACTCAGTGCACCCCAGTGCCAGTTTCTGTTTTCGGCTGTTTTTGTATTTCAGGTTTTCACATTACGAGAACTGCCAGGAAAAATCCAGAAAAATTATATAAAAAATAAGCTTTCCAGAAGCTACCTTGCGCCCGAAGTACAGCCGGGGGGGGGGGGGACACCAGGGCTCCCGGCGCCCTGGAGGTGCCCCCCCTGGGCCTCGCCGGGGGGGTGCCTGGGCCCCCCGAGGCTCCGCTGATGCCCCCCTTTGGCATATATTTAAAGCGTCTCCCGAAACCCTCGAGACGAAAACTCTTTTTCGTGATCTCATCTCTGTTCCGCCGCCGCCGCCGCTTCCAAGATCGGGAGCACCAGGAGAACTCTTCCCGGCACCCTGCCGGAGGGGAGGATCACCACCGGGAGCTTCTCCACCACCATGGACGCCTCCCGGATGAGTTGTGAGTAGTCTCCCTTGGACCATGGGTCCATGACCAGTAGCTATGTGATGTTCTCCTCCCATTCATGTGCTTCACTAATTAGTCCTCGTGAGCTGCCCTACATGATCGAGGCACATATGTAAACCTTATGCTATTGCTATGATGAGTTTGCTGGGATCCGATGGATTATGAGATTATGTTTAGATGGTGTTTAATTAATATATTTGATTCACCTCTTTTATATTTATGTCCGTAAGTAATTCTTGCATGTTCTCCGTTGTTATTTATTGCTTTGGCCAAGTAGTAGGTAGTGACTCCAAGAGGGAACGTTATGCTTGATTGTGGGTTCATGCCCCTCGATGACTAGCTTGAGTGATAGAAACATGAGTCTAGGGGATGTGCTGTTTCCACAAGGGGGAAAACAACGGTGCTTGTGCCCGCGGGTGCAAGGATTGTTTACTTTACCCAAAGTTCTTTTAATGCAGTTGTCTGTTGCATTGAGTTTACACTATGGGTGGGACTCGCAACTTAATACCAGCGAGATGTTCTGGATAGATATCTCAAGGTGGATGATTAGTAGTAGATATTGATGGATTTCGGTCTACTTACTTTGGCGTACCGTCCATACTTTGAACCTCAACCTTTCTTGCAATGTAGTCAGCATTAGTCCTGTGAATTGCCCAGCTGTAATTCGTTTACCTCACATAGCTGTTTTATCGTCTTTTGGGAGAGAGACATCACTAGTGAACATCATGAGACTCCGGTCCATATTACCATCATTGATCACATCCGCTATTTACTTTTTCCGCTTTTTATTTACTATTGCAATTATATCTATCACTACTGTCACTTGCGTTTGATCCTTTGTAAACTACAAGGCCGGAGGGATTGACAACCTCTCTGTACTCGTTGGGAGCAAAGTTATTTGTATCTGTGTGCAGGTCCACGTTGATTGCTAATATCCGGCGCCGTTAGCAGTTGACACCTTCTTGTTGAAACTGGGAGTCTCAGGGGAATCGATCCTTGGTATTGCCAAGGGAAATCTTCTGCTACACTGCATCTCTAACCTTCCACTTGGGGTAACCAACGAGGGGCGAGAAGCCTAGCAGTCCTGAGATGAATTTGCTTTGTTTCCATACTTTCATGATCTTCGAAATCCAGATGCTCCAAGACATAGCGTCTTGGATGGCATGGGATAAGCCGGTCGAATTGTAAAAGACGAAAATTACACATTGAAAAGAATGTATAAGTCATGCTTAATTACCAAACAAGACTTGTCGTGTTGCATACCGTCTCAAAATCGAAGGCCTCATCGAGCTTAACACTGAAGCATCGATCGTCTACCAGGTGTGGCCTATCGCACTGACCCCGATCGTCGCCACACCCGTCGCACGATGTATCGTCATCGTCACAAGACGACATTTCCTACATATTGTAGCACAAGTCATGCCAAAATTCAATGGTTGAAAATATAAACAAAAACATTTCAAAATATCTTAATTATAGGACTCATATATATTGACATGGAGATTTGATTGGACTCCAGTTTGAGCATTCAATAAGCAAAACTAAATCATCTCTTGCGTCCTTACATCGTCGAATATTATCACTAATACATCTCGAATAGTATCATACATATAGCATCACTAATTAATTAATAAAGCTAAAACCCTAGCGAACGGCGGGTATCGGCGCGAGCGGTAGACACCCAAAGAGAAGGAACCATCACAGGATCATAGCTCCAGTGAGATCCCTGAAGAACCTGCCATGTATTGTCGAACCTGCCCTGCAACGCAACCATGTAGCGACGGACGTGTTCGTCCTCCTCGCTGACACGGTGACGTACAACCTCCACGGGGTCCACAAGCCTCCGCACCGTCATGGCCCACGCGCCCACCACCAAAGAAGGTTAGGGTCAACAACGGGTTGGTTGCTCATCAAGTTGCGCCCACCGGAAGGAAGCACCTCCCAATACCAGCCCGGCGGAGCCCAGTCCCGAACATGACCCCTCTGATTAAGCAGGCCTCCGTTCAGTCGACGACGAGGATGCGGGATAGGCATCGTCGACATCGATGCGGAAATAATTGCTTGAACTAAAAGAATAAACTAGTTCTATTAATTCAACTAGTTCAACTAATAAGCACTTATTGTAAATGAAAATGAACTAGTTCTACTAATTTTACTAAGAATTAGTTCTACAAACTAGTTGAACTAAAAGAATAAACTAGTTCTATAAAATTAAACTAGTTTTACTAAGAATAAAAACTAGTTCTATTAACTAGTTCAACTAATAAGCACTTACTATAAATAAACTGAACTATAGTTCTTACGAAAAATAAACTAGTTTTACTAAAATTAAACTAATTTTACTAAAAATAAACTAGTTCTATTAGTTCAACTAGTTCAACTAATAAGCACTTACTATAAATAAACTGAACTAGTTCTTACTAAAAATAAACTAGTTTTACTAGCTAGTTCTATTAATTCAACTAGTTCAACTACATTCTATCACTAAAACTATAAAAAACTATAAAAACAGAAAATTCATCTAACATTTGTGTATATAACTAAGTAACATTTTTAAAATTCATCTAACATTTGTATAACTAAAACTAAAATTACATATATATACATCATATATGACAAAGAGGAGGGGATCGGGGGCCGGCGGCGCTCACAGGGCGACGGCGTCGGGGCACGGGCGGTGCGGGGACGGCCGCGGGGGCAGACGGCCGGCGGCGAGACGGGCACGGCGAGGTCGGTGGGGACGGCGACGACGAGGCAGGGCGACGGCGGCGGGGACGGCAACGAAGAGGCAGGGCGACGGCGAGGTCCGGTAGAGGCGCGAGGTCGGGGCAGAGGCGGCGACGACGTCGACGGCGAGTTTGATCGGCGGGCAGCCTGGCGGCGTCAGGCTGGGAACTGACGATGGCATTCTGAAGATCTCCCAAGTGCTGCTTATATAGCAGAAGTATTGGTCCCGGTTCGCTGCACCAACCGGGACCAATTCCCTCCTTTAGTCCCGGTTGGTGCCACCTACCGGGACAAATGGCCAGTTTTCAGCAGCCCAGAGGGCGGGAAAAAGAGGCCATTGTTCCCGGTTGGTGGCACCAACCGGGACTAAAGAGGGGCATTGGTCCCGGTTGGTGCCACGAACCGGTACCAATGCGCTCATTTAGTCTCGGTTCGTGTGACCAACCGGGACCAATGGCCCCGTGCTGCCCGTGGATGGCCAAAAATTTTAGTCTCATCTCGCTAGTTGAGGGGCGCGTAGTAGTTTATAAGCAGCACTGCCGTACCTCTCTTGAGCTCCTCTCCATTGCAGGCTTACGTGCCTAATTTGACACTGCTATTCCTGTGGGCCTACTGGGCCTTCTGCGGGCCTGAATCCTGGCCCACTGTTGGGTTTAAGTCGTATTCAGACCGTGGTGGCCCAGTAGGTGGCGTTTTTTTTTCATTTTTTTCTTTGCTGCTTTATTTTTTTAGTTTTGTTTCTACTTTCTACAAAATACTTACGGTTGCTATTTTTGTTTATTTTATTAAAGTTTGTTTATTCTACTTTGTTAAAGTTTATTTTGTTTTTACTTATTTATTTTATTGTTATTTTTTGCTTATTTTTTTTAACTTATTTGAACTACAGAATTTTTCGGTGTTCAAAATGCACCATTCAAAGCAACATCATCAATTTTCAACAATTTCTGACTTCATTTGCTATTTTTCATGCATTTACTAATTTTTTTGAGCTAAATGACCCTGAAATTTTAAAGCATTTTAAATGAATTCTGAAAAGGTTGAAAGTTGGCATGGTATCATCATTTCACCCACATAACATGTGTAAAAAAGTAGAGAGGGTTACATCAAAAACTGGATGCACTTCATGTATAAAACGGACAATCTCTTTCGAGGTACGAGGATTTCAGAAGAGAACTCGTCTGTTACAAAGGGATTTCATTTTTTTTGAACTTATTTGAACTACATAATTTTTCTGTGTTCAAAATGCACCATTCAAAGCAACATAATCAATTTTCAACCATTTCTGACTTCATTTGCTATTTTTCATGAATTTACTGATTTTTTTAAGCTAAATGAACCTGAAATTGAAAAGCATTTCAAATGAACTCTGAAAAGGTTGAATGTTGGCAAGGTATCATCATTTCACCCACATAACATGTGCAAAAAAGTAGAAAGGGTTACAGCAAAAACTGGATGCACTTCGTGTACAAAACGGACAATCTCTTTCGAGGTACCAGGATTTCAGACGAGAACTCGTCTGTTACAAAGGGATTTCATTTTTTTGAACTTATTTGAACTACAGTCTTTTTCTGTGTTCAAAATGCACCATTCAAAGCAACATTATCAATTTTCAACCATTTCTGACTTCATTTGCTATTTTTCATGCATTTACTGTTTTTTAGCTAAATGACCTTGAAATTGAAAAGCATTTCAAATGAACTCTGAAAAGAATGAAAGTTGGCATGGTATTAGCATTTCACCCACATAGCATGTACAAAAAAGTAAAGAGGGTTACAGCAAAAACTGGATGCACTTCGTGTACAAAACCATTACAGAACATCATGGATCGATAAGTGATGAAATTAATATAAGTTCATCATCACATGACATTCAAAGTACATGCATATCTCTAGAGCATCTAATTAAACCATACATTGCAACTATGTAGAACATTTCAACGCAACAACAAATGCGATCATAATCGCAACCAAGGTAACAATTGATCCAACTGCATAATGATACCAAGCCTCGATATGAATGGCATATTTTCTAATCTTTCTAATCTTCAAGCGCATGGCATCCATCTTGATCTTGTGATCATCAACGATATCTGCAACATGCAACTCCAATATCATCTTCTCGTCCTCAATTTTTTTTTAGTTTTCCCTTCAAGTACTTGTATTCTTCTTCAACTAAATTTAACCTCTTGACAATAGGGTCCATCTTGATCTTGTGATCATCGACGACTTCCGCAACATGCAACTCCAATTCCATCTTCTTCTCCTCCGTTTTTTCCAATTTTTTCTTCAAGGAAATGTTTTTCTCTTCGACTAAATTTAACCTCTCCACATGAGGGCCGGTTGGAATTTCCGGTTCAACTACCTCCTAGACATATAAAAACATCTATGTCAAGTTGGTCGACATAATTGTCGTAAACATTAAAACAAATAGTTATAAATTAAGGATAATATACCACATCTGAATCGTAGACTGGACGAGGGCCGACGTGGGCGGATATCAAATCCATCACACTATATAATAACAAGCAATAATAAACGTAATAAAATTAGACAAATATATCTAAAGCAATAATAACAAGCAACAATAAAAGTAAGAAAAGCTTGGACAGAACAAGAGGCTCACCATGATGGTGCCGGTGACGAGATCGGCGGGGGCGATCGACGGCGGTGAAGACGGGGACGGGACGTGACAGACCGCTAAACCTAGACAGATCTCGGAGAAAATGGAGGTTGGAGTTCGAGCTTCGAGAGGAGAAAAGCTTAACTAGCGTGACTCAGTCATTTCATCGAACACCTCATGTACATAGGAGGTGAGCTAGCTACAGCAACACAGCTCACCCCGGCCGGCCAGAAAAAACAGAGCAGAGGAAGTGGTGGGCGAGGGGTTATATATAGGAAACTCATTGGTTCTGGTTCGTCTCAGGAACCGGGTCTAAAGGTCAACCATTTGTCCCGGTTCTACACCCGAACCGGGACCAATGGGTCTGGGCCAGGAGCGACGCCCGTTGGTCCCGGTTCGTGCCGAGAACCGGGACAAATGGTCCCAGACCAACCAGGACAGATGTCCAACGAGGCCCGGCCGGCCCCCTGGCCACACAAACCGGGACGTATGCACCCATGGGTCCCGGTTCGTGGATGAACCGGGACTAATGGGCTCGCCAGGCCTGAACCAAAGCCCTGTTTTCTACTAGTGAAGAAAAAGTTGGGCGGGTCATAGAGCACAAAATTTTCAAATTCTGAAGCATATATACTAATTTCAGTAGATATAGTCACATCACCTTCTGTTCTCATTGATTAAATGATGAACAGATGCATATATAGACATATATACTACCAGAAACCAAAATAAACCATCACATTTGACCATCTATGCTACTCCAAACCAAAACAAACCATGCCATTATTTAGCCTATTGGGGATTTTGGGGATGATTCAGCGAACATGACCTAAGTTGAATTTTGGTGAAATAAATTTGGAATGATTCAGACCGATTTACCGGCGCAGCATACAAAGATTGAGATGGATTCAGACTTCAGAGAAAGAGGCACCTAGCAGGGTCGTTGCCTCGCTACCTTGCCGTCGTCGCCGGCTGACCAACTCGCTCGTGATCTGCTCTCGGCTGCCCAGCTGTAAGCAGTGGCCCGTGTGTTGGTCGCCGGTGGGACGTCTGGACGTGGGTGAGGGGAGGCACTGATGTGTGCCGGTGGCCGGCGGTCGGTGGCTGCTCTGTTGTATGCATTTTTTCTAGGATGAACGCGTGCGGCTGATGATGTGTTGTTGAGGCGTGGGCTGCAACTGCACTACTCATGTCTCCTTGTATGGTGGGCTGGCCGGCTGTGTATGATGCTATATAAATAGTTTTTCAGCTTCGGACTTGGGCCGGCCACGTCTCACTCAGCCGTGCCGAAACTCCGCTAGTGAGCAAGTCCATTGAGCATTCCTAGTGTCTCCTATTCCCTACTGATCTTTCAGATCCTCCTTTTGTTCTTGTCTCATCAAGATCTGTGCCACTGGATACTTTCTTTTACCATTTCGAACATATTTTGACAGCTACAGAAAAAGCGTCGGTCACCTTCCAGAGCGGCAGAGCTTGATTCTACTCGGGTGAAGATTGAGCATCAATATATATGGACGCTACCGAGCAATTAATCAACAACGGATGTGCATGGTTGAATATTGTAGGGCCCATGTGACCAACTAGCAACTGCATTGCATACGGAAAGCATCGCTTGGAAAAGACTGAGATGACACCTCAGACTCGAGGCCGCACACTAGCATGGGTCTGATCTCCAACTTGACTCGGCCGTCGTCTACATCCATCGGCACCATGAGGCCAATGCCTGCATGCGAAAAGGTAGCTCCTCGTTGCCGTCGTATATGCCCGACCATCCAAGAAGGGCTTGCATGTCGGCAGTGAACTCCATGAGCCCGGCCTCCGTCAGGCTGAAGCTTAGACCATCTCCAGCCGTTTGCCCTCCGGGGCGCCTAAAAGCGACGTCTGGGGTGAGCCGGCGTAAAAATTGGGCCGGGGGCGAGTTGGTCCCCAGCCGCCGGTCCCAGAGCCACCCCACAGGCGCGTACAAAAAAAATATAGCATCGTTCGGCGAAGTTCGGCTAAAACACGTTTAATTTCGGTCAAACACGATAAATTTCGGCGAAATTCGCGGATTTTCATTACATTAACCTAATTAAAAAACTAGCTGAAGTCGTCGCCGCCGTCGCCGCCATCGTCGTCGTCGGCCTTCTCCTCCTTGACGCGGGCGCCCGTGCTGGACCCCTGCCCGGCGTCGCCATGGCGGACTGGTGGCGGCGCATCGTCGTCGTCGCCGTCGCTGTCAGCGGCGTAGGGCGGCGCGCTGGCGCTCCTTCTCCTTCTCTCGCCGCTCCTTCTCCATCGCAATGGAGTCCAGGCGCGCCCATTCCAGGGTCGCGTCATCGTCGTCGAGCTCCGTCTTCACGCGGCCGGCTCCTTCTTAACCGGCGCCAGCCCCGGCTCCATCTTCACCGGCGCGAGTCGCGGCTCCGTGTTTGGCTTGACGAAGCGCGGAGGAGCCGACGAGGGGGCGCGCCGGCCGCCCTCGTTGATGACGATGCCGGCGCTGCGAGTGCGCTATCTCCGCCGCGGGCTCGGCCTTGACGCCGAGCAGCGCCGGAGTGCGGGAGGAGTGAGAAGAATAGTGCGAGGAGGAAGGCGAGGAGGAGCCGAACCTCCTTGGCGCACATGGCCCGGCGCGTCGGTGCTGCGACGGGGCGGCCCCCCTCGCCGGGTACGTCAACGATGGGTCGTTGCCGCCGTCGAGGTACGTCAGCACGCCCTCCAGCGTGCAGCCCGGGACGCCGCACCACAGGTGGCGCCCCTCGCTGTTTTTCACGCCGCCGACCACCGGCGCGTCGTTGGTGGACGTCAGGCGCTGCTGCTGGCGGCGCTCGAAGTTCGCCGCCCATGTCGCGTGGTTGCCGGCGGCGTACTAGGGGAGGGAGAGCTCGGGGTCGGTCAGGGAGGCACGCACGACCTCGACCTCCTCGGCGAAGTACTTGGGCTTCGCCACGGCATCGGGTAACGGAGGAACGGGCATTCCCCCGTCGCTGAGTCGCCACCCCGTCGGCCCGGCGCGCATGTCCGGCGGCGCCGGGATGTTCGCCTGGAACAGGAGCCAGGACTCCTGTTCGCGGAGCGAACGGCGACCGAAGCCGTTAGCCGCCGCCTCGTCTCCTGGGAAACGTTCTGCCATGGCGACGGGCTCGGGAGAGGTAGAGAGGAAGAGAGAGGGGCTGGGCGGCGGCGCTCGGAAGAGGTAGACGGAGAGTGAGGGGCTGGGCGGTGGCGAGGGGCGAGGCAGGTGTAGGCACAGGCGAGTGAGACCGCCAGCTTTATAGCCACTCCGCGCCCGTGTATATGCGTGCGAGGGAGGGGAGGCGTTGGCGCGCTGTCCCGTGACGCGCCGCCCGGCAGCCTTGCCATTGATTCCCCACGGGAACCGAGGCAGTTGGGGGAAGACGAGCCGCCGTGTCGCTGACGCGGCTGGCCCGCGGCTTTTTCGCGCCAAAATAGTTCGCCCCGGCACCCCCGGGCACCTCCAGCGCGCCGGGTTCGGCCTGGGTCCGCCGACGCTGTTTTCGGTCCAGGCCGGCAAAAATCGAGCTCCTGGGGGCGCGACTGGGCCGTTTTTACGACGCCCGCGCGAAAAAATCGCCTGGGGAGGCCTTCCTGGGGGCGCGGCTGGAGATGCCCTTACAAGCTTGTCTTGGAAGAAGTGAACCGGCGCCGATATCACACCTAGCTTCGTCAGGTCCCTACAATGCCTCCGTCGCCATCACTTCAGCCTCGAGATAGTTATTTATCCAAAACCACCACATTTGAGACAAGGGTAACAATTTGGTACCACATTTGCGCCAGGGCACACACAACCGTTCACGTACAGCGGCCGGGACAGGCGCTCCTCCTTGGGCCATAATTGAGAGCAACACGCTCCTCCCCGCTCGACCCCGGTACGGCGCAGGAAGGACGTCCCCGACATCCATGAAGGAACGCCCTGGTGGCGCTGCGTAGGAAGGTTGTGCACGGTGGCTCGCGACGCAGCGGCACGCTGGAACTGCTACGCATGGTGACTGGCGCCGCCGCAGGCAAGTAGCCCCTAGCCTCGCATGTTGGCTGTGCTTGTGCTGGAGGGCATGTCCGGCCGCTCGACGAGACGTCCTCGCCGGCAGCCTGACGCCCGACAAGCCGCTGGCTTCGAGTCTGCACGACCTCTCATGGTCACTGCACTCTGCCCCCTGCTCAGGCCATGTCAAGCTCGTCGTTGTGACTGCAAGAAAGAGCTCCCCGTCAGCCGCTCAGAAGCTGTTTGATGAAATGCCCAATACAAATGGAGAAGTGATGAAGATGATTGTTTACTCACTGACAGATGGGTCCGCGTCTTATTTGCCATATCACTCGGTCAAACTTTTTGGTCATCACCGTGTCATCCCGACAGGTGGGACCTATCTGTCAGGTTCGCTAATTTCTCAAGTAAACTCGATAGTTAGGCTCCGTGTTACTGGTTAGGTGTAGAGCTAATGGTTTTTTGTGCCCAGCCGTAAATGTGGTACCAAGTTGTTATTCTAGCCCCAAATATGATGGTTTTAGGTAAATTACTAGCCTCGACACTACGTGCCCGATGCTCATAGCCTGTGAGCATGGGTCCTCCACTTGCACTTGATCTACGCTGGCATAAGCTTGTCGCCGCGGCGCGTCTCCTCCTGGACCGCTCCGGCAACCCAAGAGAGCTGCAGTGACGTGAATTGCAAACGCACCAACTCATGCCTCCAAGCTATTTTGTATCGGTTTGTGCGGCTGCATCGGCCGGGGAATCACGGAGGACTTGAGCCCGTGCACTGCATCGAATTACCAATATGCCTTCGACCGACTGTTTGTCTTTTTTTTCTCGAATACGCATGAGTGTGCGTATCATATGTTACTAGCAAAAGAGCCTGTGCGTTGCAACGGGAGAGAAAACATAACACACGCTCTTAACCCAACAACCATCACTGAAGACCGTAATAAGTCCATCTCCTTTATTTTTGCGAGGAATCATATTTGTGTTGCTGCTTATCCTCCTTCTCATCCTCGCCGGCGATGGCCTCAGTGTTCACACAAAACAAAGCAAAAAAACGTGTTTAAATATGGTTAATCTTAAGGCGTCTCTCTCTCCCTCTATCTCTCTCTCTCTCTCACTCTCGCGATGAGAAATCTGTTGTTTTTCCCTGCGACATTTTTCAGAGGTATGCATGTGTAGTTATCGATATTTTCTTTTCCCTATATGGTTATAGTGGGGTATTTATTTGCAATCCAGATCGCCACCGGTGCGAAAGAAAAAACGGATCTTGCGCTATAAATTATAAGTTTGCTTCCAAAACAATATTTTTAAAATATTTAACAGATAAAACTAACATCATATTTGGATTCTACATATTTTTTAAATAAAATTTCATATAAAATATGATAAAGTCGAAGTTATGGTTTAAAAGATACGTATATTCCAAAATAATAATTAAAAATACTTAACAGGTAAAAATAATCTCATATTCATATTCTATATATTTTTCTAATCAAATTTCATATATAACATGTTCAAATCGGAGTTACGGTTTAAAAGATATGGATGATTTTAAAAAACATTTATTTAACTTAAATATGATCCGCGGATGAATTAACTTAAACATCAGGGGGGGTTTCGAAATATGTAAAAAAAGGGTCCAGGTATGACTTCAATCCGGACACCGGGTTGATTTCTAGAAAACACGGGGACTTTTGTGTAAAATATGAAAAAACGATTCATTTTAACTTAAAATTAAAATAGGACTGCGGGTTGAATTCTCTGAAGTAGAGGGACTTTTATGAAAAATGGCATGACGGACGGGAAGAAACCCAATTTTCTTTATTATTAGGTAAAGATAGAAGGAAAGGATAGAAACCCTTCACTCATGAAAAATACAATGTTATTTACAGGTAGCCCTCGGCCACCCCACCCGGCTACTCAGTTTAAGGATTACTCGCTACTCTCCCACAATGCAAGGCCCAGCATAAACGCCTCGACTTCCCCTCGTAGTAATCCTGCCGGCTTCCATGCCCTGGCTTCGCTTTCAATGCTCTTGAGCACCTTGAGTGTGGATGGCGTTGCTCCGTCGAAGACCACTGCATTTCGATGGATCCACAGCTCCCATAGGAACAAGATAGAGATTGTCCTAGCTAACTTTCGGTGTTCCCCAATTTCCTCCTGCCTGATGCACCAATCCGGAAATGACTCCGTCGCCGTTGGAACACGGTATGGTCGTCCCAAGGCCAGACACACATTGCTCCATACTTCTCTAGCGAAAACACATCCGCTCGTGATGTGGGTGATGGTCTCCTCATGTTGGCCGCAAAATGGACATGAGCTTTGGTGAGGGAGTCCCCTTCTAGCGAGGAGGTCAGAGATCCAACACCTATTCTTCATGGCCAGCCAAACGAAGAACCGACGTTGTAGGGACGCCCGGGACTTCCACGTGAACTCCGCCGTTGGCGCAACCTCAAGTCCCGCGAACTTGGCCGCGTATGCCGATCGCGCCGAAAACATGCCATCCTTCTCAAATGCCCAATGTATCTTGTCATGCGCATCCTCATGCAGGGCCACGTCCTCCACTCGCTGCCATAAGCCCAAAAACAGTTGGAGCATGTCGGCTGTAAGCTCAGGCCCAATGTCGGCCGCCCATGAGTGATTTATGAGTGCCTCTGCAACCGTTCGTGAAGATCTCGTTTGTCTTGGTACCTTCGATTAAAGCATGGGCGCCAGGTCCTGGACTCTGTAGCCGTCAATCCACTTGTCCTCCCAGAATATTGTGTCGTGTCCATGTCCCACCGTAGTTGTGGCTGCAGCTCGAAAGAGTGCTCTTGATTCCGCTGGGATTGCGATTTGAATTCTGCCCAAGGTCTTGTATGATCAGTACGTTGTAGCCACAACCATCTTGCCATCATCGCGCTGTTCAACCACCTCAAATTTGGTATGCCGAGTCCTCCGGCCCATCTAGGGCGGCACACCGAATCCCACGCCACGGCGCAATTGCCACCGCATGCATCCATCTTACCACACCAGAGGAAACCTCGACAAATCTTCGTCAGGGCGGTGAGGGTCTTCGGAGGTATATTCATGGCGAGCATGGCATGAACGGGGGTTGCGCATAATACGGAGATAATGAGGATGAGTCGTCTACTTTTCGGTAGGGTAGCGGCCTTCCAGTTGGGCAGACGGTTAGCAAACTTCTCCACCAAGTATTGGAACTGCGCGGGTGTGGCCTTTTTGATTGAGAGCGGTAGGCCGAGATACTTGCATGGGAATGATGCACTTCTGCAGGCCAAGGATGTGCAAACTGCTTCTAACTCCTCCATTGAGCATCGGATGGGTAATGCCGCACTCTTAGCAAGGTTCACCACTAGGCCCGAGGCAGCCCCAAACATTGCCAGGATCTCTTTGCAAGCTCGAATTTCCTGAGCCAAGGGCTTGAAAACCAGCATGACATTGTCGGCAAACATGGACAGCCGCTGGTGCACTCCATTTGTAGCCAGAGGGGCGAAAATGCCTTGTTCTGTGGCTTTGCTGAACAAGGCTTGTAGTGGTTCCATACAGAGGATGAAGAGAATGGGGGAAATCGGATCTTCTTGCCTTAGCCCACACGCATTATAGATCGTCTCCCCTGGCACACCATTCACTACAATCTTCGTCATCGAGGTGACAAGCAGTCCACAAATCCACTCGATCCATCTCCTCCCAAAACCAAGCCGTGTCATTACTTCCAAGAGAAAAGGCCACTTCATCGTATCAAAGGCCTTGGATATATCAAGTTTGAGTAGGACCGTTGGGTTTCTGAGCGCATGTAGTCTCCTTGCTGTACACTGAACGAGCATGAAGTTATCGTGCAAAGTACGGCCCCGCACGAAGGCACTTTGATGGTTACCCACCAAGAACGGCGGCTCGTCCGCAAGCCTTGTCGCCAGTATTTTGTCGAAGATCTTGATGGCCCCATGAACTAGACTGACTGGCCTAAAATCCTTAAGATGAACTGCACCCTCTTTCTTTGGTAAAACAGTTACCACTGCCCGGCTGATGGCCGCCAAGCCTCACATATCTCCACGGAAAAACTGATTCAAAGTGCGCATGAAATCCACCTTGATGATCTGCCAACAAGTGGCGTAAAACCTTCCGGTGAAACCATCGGGGCCCGGTGCTTTGTCCAATGGCATGGACTTGATGATCTTCTCCACTTCTTCCAGCAAGAAAGGCGTCTCCAAATTTGACATGTCCCTGGTTGGGAGGTTTAGCTGATCCAAGTCAAATGTATGTGTCCGCTGATGGGGCGACCCGAAGGTGCTAGCATAGTGTGCATCAACCACTCTTGCAATGTTCTCTTGGCCTGTGACGATCTCCTCATTATGCCGCAAGGTGAGAATGGCATTTTTGCGTTGCCTATGACATGCGTGCCGATGAAAAAATCCGGTGTTGGCGTCCCCCTCCACGAGTTTGAGCATGCGAGATCGCTGTCGGGCGATTGTTCTTTCCAGCGAGCTAAATCCTAGCAGCTTCCTCTTTAACACTTTCCGTAGCCCATGCTCATGATCCGTAAGAATGCGATTTTCCGCTGTTTGTCCAAAGTTCAAGGTTCAAGCATGCAAACGAAGTGCGACAAGGAAGCTAAATAAGTGTTATTTGCCGGTATCAACATTAGTGCGTTGGGTGTGCACCTGTATTAGCAGTCTGGAAAATTCATATTGGTAAGATGTGCGTATTTTGTTTCTCATTTTTTATATAAGGTGCATAATGTTTTTCTGTTTCCATTTCTTATTTATATATTTACCACTTTTGAGTTGCGCTGCAAGCCTGCAACTGCAAACCTACAGCGTCGACACATACACATCTCCATCAGGATCGTTAGTACGCCGGACACACGTGTGTATATCTATCACTTAGATACTCCTTGGCCTAACCAAAACCAATACGGTACTACCTAAGTATCCAGAGGATCGACAAACCGATCGATCCTGAATTAAACTACACACAACCATTGTGTCGGGTTCCAACCAGTTTCCACTTTACAGGTAGGCTATTTCATTCAGACATCATGGCATGACACTGATGAACGAGGAAGCAGAGGATGATCTGATGTCTGCGTTGTCCTGCTGGTGCACAGGAAGAAGTTGCGGCACCTCAGGTCCATCACCTTCTCCTCAGGCTCCAGAGCTACCTTAGATTCAAAAAGAATTTGTTAAGCACAAAACTTCGATTATGTCGAAGGGTAAAGCAACTAACCTGAAGTTGTTGCTATACATATTTGAAATGATGTCTGGGTTAAAAGTCAACTTCAATAAAAGTGAGATATTGACTGTGGGTGGGGATGATAACTTGGTGAAAGAATATGCAGATCTGTTCAACTGTGATGTTGGTAGTTTTCCGATCAAATACCTGGGCATGCCTGTAAGCTACACTAATCTTAGGAATTCAAACTGGTAGTTCATTATAGATAAATATCGCAGTCGCTTTGAAGCCTGGATTGGTAATGCCGCTTCGATGGGGGGAAGACTTACTTTGATGGTCTCGGCCGTTACCCAGATTTCCATGTATCATATGTCTATGTGGCTCATGAATAAATCCTTTGTTGAGAAACTAGATAAACGTATACGCAATTTTTTCTGGCAAGGGTGCAATAAGAAAAAGAGATATCATCTAGTCAGATGGAATAGGATATGTAGATCCAAGCATAAAGGAGGTCTCGAGGTTAAGGACCTTAGAAAACAAAATATAAGCCCGATGGTCAAGTGGTGGTGGAAGCTTGAGACCCAAAAAGGGATATGGCAGGACATTGTAAGGGCCAGATATCTGGAAAATAAGACGGTGGCATCGGTAATGCCTAGGTTTTTTTGATTCTCCTTGCTGGAAAGCACTTTTGAAAGTCAAGCCGTTATATATGGTCGGAAGAAGAACTAAAATCAAATCTGGAAATTTAACTAGAGTTTGGAAAGATTCGATCAATGGTTTGCTGCCATTCCAGGAGCAATACCCTGTCCTTTTTAATGTGTGCAATGAGAAAGACTGCACGGTTGACCAAGTTGGGTCTGTGAATGAGAGTGCCTTCTTTAGGAGAAGGCTTAATGTTGAGTTGCTGGGGCAATGGGAGAACGTGAGGAGGACCGTTGCGAGCTTGCGACTGAGTATGGGGTGTGATCATGATTTTTGGGGTCTTAATGTTAGTGGCAAGTACTCTACCAAATCAATGTATAAATGGCTTGAGAGTCCTTTAAACAGATGTCACTATAAATGGATTTGGAAAGCGAAGATCCCTTTTGAAATCAAAAATATTATGTGGCAAATGGCTCAAGATGCAGTGCTCACGAGACAGGTCATGAAAAAGAAAAGATGGCGTAGGAACCCCGTTGCAATTTCTGCAATGAACTTGAAACTTCGCAACACTTGTTCTTTACCTGCTCTGTGGCTAGAGTAGTATGGAGATGTGTAGGGATGGTTATGGGTACAGATAGATGTCCTAGTAATCAATGACAATACTATGAGTGGTGCTATTCTTTCCTCCCTGCTGGAGTGAAGTTTTACACGGTGGGACTAGCTGCGGCGTGCTGGGTAATTTGGCTAGCCCGAAACTGGGCTACTTTTGAAAAAAAAAACAAATCAAGTCGCCTTTTGAAATTGTCTTCTCTATGTGCTCGTTTCTTCTTTATTGGCAGGTTTGCGGCATGGAGAGGATAGCCATTAGGATCTGCGTATGGGGGCTGAGCTGATCAGGGCTAGCACAATGCAGATGATGAAGCTGTGCAATGAAGCGAGGAGCGCGATCGCGGGATAGTACCACTTCACTCCTGCTTCGACTGGGTGCTGCTGGCATTCTGTTACAGATCTATGTGTCGTTTCCTTTTGTGTGCCCTGCTGTTTTTTGACTCGTAATAGACTTATCTTAAAACTCATGATGATTGTGTTGTTAGGTTTTCACCCCATGTCATTTGTTTCGATGTCGAAATGAGTGCATTGGGTTTCCCAGCAGTGCTCGAACTCGCTTTACCTCTATTCCCTCCCTCGAATGTTTCTGGAACTGTTGTATTTTCGTTCATTTGCAATGGAAAGGGGTTCAATCTGGTTCGAAAAAAATTATGTAGAAGGGGAAGCAAACTTTTATGTCTGAATTGAATGGGTTTTAAATTTGTTTGGGCCCATGTACTCTTGTTGGTGGCTCCATTGGTGGGACTGTAGATTCCAATGAGGTAGATAAACTCAATGGTTGGGTGCACATGCCCTCCTCTGAGGTTAACATATCTGGAAGAATGTATCCTTCGAAAAACAATCAGAAATCTTCGGTTCTTTACATATTTACTAGGGTCTCCAGCAGTACTGGATTTGATGTTGCTTTTCCTCCTATACATGCAAAAACTCTCCCTATGGTGGGGATTAACTCCAATGGTTTTGAGCTCAAATACCCAAAAAGTATACCTAAAATTTTGAGAAATGGTTGGTAACTAGATTTGAATTTAAGAGCTGCTAATTAAAGCTCGGTCTGATTATGGTGGTTAGAAGACTTCAGTTGACATTATGTTAGATACTTTGGAAGATATAAATAAGATGTAGTGCATATATAGAGGCTCACATTAAGAAGCATATGAAATCCTTGATACTTCAAAATACCATGAACCATTCGGCGCCCCACAAAATATATTTAGGGATATTCGCATAGCCATTATGTTTGACTTTTGAAAAAAACTTATACACCATATTTTTTGGAACGGAGGGAGTATACATGGAAGTCCGATGGGCGCTTCTACGTTGGCAGAGCAAATCTTGTCTCCTTTTTTCTTGATGTCAATGTGTACTCCCTAAAAGCTTTAAATTTTTCCTTATTATTAGTTGCAATGGCTTTAATCATGTAGGCCACTAGCTAGCTTGCCGTGCAAAACAAAATATTGAAAAACTCATATCGGTTTCATGCCAGAACTTATTACTTGGACTGTAAGATGACTACGTGGAGTTGGCACGTGGTATATGTTTTATGTGGCACTATATCTCTCGGAAGATTGAAGATCTGTCCATGTGCAATCTCAGCATAGCAACCGGAGAGATCTACTCAAAATGAGCAAACATGCATCCATTCAAATTAGCACAATGACAGTTCCAGTGCCAATCAAAGAACAAAGTGCAGAATAAGAGAAGACGGGGTTCCCCTTGGCCCAACGAGTAATGATCATCATGTTCCCGACGTCTCCCGCTCCGAAACAATCATCCAAACTCATTATTTATGTTCTTGTCTCATTTTTCTGAGGTAAGAGAGCTTCATATGCTACTATGGTAAAGACGGAGGGTATATATGTGTGCGTGCGCGCGCGCGTGTGTGTTTAATATCGTGGACCTACATGGTTGAATATTATGTGCCCTAGAGAACTTATAATCCCATGTAGTCATATCTAGTTGTGCAAAAACCAAGATAAGATCTTGCCGGCTTAAATAATTGGCATTTATTTCTGCGACTTAATTACAATTTTGATACATGTACTTGCACTAAATGTATAGATTCATACATAAACTTGAAAAATGACATAAACTGGTCCTACAACTCGTGTTTTGGGTACGTTTGAGTACAGTTCCCATGATCCCATCATTGTCGTTAACTCTCCGTTAAAAAGTGCAAAGCTCAACCGGAGCCAATGGCGGCGGCGTTCTCTCATTCCTCTATGGGCAGTGGCACGACACATGTCGTTCCCTCTAGCTAGGGCGTGGCATGGTGGCGTGTTCGTAGGGGCTAGCATGGTGGTTGTGCTTCGGACGGTGCGGCAAGTGGTGGTTCGTACGGGGACGAGTTGTGGCTGCGGATCTGGAGCACAGTGGCTCCTTGTGACAAGGGCTGGGAGCGGCAGAACCTGGTGATCATCGGTCAGCGGACCGGGACGGTGGGTAATGCGGATGGTGGTGACCGGCAGTCTTGGGAAGTGTCACTGGCTTCGGGCGTGGGTGGAGGGGAGTCGCGTGAGCAGTTGATGGTGACCGGGTCTGTGTCAGGTGCGGCTGCTCGGCAGCCGGAGTTGCCGGTTGCCATGAGCGGCTCCCAGTCTGGATCTCGGACGACCGAATCTGATGGGGCACCGCCGACATTTCCCGGGTGCCATGGCTGCCGGTTTGCAGTCTGTTCATGACTTTGGGCCGCCTCCGTTCAGGACAGGTGGTTGCTTGAAGGTCAAATTTTTTTTGGGGGGGGGGGGGGGGT
>LR738712.1:756356899-756404084 GCA_902687465.1 Secale cereale
TTGCTGCCAGTTTGGTTACGTAGATTATAGAGAACTAGTTTCCTTTAAACTCGATTTCAGTTGTAACAACCAAACATTTTGTTTGTGTTGTCTAACAGAATCATGGATATGCAAAACTAAGTTTTACAAAAGCCCAAAAACCCAGTTTATAGAAAAACGACTAATTGACGTTTTTGTATATACTCGTTCTCGTTGAACCCGGAGTCGGCCACGAGCGCTGCGACGTTCTCTCACGCACAACCATGGCGATGCTGAAAGTCCACGTCGAGGGTGCAATGTTCTATGGCAGGACATCAAATAAGCGCTCGTAGCATTGCCGAGTTTGACGCTATGAGTTCGGACGTGGCCGCCGTCATGTGGGACGGCGAGACGGGAGCGGCCGAGGAATGTAGGGTGCGCATGGCCGACAAACTCCTCTTCCTTGTTAGAAGGGAGAGAGAGGTTTGGTGAAATAGTTGTCGTTATTGCTTGAGCCTCGTGGGCATATATATAGGAGTAGAAAGACTAACTTGGAGTACAAGACAAGGCAGGACCAAATCCTAGTCTATCCGATACTTCCTAATAATCCTTATACTCACATCCCCCCGCAGTCACAACGGTAGCGACGCAGACGATGAGACTGGAGAAGAATCCGAATGCAAGCCGATGGACACCCCCCACAGTCGGAACGGTCGACGCATCGCGGAGTCGTGGCTGTAGTGGAAACCGACGAGGTTGCTCAAGTAGGCGGTAGCCCTTTGTGCCGTTTGTCGATGTAGGCGAGAGCGTAGGGTGGTGGAGCCGTGGTCGAGGTAGCTGTGCGAAGAATGCCGTGGTCGATGTCGAGTCGGGGTAGCCGGTGTCGAGAAAGTCGTCGTGGAGCCGCGGGCGCAAGGGGGCGCCGAGTTAGCATGGGCATTGTGGTGTCGAAGTAGTGGTGCGCCGGGAAGAAGATGTTGTTGACGACGCGTCGCGGCGGGTTTGCCAAGCCCGGGGACACATCGTAGATGAAGGCACGCACTGGTGTTGCCAGCACCGGGCATGCGTAGACGAACGAAGACGAAGTTGACGAAGCACCGACCAGGTTTGCCAGGCCCGGGGACACGTCGTGGATGAAAGCACGCATCGGTGTTGCCAGCACCGGGCATGCATAGACGAGGGACCTGCACGAGCTGTACGCCATGTCGGAGAAGTCGGAGGGGCCAGCAGAGAAGAACTCGACGACGATTGCGGCGTCCATCGGCCCGGGGCCGATGTCACCAACGGTGGTCAGAGTAGACGAAGTGGTCGGGGTAGATGACGACGACGCTGGCGACGGGCTGGTGCTTGGACGAAGACGAAGGGGTGGACGGGCGACGACAGCGGCTACGAAGGTAGCGGCGGCTACGGCCAAAGAAGAGCGGCGGCGGCGGCCTGACGGCGGCGGCGGCCTGACGGCGGCGGCGGCTAGGTTAGGAGTGCGGCGGCGATGCTCGAAGTAGGCGAAGAACCCTGACAGCGTGACGAAGAACGGCGCGGACGGTGACGTTCCCGCGCCAAGGGAGATGGCGCGGCGCATACCACGGGAGGTCGACGCGCGGTGACGGCGGAGTGGACCGCGGGCAGCGACGCTACGGCCCGAAGGGGCGACGCAGCGGCGGCAGGCGGGTCGGGCGGCGGCGGGAAGACCTCGGGGCGGCGGCGGGGACCGTGGGCCGCGACGCCGCGGCCCGAAGGGGCGACGCAACGGCAGTTCGCGAGTCGGTGCAACCGCGGGAACGGCCTCGGGGTGGCGGCGGGGACCATGTATCGCAGCACTACGGCCCGAAGGGGCGACGCAGCGGCGATGCACGAGTCGATGCAGCCGCGAGGAGAACCACGGAGGCGACGGCGCTGCGGCCCGACGGGGCGATGCAGCGGCAGCCCGATGCTCAATCGGCGCAGAGGTGCGCAGTACTCGGGACGATCTTCACGGGACCTGCAGAGGCGCGCGTGACCGACGGGCCAGGTTGATCGCGCGGCGTAGATGAGGTGGATCGCGTCGGCGAGCAGGTGATCAAGCCGATCGCGCGCGAGGTCAGGGACGCCGCTCGGTGGAGGAGTGATGGCGTAGTCCTGGATGAGGCAGGCGGCGACGGACGGAACGGGACATCAGCGCCGGCACCCGGGCTGCCAAAGCAGCGCCAGCGCCCGGGCAGCAAGGCCCGATCGACCAGCGGAGCAACGGCGCCCGAGTTGAGGCAGACGACGAGCCTGATGCAGCCGAAGACGAGGCCGGCGAGGTAGACCACCGGGCCGTCGTGCAGACTCGGCGGAGGTGGGTGAGGTGGATCGATGGGCGGGCCGGCGCGCGAGCGACAGCTATGATTGGCCGTCGCATGGCGCGAGGCCGCCGGGTCGGGGTGATGCAGGTGTTCCGGTCGGAGCACGGCGACGGGCGGACCGACGCGAGGACGGCGGCTGGCCCGGACGGGCCGCCTCGGCGCACGTGGCCGCTGGTCGGAGGAGAGTCCGGCGGGTCGCGCCGGGGTCGGAGTAGAGGCGCATGGCAGTCGACGGCGGCGGCGGGCGACGCAAACCGATCAAGATTAGATCGGAAAACCAAAAAGAAAGACACCGATCAAAACGACCGGCGAGAGAGCGAAAAAACCCGAAGCAATGGCTCGGGAAAAAGACTCTCTAGGGCAGCCGGCCAACACGGCCTGCAGACGAACCCTAGATACGGGCGGCGCGGCCCCCGGCGGCGGTCATGGAGGCCGACCGCCCCGGGGGCGGCGCGCGGGTGCGGAAGCAGTGGCGGCTAGGGTTAGGATCGACTTGCGATAGATACCATGTTAGAAGGGAGAGAGAGGTTTGGTAGAATAGTTGTCGTTATTGCTTGAGCCTCGTGGGCATATATATATATAGGAGTATAAAGACCAACTTGGAGTACAAGGCAAGGCAGGACCAAATCCTAATCTATCCTATACTTCCTAATAATCCTTATACTCACATTCCTGTACACCAACGAACGGCTACAACCCGATCTCTCCCGCCGCTGCACTCCAAGCGGAAGTTGATGTCGTCATGCGTACTAACTACTGAGCATATAAGTTAATCAACCAGTAAGAAAGTAATTCACCAAGTACTTGAGCCGCACGGATCAATCAAAAACCCAAAGAAACCTTGCATCTTGGTATTAGGCACCTTTGTCTCGGCTTGGCATCGTCGCATGAGAACGGCGATGTAGTTCAGAAATTTGTAGCAACAACAGAGCTCTCTAGAGCAGCGAATGCAGCGTCATCACACCAAGTGCACTGCTCTCTGCCTGGAGTCCTGGACAGCGCAGGCCGCCTCTCCGGCTGCGGCTGAGCTCGGGGTCGCGCGGCAGGCCTCCAGTAGCACGCCGACAGAGGAAGTGTAGTCGGCCACTTGGTTCGCTGGCCTGGTTCACTTGGTCCATGGCGAGGCCGTCCTCGAGGAAGTGGACCAGAAGAGAGACTAACCGTGTTTTCTTATATTCCTATCCAAACAAAGAACTATATACACTCACCTTAACAGAAAAACTAACTAAAACTGATTTTCCTAAAAATCCTCAGAAAACTGGTTTTCTAAAAACTCAGGTCTAATAGCATCTCTAGCCGTTGGCCCCCAGGAGGGGCTAAAAATCGCGCCCTCGGGACGCACCGGCGCTAAACCGCGCACTGGGGCGTCATGCCCCCCAGTCGCGGCGCCCACGTTTTTTTTTTGAAAAAGTCAAATACGACGCAAACACGGCTCAAATTTAACGCAAACATCGGCGAGTTCGTTCAAATTTAATCATATTTTACAAAAAAATAAAAAACTAGCACGGGCTGCCCCCGCCGTCTCCATCGCCGCTCGCCGCCCGCCTTTGCAGTTCTACATGCCGAGAAGGCGGTAGAACCGCGTGCAGTCGCCGCCGTCGTCGTCGGCGGCGGCGTCCCCCCCCTCCTCCGCCGCTCTGCATCCCTCCCCCGGTTGGCGAGGCGGGTTGGACGGTCCGGGTGCGTCGTCGTCGTCGCTATCGAGGACCACGACGTCGTGCTCGTCCTCGCGCCCATGCTTGCGGGCGGCAATTTCCTCCAGGGCCCGGCGCTGCCGGACCATCTCGTCGCGGAGGTAGTCGTCCCGCGCCCACCGCAGGGCGTCCTCGTCGGAGAAGCCGCGCCGGGCTATCTCCTCGTACTCCGCGGGGAGGCCGGGCTCCGGCTTGGGCTCGACGAGGACGAAGCGGCCGGTTGGGGTGGGGGGGGGGGCGGAGTCGCCGATGCAGGCGCCGGAGCTGCGGGTACGCGCGCTGACAGGCGTGTCCTGGGGCTTCGGCTTGACGGGGCAGAGGCAGGGAGAACCCGACGAGCGGCCGGACGAGGAGGAGGACGCCCCGGTCCGCTCCATGCGCCTCGGCTTCCAGGAGCTTCCACGGCGGCGTGAGAAGGACGGGGGAGCAGGGTACTCGAGGCGCGGCGTGTTGCCGCTCTCGATGTACTCGAGGACGACCTCCAACGTGCGGCCGGACACGCCCCACCACCGGCGCCGGCCCTCGGAGTTGAGCCTGCCGGAGGGCTCGACGCCGTTGGTGGCCTCGAACGGCTCGGCGTGACGGCGGCGAAAGTAGGGCTCCTAGAGCGGGCTGTCGGGGACGTACCGTGGCCCCTCTCTCGCCGCCCGCGGAAGGGACGCGTGGATACGTGCGATCTCCGCACGCCGAGCCGCCCCGGTGGGTGGTGGTGGCACCGGCACGCCGTCGGCGCTGATCCTCCAAGCCCCGGGCACCCGCATGTCTGACGGGACCGGGTACTCGGCCTCGAAAAGGAGGCGAGCCTCGTCCTCGTGAAGATGGCGGCGCTCGAAGCCATTCGCCGCCGCGTCGTCGCCTAGAAAGAGCTCGGCCATTCTTCTTAACTGGAGACGGTGAGAGGTGGAAGGGGGGAGAAATGGGCGCGTCGGCAGTGGAGTATCTGTGCATGTCTCCGGCGTGCTGGCGGTCGGCTTATATAGGCGGGGGCGCCGCGTGGTAGGCTTGGCCGGCACGTTACTCGTGGCGTGATGGCGTGGCGGCCGAGGGGACGCGCGTCGCTCGGCTTTCACTGCGCCGTCCGTGAGGCATCAATGAAGGCTGACCGACGCGGCAGCGCGCGCAGCTTTGGCATTGATTCGCCGCGGGAAACGAGGCGATGAGGACGACGAAGCAGCGAGAAGAGAGTCGAGTCGCTGACGGGGCTGGCCCACGGCTCTTCGCACAAAAAACGATTCGCCCGGCGCCCCCGAGCGACCCCCAGCGCGCCGGGTTCCAGTTGGGTCCGCCGGCGCCAATTTCTGCCCGAGCCGGCGAAAACTGGACACTTGGGGATGCGACTGGGTCGATTTTTTGACGCCGACGGCCTAAAAATCGCCTGGGGCTTTCTTGGGAGCGCGGCTGGAGATGCTCTAATCCTTGACATCCAAACAACCACTAAAGGCCACGGATTTGGCGTCGTCTGAGCTGATAGCTCGATGGTGGTTGTCGCTACCCACTGGGTCATATCCCCCTTGGTCCAGCGGGATTGGAAGGGATTGTAGGTGTGGGTGTATCTACAGTGGTTGCGTTAACCCAGGCTCGTCGCTCGTGGGCTCATGCCGGGATTTTTTTCTATTAAGAACGAGCCTCCTCATCAATTTCTAGTAAAGAACCCACCAACTGTCTACAAAACTATCAGAAAGAAAAGAAAGAAAAGAAAAGCCCGGTACAAATGTTGAGAGATCACAAGGAAGCCGAGCAATCTCACGAGCATGGCTAACTTCAGACTCCCAAGAAGAGAGGGATGAAGCCAGGTGAGCACGCAGAGGTCCAGACAGCCATCACCCCAGCTTCGGCTAAACACATAAATCAGTTTACATCTCAAGCCAATCGAGAAAGAACAATCTCCAGACTCCAAATAGACTGGGGAAATAAAAGAGACAAAAACCAATAGGAAGGGAGATAAAAGAACAATCTCCAATCTTCCAGCATGAACGTGCTGGCAAAGCAAACAAACAGAGTAAACAAACAAGCGATGAATTTCCGGATTATAGTGCTGCTGAATAATGCGTCTTTTCGTATTTGCCTTTCATAACTTCATGCAGGAGCAGTGTTTCATAGAGCTAGCTAGGACATCACGTCCATGCATTTTTTTTTTGACGTTTAAACACTTTTTACTGCATAGTAATCGACATATCATCGTTTATTAGAAGAAGGCTAACAATACCATTTGGTGGTTCTTCCATCCACGCACTACAAAACCTATATCTGGCGAGACTAACTCTTGAGCCACCTGATTAGCTTCTTTAGGGGTATGCTGGAAAAAGACACAAGGGAAATCATGTGCACTATGGTAACTATAATCAAAAATTGTAGTTGCCACTCCATATGATCACCCGCCATTAATTATTGTCTCAATCACGTCCATGCTGTTACAGAAGACTCTGCCTGGACCGACGCACTCTGTGTAAAAAGCCGGTTTATACTCAAAACAAAAAATGAAACAATACGTACACTACTTGGCCTAATCGACTAGCACAATAAGATGCATGACATAATCAACATTTTCTTTTTTGTGACACGACAGGAATCAAATTATTCCTGGATAAGAATCAGCATACGTACATACATTGTCATGCTGTCACATTGCTTAGGCTGCTAGGCTGTCGTCAGGTTGTGTGCTGTTCTGCATATAACTATGCTGCTTCCACCGAACTCCATGAATCACCGCGCACACGTCAGAGTGCACACCTAGGAGGTAGAATGCTTTGCCGGAGGCACGTGCTACGATTTCACAACACACGGCCAGTTGTCGACAAGAAGTGTTGTGGTGGCGAAAGACTATGCAAAGAACTGCTGCTGGAAGCCATCGCGTGACATCTGTCTTCCACAATAAGCAAGACCATCAGAAGAACCTACACCCAAGAATATTTTTCCTTGTGGCTGCATGCGCAAGCCTGACTGAATGCCTTGCAAGGTAATCCGTGATTCTTGAGCCGTGATCTAGAGCACGCCATGGCTTAGTGTAGGTCCAATGTGTGAGTATCAGTCGAAGGTGGCAAGAGAGCCCATGCGGCAGAAATGAGCGTGCTTACAGCTTGGCATAGTGGTAGCTCTACAGAGAAATGACAATCTCTTTCCTGACGTCTCCTACTCAAGGTTTTGGATCCCAAATGGGCAAATTTTCGGTTACCGAGAAATACCTCATCAATTTTAGTAAAGAACTCATCAATTTTAGTAAAGAACTACAGAGAAATGACAATCTCTTTCCTGACGTCTCCTATTCAAGGTTTTGGATCCCAAATGTAATCCCACGGTTACCGAGAAATACCGAACAAATTTCGGACGAAATTTACATTTAAATTTTGAATTCAAACTCTTTTAAATCAGATATAAAAAGGTCTTGAACTAATATTAGTCACAAAATTGGTAGTAGCTCAGTGGTCGTTAGCAAAGTCCGCAGTTACCTGTTTTGAGGTCGCGAGTTCTATTCATTGGTCCTCATTTTTTTCACGTATTTTACTTACCCATTCTGAAAAATAAACAAAATGTAGTGCATATGGAGGACTCGAACCAGCTACCTCTCGAGGCGCAACATACATGGCTACCGCTACGCCACACACAAGGTGTTAACTTATACGAGAAAGAATGTTTATTTACTATGCCTTGAGCGTTTAAATTCAAACTATTCAAAAAATTCGGAATTTTTTGCTCGGGATGGCTATTTCTCGTGGGGAGGCGAGAAATGCGGTTACCGCCCGGTATCCGTTTTTCTCGGGCGGTACCCAAAACCTTGCTCCTATTCCGATTTTGTAATTCCATAGTCTTTATTTTCCTCGTTTAAGTGTTCTATTTTATGGCAGCAAAGCAAGTTTTTATCGACTGATAGCTTGTTGAGCTCGACTCTCTTTCTACGGAGATTAAGTAACATATATGATCCATCAATTACTGGTACCTTGTAAGGTGGTTGATAAGTATCGTACTATTTTGCACCAATTTTATGGGGATGCATACTACATTTATTAGTATTACAGTGAACTTTTACATGTTATGGATGATTGGATTGCCTGAGAGGAGTGAATTGCAAAAACCTTTGACATTGAAGGCTAAGGTTGCAGAAATCACAGTTCAATGGAATTGTGCCAAAACCCACTAATTCCGAGGCTAAATTTTTCTGCCAAAAACACTAGACGCCTGATTAGCTCGTTTTAAGCTTGATTATGACAAGTGGGACCCGCTAGACAGGGTGATGTGGGAAAAAATTACGTCTTGGTACAGTTTTGTTTTGAAAAAAGTCCCTTAAAAAGCAACCGGGTCCTCTGCGTCGGGTCACGCCACAGTTCCCGTCGCCAATGCGGGAAAATTCCATGGGCCGGGGCTCCGCCATTTGCGAACTTGAACTCGTGCAGTGTCACGGGGGAGCTGTTGCTCAACCGCCGTAGGGGAGGCACGGTAGAGCTACTGGTCGGCCGGCGAAGTGGGGTTGCCGCTGCTTAGCCGGCTGAGGGGGGACGCAATGGAGCAGCTACTCGGCCGACGAAGTGAGCCGTTGTTGCTTGGCCGTCGTATGGGGTGGAGCTGGCAGTGGAGCTACTGCTCGTGGCCCGACGGCCTCGACCCAGACACCGTACTGCTCGAGCTCCACTGGCTCAGAGGTTAATCAACGACAATGTCGGTTGGCGGCGGCGTGACTTTCGAGACCATGAAGAAGCTGATCTGCACGACGCGACGGATTCCGTCTGATTCCTGCTGGCGGTGGAGCTTGGCATGGTCCAGCGGTGATGGCAGAGCTCCTCGTCGCTCATGGCACTCTCCCGTGAGATTTTGAGCGGCGTCACGATCTTATCCTCTCTTTTTAAAGATCACATTATCCTCTTTTGCTTTTTCACAATTTAGTCTACGCAATTATAGCTATTTGTGATCCATTATTTCGTGCCACATCAACCTCTCCAGCGGGTCCCACCAATCATAAACAAGCTTAAAAGGAGCGAACAGAGCGACTATTCTTTTTTGCAATTCAAAAATAGCCTTGGAATTTGTGGTTTTTGTCACGATTCCGGATAACTGTAGTTTCTGCAACCATATGCTTCAATGTCTATGATGTTTGCAATTCACTCGCATGAGAGAGGACTACTCTCCCCGCATCATGTGAGCAGAGTGTTGATGGAGAGGTGAAGACCATCAACCCCCACCTCCAGCAGTGTCAGAAAATGGCTATATTGGATCGCCTAGGAACCAGAGGTGGCGGCGGTAAAATGTCAGGTAAAATACGTCTATGAGCTTATATAGAGCTAGCACTACTAGGAAAACCCCTATTGGCAACCACTTAGTAGTGGCGCAGGTTATCTGGCACGTGTTGGTGCTAATTAGTAGGTTGATAGTAGTAGCACGGGGTATATTTCCCGCGCTGCTAATTAGTGGTCCGCACCGTGCCCCCCGGCAATGGTCATAGTAGTAGCGCCGGGTATAAACCCGGCGCTGCTACTAAGTGGTCTGCACCGTGGCCCCTTGGACAGGCCATAGTAGTAGCGCCCTGAGATCCGTAGGGAAGTAGAGGTGCACGTATGGCGGAGCCCCAAGAGGAACAAGCCATCCACATGTGATGTCACCGGTGGCGCCAGAGCTCAATGCTTTTGCCTTGCCCAAACTCCCACCACATTGAAGAAGGAAACACTTACAAGGAATGCTGTCACGCCCAACTACACCTCTCTACTCTTGGGGCTCAGTCTAGGACACATAAATGAGTTCCAGTATGAGGGGGTTAGGGAGTCCATAGTGAAGAAGTGAGTGTCCTCGTGGGTTGATATGGTGGTAGCTGTACAGGAAAATGACCATCTCTTTCCTTTGGTCTGCTATTCAAAGATTGTACTTCATAGCATTTTGTTTTCTTCTGCCATGTATCTCCTAGGCAAGCTTATATTTTTGTCCTCACATGTGACCTATTTGACTGCAAGAATAGAAGTTTATGCGCCAACCGGATGCTTGTGGAGTTTGCCTCTCCTTCAGTGGAGATTGAGCAACACATACGAGATAAAATTTATTAGTATCTTGTAAGATGGTTGACAAGTATGTACTATTTCGCACCAATTTTATGGTGGTAAGTAGTGCACAAGGTAGTATGGCAGTAACCTTATATGTGTTATGAATGATTTTTGTTGCTTTTCATTAGTTGGGGTCAAATCATGCATGCATTTCAATGTTGCGCCCCATCCAAATGCTCTCTTTGTACCAAAGAATGTCATCCTCCCAAAGAAATTGCTTGATGGAAGACCGGTCCTTGGTGAGCTTGTCAATGATTGCCTTCACTGTAGAGGCATTCCGCTGTACAAAAAGTGATGGGAAATACCTCCCCAATCAAATTGATGGATGAAAAGAGAGCATGCTAATGCAATCAAAAGAGTGATCTGATGAAAGAACCTAGGAAATACATTTTTATTTCAATACTCACCTCACGTGTGGCTCCCTCAGGCATAAACGTGGACCGAAAGTGGGCTGCAATTTTAATTGCACCAGCCGGGTCTTGAACTTCAGACGATACCATGTAGAGCTGGATGCTCTAACCAATGCAAGAAAAATACCGATCTGATGAAAGAAACTAGGCAATACATTTATAAGTTCAACATTCTACTACCAAAAGAACTTCCAAAATCTCCATCCCCTACGTCGACAACCCCCAGAGCCACGCCCCAGTGCCCAGCTAATGAATGCAGAGGGTAGCAGTCTTGCATCAACATAGCTCTTAAAATACGAGTGTTGGCATCCGTCTCATAGAAGATGACTTTGGCAAAATCAGGAATTGCCATTACCTCTGTTGTGATCATGGCATCCTACAGAATAGAGAACGTTGTAGTATGGTCATCAGTCATAGTGAAGATTGCATTTATCTTTAGTATAGATCGGTGAGCATGTAAAATAATACTACTAACTTCCACATGAATTTGTGGTAGTAACAGGCAAGCCCAAGAATCCTTTTTTTTCATCTATGATACTATATATGACCATGCCACAAAGTTGGGATGGTGGTATGCCTCAAGAAACATTAACCGAGTTAGTTCATGCCACAAATAGGTCGCGGTGTTGAAATGCGCATATAATCGCAAAACCAATTAAATGAACGTTATTTTAGATATAACCGTGTAAGATCATGTAATAGGAGACCACACTAAGATAATGCATTGGAAGTCGCCTTAGGTTAGTAATTTTAATGACCTATCTGCTCCAACAAACCCGAGATGTGTGGCTGGTTGGTGGAGTGGAACGTCTCCATGCGGTGCTAGATTGGCTCTTGCTCGAGGTGTAGATGAACTTTTTGGAAGCACCAACAGCACTAGGTCATCTTGCTGTGGAATTCCAATAGGCTTTCCATTAATTCAACATTTGTGCCGACGTGATGTTGACATGCAAGGCATCCGTTAGAGTTTTCCTGAACCCAGAAGTGCAAATTCAAAGCATATGTGGCTGCTAGCTACACTTTGCGAAGGTCCCATTGTTCTTGGTGCCTCCTATTCCTCGGTGCTTCCCCTATGGAGTCCAATAGCTTTCTCTATTTCTCAAAGGTGACCTATTAATTTGTGAGTAAAGAAGGGTGTCACCTAATAGAGTTTGAGTTTGTTTTTGCAGGTTAATAAGGTTTGAGTTCCGGTGAGAATAGTGGAGCAGCATATAAACCCGCACACAACATCGCTCCGCAGTGTCATACATCTTGGAATGCATCTCCTTCTTATGGCCCGACCTAGTCCTACCTAGCTAGTTAGCTCAGAACAACCAAAAGTTATGGTGTGTATCCAGCGCTAGTTATTACTCACGTTAGCAGGGCCCACATCACATCGAGCTCATCTGGTGCCATCGCTCAGAGCATCTACAACCGGTCCCCTCAAATTCTCCTCAAATGTCCGCGAACACGCCCGATCATTGCTCGGACAAGACGGAGAAGGAAAAAAGATGACCCAACCGCGGCCCTCATATCATCTCTATACATTTGTGTTGTCCGCAAACCATCATATTCAGACAATATATGAAGATGATTTGAGGGCTCGTGGATGCACTCTGTCAGTCTGCCACGTAGGAGGCGGCCCAACCCAGACCACCTTTTCTCTTTCTTTATTCTTTTTATCTCTCTTCATCTCCATCAATTACATATAAGAAAGACAACGGGGAGCATGGTTGCAAGCACGAACAAATAGGGGCTCAAAACGAGCACGCTCTGACACTCGCCAACACACCCGACACTTAATTTTCTGGGTCAACACGTCATATAGTGTGTTTGCTTGTTTTGTGCTCTCTTGGAATTTTATCTTACAGAAAAATGCATTATATATGTACAAGCGGTGGTCTGTACAGACCTGGGGTAGCTAGGGTGTCCATAACTAATTTGGTAACGGGTCTTGTCTAAATTGAAAAGGTAGTTTACTTGATGAGGTGTTGTCTCTTACTTCCATGTAGACCATACCACAAATGATTCCAGATCAAGGAAAGGCATAAATCATGATGAATTGTTTTGCTGACTGGTGTTCCATAACCTTGCTAAACTACTACAACATCAAATCCACTAATTTCATATATTGGCATGTATTTCATGTATGAACATGCATGCCATCTGACCATTAATTTTAGAGACGAGGAGGGGATATGTTTATCACTTGAATTGTAATTAGAGGAGCATCGTTAATGGTTGTTGCAAGTTTCAAGATAGCAACAAGAGTGTATATATAGACAAGTTTGCATCGAAGGTGGTGCGTCGGTTACAGGAGGTGAGAAGGTATGTAATGTATTTGTCTTCCGGTGTCTTCTCTTAAGATATCCAGTGATTGAGGCGTCGTTATCCCAATAAGATATGATGGTGGAGATGGCTTCAACGATGGGTTTGCTGGCAAGTGAACACCAATAAGGCTATGTCAATGTGCACATGCGTCGTGTCATTGCTGAAGATGCTGGATTGAAGTTTTGCTTTCGGTGAAAGAATCCTGAGATCAACCTTGGGTGAGACTAGCCCTTAATGACACACGTATGGCGATTCCTTCTTGAAGGTGTAACCTAGAAGTTGTGTATGTTTTGGTTATCTTGGGTCAGCTTGGCTTTTATCTTAGGCTTAGTGGTTATCTTGTGATTATCAAGAGGCATGCAGCCTCGGGTTTTTTTTTCTAAGTCATTGTTGTTCGTCTGTTGGATTTTTAATAATAAATAATATATTGTTGTGTACATCAATCGATCCAGTGGCCGGGATTATCCTCCTTTTCGAAAATACAAGTTTGTATGAACAGTTTGCGTAGTTTGTTACTTAACCTGATAAGAAATTCAACATTCAAGTAAAGAACCATAGGCATGCAGGTATATGGAATGGGAACTCTGATCCAATCCCAAAGTGTCTTCGTATGTAGATTTGATAAACTCTCGTACAATCCCAAATTTTCTATGTATCTTGCTTTGTTACTTGCCAATGTATATAGATTTGATAAACTCCGGTCAAATCCCAAAGCCGCTTCACATTTGCAAAATTGAAGTGCCTTTAAAGATAAAGATTTCGTGTGGTTTGTTCACAAGAAGGTTACTCTGACTAAAGATAATTTGGCAAAACGTAGTTGGGTTGGTAGTAAACGGTGTTGCTTCTGTGATCAATATGAATCAATCCAACATATGTTTCTTGAATGTACACTAACCAAGTTACCGTGGTGCATAGTGCATGTGACTTTTAATGCCAGTCCTCCTAATACCATAACCTATTTGGGACTGGGTTAAATGGGATAGTGCCTAAATTAGCATCCCATATTTGGGTCGGAGTGTGCATTACATTGGGCCATATGGAACGCTGGAATGACCTTATTTTTAATAAACAAAATATCACAATTGTTTTGCAAGTCATCTACGGAGCAAGTGGTTGGATCGTATGGAGTAGTTACTCGGTCTTGCGAAAGTCAAGGAGCATATGGCTTATGGGCAGTGGCGGAGCTACAAAGACAAAACTGGGCAGGCCAAGCTAATGAAGAGCACACAACTTTTTTAAAATTTGAACCATACGGGCACCACTAGGGATCAGACTACTGATCCCTAGCTATTTATCAGACCAGCCCGCTGCCGTACAATTGGAGTTGATTTAAGCGTCCGATCTAATTGACTTGGTGGACGTGGACCTTTGGTCGTTTCCATCCATCAGCGCTAGCTCTTTAACTGCTACAAGGAAACTGCTCCATGAAGCACGCACAGCCTGTACTTTCCATGCACCAGCTTCCATATCTAACCCAGTGGCGTAGCTGGAGGGTGGACAGGGTGGTCCATGGACCACCCTGTACATCGGCCGGTACTTCAGTATACGTGTAAGAAAAAATAATCAGGCCACAGTGCACATCAAAGGCCTAAGCCCAAAAAATATGGATCCGATAACTAGCTCACTCGTTACTTCCTACATTCTAGGTGTACGCTTTATCCAAGAAATATTCCTTCGTATGCTTAAAGCGGGTTTTTTGTACGCTAGAGGATGGACTTGATGACTCGGAGTTTCCAACCGATCACACCGCGGCAAACCCTAACATTTAGTGTGATAGAAGCCGATGACGCATTGTGCCATGTAGGCATAAGGCGGAGGAGTGCCAACGAGGCGGATGGTAGTAATGCATGCACATGGTAGAGCTAAACACCGAGGCAGGAACTCCACCAACTTCACACCTTTACAATTTAAAATATGATCTCCATTTTCAATTCAAAGTATGATTTTGCCTCAAGGTTTAAGTATGAGCGATTTTTATTGTAGAATTGCTGCAAAAATTAAACTTCCACATACATTATTTATAAATTCCGTACTAACATGTAATGGTGGAGCAAGACGACAAGTCAGTTTGGATCCTTCCTGTGCTCGCTATAAGTCAATATTGGTGCGTCAAATATCTGCCGCCGGTCATGGGCTTAGAAACCAACAGGGAAAGTTGTCGCGGCTAGGGCGAACCAATAAATTAAATAAAGTCCAAATAGAGGCCAACATTGAAGTCAACGTCAATTTTTTTTTGTTGGATTGCTCGGAGTGCCAAACCAGACAGATCCTATATCTCTTCTTGCGGAGGGCACAAACCATGAGTGCGAAGGCTATAAAATTTCCGATCCAAGTCCCAACATTATTTTTTCGAAAATAAGTTTAATGCTGGGGGAGGGGGGCATTGGCCCCCTCATCTTAACACACATAGCTCTTTCTAAATATATTTGTATGTCATATTTTTTAATATAAATATTATATATATATATATCAATTGGACCACCCTGGCCGAAAATCCTGGCTACGCCACTGGTGAATTGGTGATGCTTGATTTCCCTCAATAAACCATCGATATTTCTTTGATTTACTACAGCCGTGCTTCATATGTTTCCCACAAAACATGCTTCATATGTTTATTTCCGTTATACAAAGGTCATGCTTCTAACACTACTAAAGCATCCACGAACTGCACATAGTTTTGATTTAGGGGGATGCAGCAGATTCAAACGATGGGGATTCTACACAAATCAATCCAGATTCAATAGATGGGGATTTTGCACGAATTTCAATCGATGGGGATGCAGCAGATTATCTTGAAAGGGCCTGGCGACTGACAAAACTCTGCGGAGTCGCACGGGGGGTACCATCGATGTAGTGGACTAGGGAGGAGCCATGCTGCTCGGCGGAGAAGATCGAATGATGATGATTGGGGCGGAGGCTGGGGGTTGCGGTCCACCGATGCGATTCGGAGATGGGGGAGGAGTCGCGGTGAGACGGCGGCGGAGCAGCGGATCTGGTGGAGCGAGCTGGCGGCGACGCGAGGGAGGTGGAAGCAGAGCTCTGGCGAGCGATTAGGGGAGATGGGAAGCAGAGAGCTCGGGAAGGGTCGACCATTAATGCTGTCGAGATAATAGGGGAGATGATTGCGTGGAGGGGATCTGCACGGATCAGTTTTTCCTTTTTCTAAAAAAAAACGGTGAAATCTGGAGCGTCAAGCGTCCAACGAATCGACGGGTGTCGAGTGGGCTGACGCTGGAGTCCCTTCAGACTACAGATCACAAGCGTTTCCCTATACTATTTCAGTAGGCATAGACGCATAGTCAGCATGGAGCTGCGTAATTGTTCTCATTGATTACACGATGCACACACATATTTATGTACATATATATACTAGTATTAAACAAAAGAAGCCATATATAGTAGTTTACCACCAGTCACGGTAGTCATGGTGTTATATTATCTAAAAAACTGGTGTTACATATACTACAACTCGGCTTTCCGATCCGCCCTGCTTCTAAAATACTAGTACTAAACACAAGATGCCAACGTAATTTACCACTAGTCATGGTCATCATGGTGTTACATATACTTTAAATCAACTTTCCGATTCGCCATGCTTCTAAAATCGTCAATGATATCTTCATAGTTGTATTTATCCAGAATCTCACCCTCTACATTAACTAACAAGTTGTTGGCAAGATGATCATCTTCCATCTTATTCCGTAACCTTGTGTTAATGATCTTCATACTAGAAAATGCACGTTCAGCACTCCTTGTAGAAATTGGGAGGGTAATAATCAAACGAAGTAGCCTTTCAATCAAATTAAACTTATTATGTCTTCCTGTTTCCACAAAGCATCGGCAAAGATCAATTAAGGTAGATAAATGTTTCGTATGTTCATCCTAAGAAATATGCAAAAGATAATGTTTTAGTTGCATTTATAATACATTGATATCTTGCATGGAAAAGTCAGTTGGGTCGTATTTTTTGACCATCTCACAAATGTCACTAGCTTTGAAGTCTCTAAATCTTTTTCTAGGAATCAAGGTGACACTAGTAGATAGAATATACATTACCTTCTCACTGAATTTCCGATTTAATTCAAATAGTTGAGTATCCATCGTTGCAAAGAGTAATTCCACTCGAAAGTAATTATCCATGCCTCCATGGTGAACTGAATAGGCCGATGATGGGCACGGCCACCACGCAGTATGTAAGTTTCCTCATAGTCAGGAATGTTGATGGAATGGCTTGTACAAAATTCAATAACCATGACAATAAATTCTCCATCTCTATCATCCCAGCTTAGTTGTTGAAGACGCTCTTTTGTCGAGGACACTAGACGAACAACATTCACAATATCTTGTGGCTTTATCCATAAGGCTTGGCCAAGTAGCTCAGTTATCTCATATATTTATTTCATCAAACATAAGATAAATATGAACTCAAAGGAGGACAAGTGTCAAAACAACTGTGTGCATCCGCACGAATTGAGCCAATGGATCTATCGGCAGCTATATCTTCGATAACAGAAACGACAACATCAAACATCTTCAAAAGACTGTAAACGGAATCAAAATGAGAACCCCAACTTGTGTCTCCTGGGCTCTTAAGGTTGCGGATCTGATTTAAATCTTTCCATGTCTCAATGCTATAATTAGCGATTGCAGTTTCTAGTTCAACTAGATGTGGATGATGGAGCTCATCATGGTGCTTCGAAGAGGAGTTAGCGGTGTTTGTGATGTAGACCAATTTCTGAAATAATTGGGAAACAGTAATCACTTCTTTGGATGCATCAACAAGAACAAGCTGCAAGCAATGGGCATTCTTTGAGAAATAGAGCATGTAGTCCATTCAAATCACCTCTCACATTGCTAGCCCCGTCATAACCTTGTCCTCGAAGGTTCTGGATGTCAAAACCATGGTTTGATAAGACATAGGTTAGCTTATTCTTAAGTTTCAAAGACTTTGTGTTTGCTACATGCATCAAGTCAAAGAACTAAGTACCGTTGTTCCGCATGAGCTCATCTGAAGCGGGATGATTGGACTTGTATATACGGTCTGCTTGCCTCTACTAATTGGCGTTGTCATCAACTTGAATGAAGAGTCACAGACTAGAGAGATTTTGGGTATGTTAAACATAGGATTTGTGGGAATTGGCTTGACCCTCTATGGGGTGGCCTATCACATATATTTATAAGGTTGTACAATATACAGGTTACACAGTTGGGCTACGTTACAAAGTCTAACACCCTCCCTCAATCTCAACTTACTCCTTATGTATCTAGAAGGTTGAGATTGCGCCTACAGACCTCGAACAGAGGAGAAGGCTTGGTGAAGATGTCTGCAAGTTGATCCTTTGAGGAGATAAACTTGATCTGTAGTAGCTTCTGTGCAACACGTTCCCTCACAAAATGATAGTCAATTTCAATGTGTTTGGTTCGTGCATGGAACACCGGGTTTGTCGAAAGAAACGTAGCACCGATGTTGTCACACCATAGAACTGGAGGATGTGGCTGGGAGATCCCCAACTCTCGAAGTAGAGAATCGATCCATATAAGCTCTGCAGTCGCATTGGCAACTGCTTTGTACTCGGCTTCTGTGCTGCTGCGAGAAACATTGGCTTGCTTGCGTGCACTCCAGGTGATCAAATTAGGACCCAAAAACACAGCATATCGCCCCGTAGATCGCCTGTCATCCGGACACCCAGCCCAATCAGCATATGAAAATGCAGATAGAACAACAGAGGAACTGGGTCGTAGGTGAAGACCATAGGAGACAGTGAGACGCACATAACGAAGAATGCGCTTCACAGCAGACCAGTGCACATCAATAGGTGAATGAAGATACTGACAGACCCTGTTAACCGCAAAGGAAAGATCAGGTCGTGTGATCGTCAGATACTGCAAACCACCAACAATACTCCGATATTCCGTTGCATCCGCAGGAGACAGAACATTACCAGCAGTAGCCGAGAGCTTGTCAGTGGAGGACATCAATGTTGAGGATGGTTTACACTTGAGCATACCAGCACAGCGCAAGAGATCAAGGGAGTACTTCTTCTGGGTGAGAGCTAAGCTGCCGCAAGACTGATGCACAACTTCAATGCCCAGGAAGAAGTGTAGTTGTCCCAAATCCTTAACTGTGAAATCTCTGCCAAGTGCAATCACAAGAGCATCGGCAGCCGTTGCAGAGGAGCTGACCAAAATAATGTCATCCACGTACACAAGCAAATACACAGTCACACTGGGGCGCTGAAATAAGAACAGCGAGCTGTCAGCTGTCGACGGAACGAAGCCATGAGTACGAAGAGCCGAAGCAAGGCACGCATGCCAGGAACGGGGCGCCTACTTCAGTCCATAGAGAGCCTTCGTCAAACGACAGAGATGATGAGGCTGAGCGTGATCAACAAACCCTGGTGGCTGCCGCATGTAAACCTCCTCTTCAAGGATCCCATGGAGAAAAGCATTCTGCACATTGAGCTGTCGAAGAGTCCAACCATGAGAGACTGCAAGAGATAGGAGAAGCCGAATAGTAGTATGTTTAACAACTGGGCTGAATGTATCCTCATAGTCCAGACCCTGACACTGTTTAAACCCCTTAGCCACAAGACGTGCCTTGTAGCGCTCAATAGAACCATCCACATGTCTCTTGACTTTGAAAACCAACTTCGAATCAATGATGTTGACGCGAGGCGGAGGGGGAACCAGTTTCCAGGTCTCATTATGCATAAGAGCGTGGTACTCCTTCTCCATAGCAGCCCTCCAGTGAGGTATACTCATAGCGGCCTCATAGCTGCGTGGTTCAGCAGTGGGATCTGCAACAGCATTAGCAAGACATGCAGCCAAGTATGTGACCGTACCATCATGACGCTGCTTGGGAAGAAAGATACCGATGCGGCTGCGAGTATGCGGATGTTGCGGGGCAACGGGGACAGGAGCAGGCGGCACCAATCCTGGAGACGTTGGTGAAGGAGGATCGGGCGAGGGAGCCCAGGCGAGGGCCCAGGCGAGGCGTCGACAGGCTCGGCCGACCCAGGTGAGAGGGCGGCAGAGACATACTAGCCGGCGACGTAGGCGATGACAGAGGCGATGCTGGGCGTGGAGACGGTGACGAGGACTGCTCGAGCCGATCGGGCGAGGACGTCGGTGACGTGGGCCACGCAGGAGCAGCCGTGACCGGCACCGGCCCAGGTACGGAGGCCAGCGCTGGCGCTGGCCCAGTTGCATGGGCAGGCGTGGTTCCAGAGACGGGGTCAAAGGCGGGAGGCAGTGCATGCACGTGCACCGGCCAATCGACGTGCGTCACAGGAGATGCATCAGGAAGTAGTTCCAGGCGAGCACCACGTCCTTTTCCTGCACCATGATTAGGTAACAACATAGGCGAAAATGCAACATCTTCAAATTGGCCAAGCATAATAGGAGATGAATGCATAGATGGAGGTGGGGTGGGTTGCTGCGGCATGGTGGAAAAGGGGAAGACGTTCTCATCAAAGACAACATCACGCGACATGTAGACACGATTTGTTGGCACATGAAGGCACTTGTAGCCTTTATGGAGAGAACTGTAACCCAGGAACACACATCTCTTCGACCGAAATTCAAGTTTTCTATGATTATATGGACGAAGATGGGGCCAACAGGCGCAGCCGAACACCTTAAAGAAGGTATAGTCAGGAGTTTCATGTAAAAGAAGCTCAATAGGAGTTTTCATATTAAGAACACGCGTAGGTAGTCTGTTAATAAGAAAACACGCCGTAGCAAAGGCATCACTCCAAAAGGGAAAAGGAACAGAGGTGAGTCCGGTCTCAACTACATGTCGATGTTTGTGCTCAACAGCGCCATTCTGCTGATGTGTGTGAGGGCATGATAAACGATGAGAGATCCCAAGCTTATTAAAGAATGTGTTGAGGTTGCGATATTCGCCCCCCCCCCCCAATCGGACTGGACATGTATAATTTTATGCTTGAGAAGACGTTCAACATGCACTTGAAACTAAATGAATATATCAAACACATCAGATTTGCACTTGAGAAGATAAAGCCGGGTAAAGCGACTGTAGGCATCAATAAGCTAACATAGTAGTTGTGACCACTAACAAATGTTTGTGCGGGATCCCACACATCAGAAAACACAAGTTCAAGAGGACTCGTTACTTCTCGAGTAGAGGAAACAAAAGGCAGCTGGTGACTCTTGCCTTGTTGACATGCATCACACACGGACATCTCCTTATTGCTAAACTCGATAGGCAGCTCATGGCGGTGAAGTATATGGCGAACTATGGGAGTGGCAGGGTGACCAAGGCGAGAGTGCCACTGGGACGCCAACACACGAACACCGCTGAAGACGCGCGGGGCGGATGGATCCTCCAAGCGGTATAAGCCATGGCTCAGGCGGCCACTAAGCAGAATTTCCCGGGTTGCTCGGTCCTTAACAAAAAGATCAAACGGGTGAAATTCACATAGGACATTGTTATCAAGAGTGAGCTTTGGAACAGATAACAGATAAAGAGTCACCGAGGGGACCCATAAAAGACGACGAAGATGAAGCTGCCTAGATGGGTGTATAGTTAAGAGGGATGCTTGACCAACGTGAGAGATGGGCATACCTACACCGTTGGCGGTGTGAACCTTGTCGGGACCGTAGTAGGGCTGGTGAGTGGACATCTTGGCGAGCTCGTTTGTCATATGATCCGTGGCGCCGGTGTACATATACCACGGGGGATCAATCGGGTACGACGACGTAAAACCTTGGTCGACGCGTGTATCCTTGCCCTTGGCGGCAATATGAGCAGCAGGAGGGCCAAAATCCGCCATGGCAAATTGGCGCTCATTACCTTTACCATCATTACCGATGCCCAGGAAGCTCCGCTGAAATCGCTTGTGGCACTTGGAGCGAGGTGCCTTTCACGACCGCAAAGCTGGCACCGCACAGTGCCCCCACCCGAGGTCGGCGCAGGGGGGTGGTAACCCGGGCAGCCGAAGGAGGCGCCGGCGAGCGCTGGCCGCGCGATGCCCAAAAGGCCGTTGGCTGGTCGGCGATGGTGGCGACGGAGCGACGAGCTTCGATGCGTTGCTCGGTGAAGAGCAGGCGGGAGAAGAGCTCGTGCGGAGGGAGTGGAGGCTTGGCGTTGTGGACGGCCTCGGCAAGGTTGTCGTACTCAGCGTCGAGGCCCTTGATAACGTAGCCGGCAAACTCCTCATCACTGAGCGGTCGACCAATAAAGGTCACTGTGTCTGCCAAGACCTTGATTTTGTTGAAGTATGTCGTGGCAGACGAATCCAGTTTCTTGATGTCATCAAGCTTGATGCGAAGAACCATCGAGTGGGCGGTGGAGGTCTAGGCAAACGCATGCTCCAGAGTCGTCCACGCATCCAAGGAGGAGACAGCAAAGAGGTAAAGGCCAGCGACCCCGTCTCCCAGGGAGCCCTGGATGGCGGAGAGGATCGCCTGGTCTTGCTGCACCCACACACGGTGCGCCGGGTTGATGGCCAGGCCTTGGACAGTGGGGACAACCTGTGGCGGACATGGCAGTGAACCATCGACATAGCCAAGGAGAGAGCGGCTGTGGAGCAGCGGTAAAACCTTGGCGCGCCAAAACAGATAGTTGTCTGGCGTGAGGCGGGTGGTGATCAGGTTGTCGAAGTGAAACGGCCCGGAGGAAACGACGACGTCGGTGGCAGGGACAGCGGACTCCACAGTGGCGGCGGGTGCCACACCCACGAGCGGGGCGTCGGAGGCCCCCGAGGCCGCCGGGAGGATGGCGAGTGTCGGGGACGAACCAGCAAGGGCCGCGGGTGGCGCCATCATCGCGTCGGTGGAGATCGCCACCGTTGAGGCCGTGGGAGATGGCTGGATCGGAGCCGAGAACATCGAGCCGACGGCGGTAGTGCCGAAGAATTGGAGCCTCTGCGAAGTACCGGCGTGAGCGGGGAGATTGAGGAGGGCGGCAAGCGACGCGGGGATGGCTCCGGAGCTGGCGGCGCCCGAGGCGGAAGCGGTCATGGCAGCGGCGGTGGCGGCGGCGGCAGCCCTAGGGTTGGGGGTGCGGCGGCGGCTGAGATAGAGTAGGACCTAGGGTTAAGCTGATACCATGTTAAACATAGGATTTGTGGGAACTGGCTCGACCCTCTATCGGGTGGCCTATCACATATATTTATAAGGTTGTACAATATACAGGTTACACAGTTGGGCTACGTTACAAAGTCTAACAGGGTAAAGCTTTCCACAAGTCAGGAATGGAAAACCTGATTAATGCAAAGGATATCCCAGTTGCGTGCATATATATTACTTTCATGTGTTGTTGCAACTAGCACACGAAAGAGTTTGTTCCTCTGAATTTCTTCTACCCCTCATGTCGGGAATTAAGCCTTGTACAGATTATGCATTTGGATTTAATTTTGAAGTATCTCCAGATCAGAGAATGCATGAAAGAACCTGGAAGTCCATTGAGCATTCCTGGTGTCTCATATTCCCTATTGATGTTTAACATCTCTTCTTATCTCGACTGTGCCACTGGATAATATATTTTACAGCTACAGAAAAGTGTAGGTGACCTACCATCGCTTGATTCTACTCGGTGGAAGATTGAGCATCAATATATATGCACCCAACTGAGCAATTAATCAACAATGGACAACATAAATTGGAAACGACCGAGATGAAAATAATCGGTAGATTGATGTACAATATTGTTGGATCGTATTTACTAGGCCTACTTGAGACTCGATGCCCCACCGCCTTTCAGGCCCTACTCCTCCTTGTTGGAGTCGACGACATGTGCGTCTTCAGTGGACGTGAGGTCGATGATGAGTATGGACGGGCTAGCCTCGTCCTTATACCGGCGTCAATGAAGCGCAGTTGGCAGCGCGAACGCCGGGTGGCAGCTTGCATTCTCGTCTAGGTTTGGCTGTGCGGCTAGCGCCACTGCCACGTCCAGCCGTGCCATGACAGCGTTGCAGGCGGCGAGCGAGCGTGGTCTCGTACGACGCCCGATGCTCTGCGACGAACTTGGTGTTCTCGGTGACCATGGCTTCCACGGATTTCACGTACGCGAGCTCACCATAGATTTGGTCCACCGTCAAACGGTGCTTGTCTAGGAGGGAGAGGTTATTCCGCCGCTCCTGCCGCTCTGTCGGAATTCCAACACTGGTTGTGGCGCCTACTATTCGTCCACCATGGTGGCATTGGAGTGCACTTACGCCTCTTCCATGGTCAAGCTGGCATGGAACAAAGTTGTCAGTGGCACTGACTCATTGTCCGAGGTCGTCCCCATCGTCAGATCGTCGTCATAGACCTCTGGGGAGTTGGCTGGCAGGCCGTCCTCTATTTGCCTCACACAATGGCCCCGCCAGTGCCAGGTGGCCACAAGGGAGTCCAGCTCGTGCTTTTGCTCGGTCGAGAGACTCTGTCACAATGGGTTAGAGCTTGCGGTCATGGAAGAGGTGGTGGACCATGGAAGATGTGAAGCGGGTCGTGGTGTGCCGCCTACTCTCTATCTATGCCATCTATAAGACTGTTTAAGCTACAATCTTATTGCGAATATTTCGCAGCTATCATCACTTGGTCATATACCAAGTTGACGGGAATCTCTTTTCTGGTCCCCGAAGTCCAACTCCAGCCATACGATTCGTCTTGATCCCGGTGTAGTGTGTTTTCACCATCGCCCATGCCTCTCGTGCACCTTCCCGGCATGTTGAAGCCTTCTATAGCTCAAAATGGCGCCGGGCACCTTTGAACAGGTTCGTCAACTCCTCCATACTTTCTGGAGGGGCATCGAATGGCCATAAGGCTTTGACCATACTCTTCATGGCTTTTTGGGCCCGCTCATGCACTATGAAAAGCTCTTTTAGTAAGTGGCCTCTGAATCCGGATACTTCTTCTTCATGACGCCCGGTTAACAGACTTGCAAGAACAGCATTATAATACTCTAAATTACCAGATAATATGTGTTCCCTGGATGGTTCAAAGGTCATACTGAATGTGGCACCTTTCAACTTTTTATTTTATTTTAGTGCACCAATAATTGCCTTTAAGCTCTTTATCTCTTCGGCTTGCTTATCATTCCCCCCCCCTCCAGTTTGTTCTTTTGATCAGTGGTCCGTGCTAGTACTCGTTGACCGGCTGCTTCTTGCCTCTCAGCATATTCCTGGGCTTTCTTGGCAGCCTTCAAGCTCTCTTCGAGTTGACCTATAGATTTCGCTGCTAAAATACAACAATGTATGCTTTAAAATCATTGCAGCAGATCATATTTTTTTATACTATTTTTCCTTTCCTTGAGTTCCCCTCGTGAATTTCTTCACTTCCTCTAGCTCTGTGGTGGCGGCATTTAGCTTTGTCTGGCTTGTTTCGAGCTTCTGGGATAGCGTGTTGTTTCTCTCTTTGAGAACCTGTGGTCATAATGATCCTTAAATCGGTTGGACTAACTGATTCAAGTCTCGGGGGATACTGGCATATATCCATTAAATTTACATAAACTATTACCTGCATATCCTTTGGAAACAGGTGAGCGACTCCTACAAGTCCGTCTCGGGCGGCTTGGATATATTCATCCATGGAGCTGAAGGCATTGAATTCCTGCTCAGTGAAAGCTGGAGCACGCATGGCCTCTTTTAGTCGTCCATGACTCATCGCGCTCTCCACTTCGGAGTTTGTGATGGATACGTCATCCGAATCCTCATGAGATGAATAATTTTGTGCCGCATCTGTATTGGCTCCCGCCTGGTTGATGAGTCCGGTGCCGGATTAGCTGGTGATCGGCTAACTGGGTCTTCGGAGACGGTTCGCCGCATGCTCCTTCTGAAATAAGACGGGAGAAGAAGTGTGACAATCTGGTCTTATGAATGGGCACATATTAAAGGTTGTACCTCTTCGATAAAGGAGGGGGCTCGACAGCGCTCCCGGTTTCCTTTCTCTTTGAAGGCTCGCCCTGCGTAGGCGCTATCTTCTTAGGAGTCGTCCCCGATGCAGTACGGCTCTCCGAGCACCGACCCTTTGGAGCACGAGTCAGTGCAATGGGTGAGGCGCAAGGGGAGGGCTTCTTTTTTTAGGATGTCTTCTAGGTACTTACATCGGAGGATGGGAGAAGGCCGGGGTAATCGGCCATAATAGCCACTTCCGAGCCATCAAGACTTGCTTGATAAAAGATTCCATTATCAAGCTCTATAAATATATTCGGATCCTCATGGAATTCGGGGTCTTCCTTGCGAGGATAATCCTCTGGTTGTGGGGAGGGGCAATGAACCTTTTCGACCACCTTCCTCCATGTCTGTTTTAAAACGACTGGAATAATTTGATTAGCACATCTCAATAATGAGGTTGGATAATGCTGATAATCAAAAAACTTACCCATTCAATAGGGTTATACATGGAAAAACCTTCCCGACAATTTAAACGGGCGAAGTCTTCCTTCTCACCCTTATAAAGATCTTCCAGAATGGCGGCCAAGGCGGCTGGGGTATCCAGGCCCTCGTGCATGTAACGAGACGCGTCGTCCATTCCGTTGTAATACCATAATGAATGCACCTAGACTGAAGGGGCTGGATGCATCGCTTTATCACGATGGCCATGACTTTGAATATCAAGAGTTTGGAATGGGCAAGTACCCTGACCTTGTTAACTAACCTCTTAACTTCCTCACTGTCTACTTGCTAGGGGCTCCGGGGGCGCCAATTGAAGTGTTTCTTTAAAGGAACGCTGGAGAATTTGGGAAGTTCACGCCGAACTGGGTCAGGAAGGGGAACGTCCTCAATGTAAAACCATTCCGAAGTCCATTCTTCGGATTCCTTCTTGGGAGTTCCGAAGAGGTAACCTGTTCCAGCTATGCGCCATACTTCAGCGCCGCGCAATTCAAATATGGAACCCCCTTGGGAACGAGGGACGAGGCAGAAGAACTTTCTCCATAGTTCGAAATGAGCCTCGGAGCCTAAAAACAACACGCAGAGAACGACGAAAATAGAAATGTGCAGGATAGAACCTGGTGTGAGTTTGTGTAGCTGGATCCCGTAGAATTCCAATAGACCTCTGAGGAAGGGGTGGATCGGAAATCCTAAGCCCCTCAAAAGAAACGAGACGAAGCACACCCTCTCCTCCTTATTGGGGTTGGGGAAATTTTCTGCTAGCACCTCGTTGCCGATCAAGGCCAATCCCCTGCACGTAGACTAGATCTGCGAGAGGTAGATATCCCTCCGTCTGAAGTCGATTCAGCTAGAGGTGTGACACTGAACAGCTCCCCCAATCACCCGCTTGAGGGCCATGAGAGCGCGAGGAAAAGTTAGGGGTGTTTGTCATGCTTTGAAGTTTTTCGTGGTTTGCTCTGACGCTCCTTGCCCGATGTGGAATGGCATTTGGGGGATCTAACCTCCCTAAATAGATACCGCTCGTACATGATAAGGGGATTATTTGTAGAAAAAACATTGTGGACCATTCGCATTCGCCCGGTTCGTGGAAATCGAGGCGACGACGGGAAAGGAATCGTAAAGGTAGGGTATAAAGGTCAAAACCGGGATGTCGTCACTCCGGAGTATGATAAATAACCCGCCTTGCAAAGCCGAAGACATGAAACCGGATACTACATCGTCATTGAAGGCAAGTTCGGGGGCTAGTGAGGGAGTCCTGGATTAAGGGGTCCTCAGGTGTCCGGTCTATTCGATATGGGCCGGATTGATGGGCCGTGAAGACAAAGCAGAAGACCATCCCCTGTGTCCGAATAGGACTCATATGTGCGCGGAACGGGAAGTTTAGTGTCCGGGTGTAATACTTCTTTCTCTATGAACCGACTATGTACAACCCTAGACCCATCCGATGTGTATATAAAGCGGAGGGTTTAGTACGTAGGGAGGATTAGAATAATCAGAGGCTAGACGGCTAGGGTTTAGCCATTATGAACTCGAGATAGATCAACTGTTGTAACTCCTATACTCATCAAATACAGTCAAGCATGACATAGGGTTTTACCTCCTTTGAGAGGGCCCGAACCTGGGTAAACATCGTGTCCCTATTGTCCCTCATTACTATCAATCCTTTTTTTTTTTTTTTTTGAGGTTAAGCATAGCTTATGTATTACTTGTGCTTGAGCAAATCGCCCCGAGCACGGTCAGCCACATTGGCTGGAACATCTGAGTCCCACTCAAGGGAATGGTTTACATCACATAGCCGGCCTAGCTTAGCAAGTTCATCAGCTACAGAATTAGCGCGGCGACTACAGTACATTATTTCATGTGAAGAAAACCAGAGCTTGAGTTGGAGCTTTATATCCTCTATGACCGCCGAGAATGCAGACGAGTCCACTTTCCGAACATCTAGGGCCTCTGCCAACAGCTGGGAATCGGTTTCAAACGTCACTCGGAGCAAGCCAAGATCTGCCGCCAGAGAAACTGCTTCCGCCATGGCGTAGACCTCCGCGGCAAAAGCGTCCAAGACATTTACCTGTTTGCCAGCTCGAGCGCAGATGATGGCGCCTGTGGAGTCTCTGGCAACAGCACCCCAGCCTGAATGAGTTTCGCCTGGTATATGGGATCCATCCACATTGATCTTAACTTGCTCGCCCGGCGGCGGTTTCCACCTCTCCCAAACCTTGACTGAGCCAGATGGCTTGAAAACTTGTAGGTATTCCAGAGTGCAGCTCTGCGCTCTTCTAGCCACAACTGCCGCGTCATCCGGCAGTTCCCCCTCGCGAAGTTTGTTCCGGTTCGCCCACCAAAACCACCAGGAGGTTAGGATGAGGACTCGCTTCTGTTCTTCCAACCCCCATAAGAAGTCAAGCATGGCATGCACCGACGACAAGCGTTCCAGTTCCATTCTTTCCTTCTCAAGCGCCAGCTCCCTCCACACCTCCTTTACTGATTTGCATTTCACGAACAGGTGCGCTCCTTCCTCGTCAGCTCTTCCGCAGAATAAGCATTTGCTGTCCTGGACTGTCACCCCTCTCCTTGCAAGATTAGGTCGAAGCGCTAGAGATTCGTGCTTGATACGCCACACGAACATTTGGATATTCCTTGGACATGGAAGTTTCCAGAGCCTCTTCCATGAATCATCCTCACTGTGGTTCAGATTGCCAGCTAGGTTCGTACTGCTACCTGCCCCCCCATTCTTCTCCACCTTCTGAAGCTCGACATGCAATTTATATGCGCTCTTCACTGTATGCACTCCTTTAGGTTCAAACTGCCAGGCGATGTAGTCTTCAACTCCATCCCACAGAGGTATTTGCAGGATAGCCGTTGCATCTATCTCCCAGAAGGTGTCGCGCACAAGCTGTTCATCCCAATTGGCAGTGATAGGGTTTATCAGATCTTGGACAAACTCAAGAATGTTCTGTCCCCGCGGTGTGATGATCTTTCTAGCCCACGGTCTAGGCAGCCAGGGGTCGTCCCAGATCCTCACAAGACTACCTTGACCAATGCGCCAAAGGTAGCCCTCTTTGAATAATTGCAGTCCATGAAGAAGGCTACGCCATGAGTAAGAGATACCCTCCTTTGCCTCTGCAGCAAGAATATGAGATTGGGAGAAATATTTTGCCTTTAGAACTTGTGCACACAACGAGTTCGGGTATTGGATCAAACGCCAAATCTGCCTAGATAACATAGCAATGTTGAAGCTGTGCATATCCCTAAAACCCAACCCTCCCTGTGCTTTGGGTTGAGTTAGCTTCTCCCAGCTAATCCAATGCAAAGTATTTTCCTTCTCCTGCTGGCTCCACCAGTAGCGTCCCATGAGAGAGCTGAGTTCCTGGCAAAACGTTTTGGTTAGATCGAAGCATGACATAGCAAAAGTTGGAATGGCCTGCGCTACTGCTTTCACCAGGGTTTCCTTCCCCACTTTTGCTATAAGCTTTTCTTGCCATCCGTACACCTTCCCTGCCATAGAGCCTTTAATGTATGCGAACGCTTTCTTTTTAGATTTACCCACATGAACTGGAAGGCCAAGGTACTTATCATTCCAGTTCTCACTCTGGATCTTAATTGCTTGTTTAACTGTATGCCGTTTCTCCTCTGGAGTGTTAGGGCTAAACATCACAGCCGATTTTTCCGTGTTAATACACTGGCCCGAGCAGTTCTCATAGAGCTCCAGGATCCTTCCCAATGCTTCAGCCTCCTCTTGGCATGCCTTCAGTAAGAGCATAGAGTCGTCCGCGAAGAGAAGGTGGGATACAGCCGGTGCATTGTTGCAAATCCTCACACCACTGATATGGCCATTCCGCTCGGCATCATGAAGCAACGCAGACAGACCCTCCGCACAAATTACAAAGAGGTATGGCGATATAGGATCGCCCTGTCGGAGGCCACATAAAGGACTAAACTGCTGTGTCAGCGCTCCATTCACCTTGATCTGGTACTTGACTGAGGTTACACATTTCATGATTAGATCCACCCAATATTGCTTAAACCCTAATTTCATAAGCATGGCACTCAGGAAGTTCCATTGGACTCTATCATATGCTTTGCTCATATCCGCTTTCACAGCTACAAATCCTTCATTCCCTCTCCTTTTGCCCAGCAGATAGTGTGTCAGTTCATATGCAATAAGGACGTTGTCTGTGATCAGCCTGCCCGGTACAAATGCGCTTTGGTTCTCCGATATGATATCAGGGAGGATAATCTTCAGCCGATTGGCAATCACCTTGGATACCAGCTTGTAGATAACGTTGCAGAGGCTAATCGGCCGAAGGTCCTTGATCCTAGAAGGATCTTTAACTTTTGGGATGAGGACAACCACCGTGTCGTTCCAACCATCCGGAATCGGTCCTCCATTAAGTACATTCAGCACCTCGTCAACCACCCTGTCCCCCATGAAATGCCAGTGCTTCTTGTACACGATCGCCGGCATACCATCCGGCCCTGGAGCTTTAAGATCCCCAATGTGATCGAGCGCGGCCTTTATCTCCTCCCTCGTGAAAACCCCATCAAGAATGGCATGCATAGGGGCTGTTATTCGTGGCTCAACCTTTTCAATCAGTTCGTCCAACCGATCACCCCCTCTGTTCGAGAACAGTTCCTGAAAATAAGAGTAAACATAGTTAGTGAGTTCCTCTCCTTCCTTCACCAGCGCCCCATCTTCCTTCTTTAGCTCCTTCACTCTATTCATCTTCCTTCTAGCCGAGGCAAAGGCCATGAAATATTTCGTGTTCCTGTTACCATCCTTCAGCCATAACACGCGTGACCTCTGCTTTTCTTTCGTGTTCTTCTTTTCTTCTAGTTTCTCCACCGCCACACGGAGTTGAGCTTCCTCCGCAATTTTCTCCTGTGAAACTGGGGCTTTCATGCACTTCTCCAACTTCTGCCTAGTCTGCTTCAGTCTTTCCTCAACTTCTCCTACCACTTCTTTCTGCCACGTGAGCATGGTGCTTGCAATATGTTTCATAGCTCCACTGACTCCACTTTGGGCTCCCGCAAGTCCCGCCTCCCAGGCTCCATGAATCACCTCCTCACACCCCTCCTCCTGGAGCCACCAGGCCTCAAAACGAAAGCTCCTATCCTGGTTTGGTTTCCGCGTCCCTCCAACCGTTTGAATGATCACCGGCCGGTGATCCGAATGCCTAGGATACCCGTTGGTGACTGAAAACTCCGGGAATGCCTCACACCATTGCAAATTTGCCGTTGCACGGTCCAGCCGCTCGCAAATGTAAGACTCAATATTATCACTATTGTTCCTCCAAGTGAACTTATCACCACTGTATCCGATATCTGCCAATTCACATGCTTCCAACGCCTCCCTAAAATCATCCATGCAACCCTGGGTTTTAGGGGCTCCACCCTTCTTTTCATCACATGTCAGAACCTCATTGAAATCTCCAGCGCAGAGCCAGGGCCGTAGAGATTGATGCTGTTGCCCAAGAAGTTTTATTGTTCGCCAGGTCTCCTTCTTCCTTCCTGCTTCAGACTCACCATACACCCCTGTGAATCTCCACACCAGTCCGCTCTGTTCCTTAACATCAGCATCAATATGCCTTCTACCATAAGACCTCAGTGTCACATCCACTCCCCTCCTCCAGAACATAGCTACCCCTCTACTCCGTCCCACGGGGTTCCAAGCGTTCATGTTAGACAGGCCAAGCAACCACCGAAACCTATCAAGCTCCTTCACAGTTAACTTCGTCTCCGAAAGAAACAGAATGTCGGGCTCCTCCCGCCTTCCCAGATCGAGAAGGCTGCGAACTGCCGGGCCGTTCCCGAGCCCCCGGCAGTTCCAGCATACGATTTTCATTGTGTTCGGCGGAGCTGCTCTTGCAGCTCGGCCGATATGATTGCTGTTTCGTCTGAAGCCTGCCCAAATTCCACTTCCTCCTGCTGCGCGACCATCTCCATCGTTCTCCCTTTCTTACCTCCCACATCCTCCTCAATCCCCTCTCTACCCCTCTTTCCACCCGCAACGATCTCCTGCTCATGTACCTCTCTCCCCACTCTTTCAGCTCTGCGAATTTTCTTGTAGGTCTTTCCATGCTGTGACTTGGCTCCCTTAGCTTGATCCTTCAACTCTCCCATTGCTTCTACCCTCCCTACAGAGCCCAGATTCATGCCCACAACAGACGAGGAGTGGGCACCCGCCACTCCTACCTCCTTGGTGCCCTTATCTCCTCCTTTAGTTTTCCCTTCTGCAGGATCTACCTCGTCCAGCAACAGCTTGCGTTGCGGCCCCTTCTTCTCTTTGGCCTGCTCCACCTTGGCTGGACTAGTAACTTCGTCCCCTTTCTCAACTTTACTTCCTCCACCATCACTCTCCCTGGAGTCATTCCTCCTCCACGACCCACTTCCACTTCCACTTCCCAGCTTATCACTTGCTCTTGAGAACCCATAGTTCCTATTAGCGCTTCCTCTGCGACCTCCACTCCTCCAAGTTCCTTCCTCCTGGGAGTTCCTCCTGAACCCTACATCAGCTCGGAGCCATCGGCCAAACTGTGGATGCTCTCCTTTCCCCAGCTTAATGGAACAGTCCTTCTCGCCATGTCCAATGACCCCGCATGTGTAACAAAAATCAGGTAAATATTCATACTCAAGGCGACACCAACCTGCTCCATCCTCAAACACAGACTCTCCCTTCTCCTTCTCTGTCCCTAACCTACGAACCTTTTCCTCCTCCTCCAACATGAGACCCCGCATAAGAGGTTTGTCAATCCTCATCCTGATCTTTACCCTAAGGAACTTCCCAATAGCACTTCCGTCGGCGTTGGTGTCTGCTTCCACAAACTGCCCTATATAGTTTCCAATCTCCTCCGCCGCCTCCGCATTCATCATTCCAAGGGGCAATCCAAAGATCCTCACCCAGATCGGTATATTATTGAATTCATAGTCCTCCATCCTTCTGCTGGGTACGTAATCCTCCACCACAACTAGATCTTTATCGAACATCCAGGGACCATTCTCCAGCGCCTTCCTCTTCCCCGATTCCTGAAAGAAAGTGAACACGAATTTGTTGTCTCCAGCCTCCTTGCAATCAATCCCCTTGATGGGGCACCAAACCCGCCCTAGCGACAAGCAGATTGCATCGGGGTGCGCCAGCCGCTCCGACAGGATCTTCCCCACCGCCTGCACCTCCACGCTCTTCCCCTTCTCCTTCGCCGTGATCTTAACCTTGAGACCTTTCTTCTCTTCCTCCGACAGCCGTAGCCCCTTCATCAACCCTGCAACACCTTCCATCCCAAGCACCCTGCCGCCGCCGCCACCTCTACTGCCAGGTTTTGGGTTTTACAGCCGTGCGCCCTAGGAAGGCACGGAAACTTTGGTGGATGGGAAGGGCTCTCCGCAGGAAGGCTACGATCGGGGGCAGGGCGAAGACCTGAAGACCAGGGCGATCAAGAGGAGGATCAAAGACCTGGATCGGGAGTCCCAGGAACCCTAGCAAGCCCCAACCGCGATCGCCTCCGCAATCGCCGGACCAAAAAACGCTAACCGCCACGTAAGGGCGGACCTTTTTGTCACATCCTTAGACTCACATATTGGGCCTCCCTATCCGAGATCTGCCGGTTTTGACACCACAGTGCCCACGCCGTAATTAGGCATTTGCTTTTTGAAAAAAAAACAATAATCACAAACTGCAGTTGCCACTCCATATGATCGGCGGTCATTAATCACCGTCTCATTCACGTCCATACAGTAGACTGTGCCCGACCCGACGCACTCTGTAAAAACTAAAAAGCCAGTTTGGACTCAAAACAGAAAACGAAACAATGCGTACACTATTTGGACTAATAGACTAGCACAACAGGGTGCGCGACATAAGTCAACTTTTTCTTTTTTGTGACATCGACAGGAATCAACTTATTTCCGGACAGGAATCAGCATACGTACATACATTATTGTGCTGTTATATTGCTTACGCTGCTAGGCTGTGGTCAACTTGTGCGCTGTTCTGCATATAACTATGCTGCTTCCACCAAACCATGTGAATCACCGCGCACACGTCAGAGTGCACACGTAGCAGGTAGAATGCTTTGCCGGAGGCACGTGCTGCAATTTCACAACACACCACCAGTTGTCGACAAGAAGTGTTGTGGTGGCGAAAGACTATGCAAAGAACTGCTGCTGGAAGGGATGGCCTGTCATCGGCCCTTCACAATAAGTAAGACCATCAGAAGAACCTTACACTCAAGGATGTTTCTCCTTGTGGCTGCATGCCCAAGCCTGATTGAATGCCTTGCAAGGAAACCGATGATTCTTGAGCAGCGATCTAGAGCACGCTATGGCTTAGTCTAGGTCCAATGTGTGAGTATCAGTTGAAGGGGGCAAGAGAGCCCATGCTGCACAAATGAGCGTCCTTACAGCTTGACATAGTGGTAGCTCTACAGAAAAATGAAAATCTCTTTCCTGACGTCTCCTATTTCCATTTTGAAATTCCGTAGTCTTTATTTTCCTCTTTTAAGTTGTATTCCCTAGGGGTAGCACCTATGCTTTTCCTTCCATGTGACCTTTTCTATTTTATGGCAGCAAAGCAAGTTTTCGCCAACTGATAGCTTGTTCAGCTCGACTTCTCTTTCTAGGGAGATTAAGCAACATATTGGATCCATCAATTATTGGTATCTTGTAAGGTGGTTGATAAGTACTCCCTCCGTCCGGGTTTATTAGGCTTCTCGGCATCGCAAGCATGTTCCTTTTTATAAGACCTCGCTTTGGAAAAGTGCATGCATACAACCATTTCATTGGTTGCATTGAAAGCCATTATTGTTGGTGCCATGGCTGAGAAATTAATACACTTCATGCGGGCTTTTTCATTGGCCGCATTCATGTGAGAGAGTGCATTGGTAGTGAAATGGAAGAATTAATGTGACCAAATTACTATGTGTCTTGGTCTAAGAGAAGTTGTCTTTAGGCCTAAGGCTGGTTGTAATGGGGAGTATCATATTCTAGTATCATGCTATGATACTAGTGTACGATACTACATCCGTTATGCATAGTATCATATGTTGGTATTGTTGTGGAACGTAGTATTTCAAAAAAATTCCTATGATCACGCAAGATCTATCTACCAGATGCATAGCAACGAGAGGGGAGAGTGTGTCTACGCACCCTCGTAGACCGAAAGCGGAAGCGTTAGACAACGCGGTTGATGTAGTCGTACGTCTTCACGGCCCGACCAATCAAGCACCGAAACTACGGCACCTCCGAGTACTAGCACACGTTCAGCTCGATGACGTCCCTCGAACTCCGATCCAGCCGAGTGTCGAGGGAGAGTTCCGTCAGCACGACGGCGTGGTGACGATCTTGATGTTTTATCGTCGCAGGGCTTCGCCTAAGCACCGCTACAATATTATCGAGGAGAACTATGGTGGAGGGGGGCACCGCACACGGCTAAGAGCTCAAGGGATCAATTGTTGTCTCTAGATGTGCCCCCTTGCCCCCGTATATAAAGGAGGGAGGGAGAGGCTGGCCCTAGAGGGGGCGCGCCAAGTGTGGGGAGTCCTACTAGGACTCCCAAGTCCTAGTTGGATTCCCCTTTCCTTTCCGGAGTAGGAGAGAAGGAAAGAGGGGGAGAGGGAGAAGGAAAAGGGGGCTGCACCCCTTGTCCAATTCGGACCAGAAGGGGGGCGCGCGCCTCCTTCCTTTTGGCCTCTCTCCTCTATTCCTGTAACTCCCCGGTACTCCGAAAATATCCGAATCACTCGGAACCTTTCCGATGTCCGAATATAGTCGTCCAATATATCGATTTTTACGTCTCGACCATTTCGAGACTCCTCGTCATGTCCCCGATCTCATCTGGGACTCCGAACTCCTTCAGTACATAAAAACTCATAAACTCATAATAAAACTGTCATCGAAACCTTAAGCGTGCGGACCCTACGGGTTCGAGAACTATGTAGACATGACCGAGACATGTCTCCGGTCAATAACCAATAGCGGAACGTGGATGATCATATTGGTCCCCACATATTCTACGAAGATCTTTATCGGTCAAACCGCATAACAACATACGTTGTTCCCTTTGTCATCGGTATGTTACTTGCCCGAGATTCGATCGTCGGCATCTCAATACCTAGTTCAATCTCGTTACCGGCAAGTCTCTTTACTCGTTCCGTAATACATCATCCCGCAACTAACTCATTAGCTGCAATGCTTGCAAGGCTTATAGTGATGTGCATTACCGTGTAGGCCCAGAGATACCTCTCCGACAATCGGAGTGACAAATCCTAATCTCGAAATACGCCAACCCAACAAGTACCTTCGGAGACACATGTAGAGTACCTTTATAATCACCCAGTTACGTTGTGACGTTTGGTAGCACACAAAGTGTTCCTCCGGTATTCGGGAGTTGCATAATCTCATGTATTCACACATGTATAAGTCATGAAGAAAGCAATAGCAGTAAAACTTAAACGATCATAGTGCTAAGCTAACGGATGGGTCTTGTCCATCACATCATTCTCCTAATGATGTGATCCCGTTGATCAAATGACAACTCATGTCTATGGCTAGGAAACATAACCATCTTTGATCAATGAGCTAGTCTAGTAGAGGCATACTAGGGACACTCTGTTTTGTCTATGTATTCACACATGTATTATGTTTCCGGTTAATACAATTCTAGCATGAATAATAAACATTTATCATGAAATAAGGAAATAAATAATAACTTTATTATTGCCTCTAGGGCATATTTCCTTCAGTCTCCCACTTGCACTAGAGTCAATAATCTAGATCACATCACCATGCGATTAACACCCATAGTTCACATCACCATGTGACTAACACCCATAGTTCTCATCGCCATGTGACCAATACCCAAAGGGTTTACTAGAGTCAACAATCTAGTTCACATCCTCATGTGATTAACACCCAAAGAGTACTAAGGTGTGATCATGTTTTACTTCGTGAGAGAAGTTTAGTCAGTGGGTCTGTTACATTCAGATCCGTATGTATTTTGCAAATTTCTATGTCTACAATGCTCTGCATGGAGCTACTCTAGATAATTGCTCCCACTGTTAATACGCATCCAGTTTGATACTTAGAGTCATCTGGATTAGTGTAAAGCTTGCATCGGCGTAACTCTTTACGACGAACTCTTTATCACCTCCATAACCGAGAAACATTTCCTTAGTCATCCAGTAACTAAGGATAATTTTGACCGCTGTCCAGTGATCTACTCCTGGATCACTTTTGTACCTTTTGCCAAACTCATGGTAAGGTACACAACAAGTTTGGTACACAGCATGGCATACTTTATAGAACCTATGACTGAGGCATATGGAATGACTTTCATTCTTTCTCTATCTTTTGCCGAGGTCGGGCTTTGAGTCTTACTCAACTTCATACCTTACAACTCAGGCAAGAACTCCTTCTTTGACTGAACCATTTTGAACTACTTCAAAAACTTGTCAAGGTTTGTATGCATTGAAAAACTTTATCAAGCGTCTCGATCTATCTCTATAGATCTTGAGGCTCAATATGTAAGCAGCTTTACCGAGGTTTTTCTTTGAAAAAACTCCTTTCAAACACTCCTTTATGCTTTCCAGAAAATTTCTACATCATTTCTGATCAACAATATGTCATTCACATATACTTATCAGAAAGGCTATAGTGCTCCCACTCACTTTCTTGTAAATACAGGCTTCACCGCAAGTCTGTATAAAACTATATGCTTTGATCAACTTATCAAAGCGTATATTCCAACTCTGAGATGCTTGCACCAGTCCATAGATGGATCGCTGGAGCTTGCACACTTTGTCAGCACCTTTAGGATCGACAAAACCTTCTGGTTGCATCATATACAACTCTTCTTTAAGATATCCATTCAGGAATGCAGTTTTGACATCCATTTGCCAGATTTCATAATCATAAAATGCAGCAATTGCTAACATGATTCGGACAGACTTAAGCATCGCTACGGGTGAGAAAGACTCATCGTAGTCAAGTCCGTGAACTTGTCGAAACCCTTTTGCAACAAGTCGAGCTTTGTAAACAATTACATTATTGTGTGCGTCGGTCTGCCTCTTGAAGATCCATTTATTTTCGATGGCTTGCCGATCATCGGGCAGGTCAACCAAAGTCCACACTTTGTTCTCATACATGGATCCTATCTCAGATTTCATGGCCTCAAGCCATTTTGTGGAATCTGGGCTCATCATCGCTTCCTCGGTTCATCATGGTCTAGTAACATGACTTCCAGAACTAGGTTGCCGTACCACTCTGGTGCGGTACGAACTCTGGTTGATCTACGAAGTTCAGCAGAAACTTGATCTGAAGTTTCATGATCATCATCATTAGCTTCCTCACTAATTGGTGTAGGAATCACTGGAACTAGTTTCTGTGATATACTACTTTCCAATTCGGGAGAAGGTACAATTACCTCATCAAGTTCTACTTTCCTCCCACTCATTTCTTTCGAGAGAAACTCCTTCTCTAGAAAGGATCCATTCTTAGCAACGAATATCTTGCCTTCGGACCTGTGATAGAAGGTGTACCCAACAGTCTCTTTTGGGTATCCTATGAAGACACAATTCTCCGACTTGGGTTTGAGCTTATCAGGTTGAAGCTTTTTCACATAAGCATCGCAGTCCCAAACTTTAAGAAACGACAACTTTGGTTTCTTGCCAAACCACAGTTCATAAGGCGTCGTTTCAACGGATTTAGATGGTGCCCTATTTAACGTGAATGTAGCTGTCTTTAATGCATAACCCCAAAACGATAGTGGTAAATCGGTAAGAGACATCATAGACCGCACCATATCTAATAAAGTACGGTTACGACGTTCGAACACACCATTACGCTGTGGTGTTCCGGGTGGCGTGAGTTGTGAAACTATTCCACATTGTTTCAAATGAAGACCAAACTCGTAACTCAAATATTCACCTCCACGATCAGATCGTAGAAACTTTATTTTCTTGTTACGATGATTCTCTACTTCACTCTGAAATTCTTTGAACTTTTCAAATGTTTCAGACTTGTGCTTCATCAAGTAGATATACCCATATCTGCTAAAATCATCAGTGAAGGTCAGAAAATAACGATACCCGCCGCGAGCTTCAACACTCATTGGTCCACATACATCAATATGTATGATTTGTAATAAATCTGTTGCTCGCTCCACAGTTCCAGAGAACGGAGTTTTAGTCATCTTGCCCATAAGGCATGGTTCGCAAGCACCAAGTGATTCATAATCAAGTGATTCCAAAAGTCCATCACTATGGAGTTTATTCATGCGCTTTACACCAATATGACCTAAACGGCAGTGCCACAAATAAGTTGCACTATCATTATTAACCTTGCATCTTTTGGCTTCAATATTATGAATATGTGTATCACTATGATCGAGATCCAACAAACTATTTTCATTGGGTGTATGACTATCAAAGGCTTTATTCATGTAAACAGAATAACAATTATTCTATGACTTTTAAATGAATAATCGTTTTGCAACAATCATGATCAAATCATATTCATGCTCAACGCAAATGCCAAATAACATTTATTTAGGTTCTACACTAATCCCGAAAGTATAGGGAGTGTGCGATGATGATCATATCAATCTTTGAACCACTTTTAACACACATCGTCACTTCACCTTTTAACTAGTCTCTGTTCATTCTGCAACTCCCGTTCCGAGTTACTAATTATAGCAACTAAACCAGTATCAAATACCCAGGGGTTGCTATGAACACTAGTAAAGTACACATCAATAATATGTATATCAAATATACCTTTGTTCACTTTGCCATCCTTCTTATCCACCAAGTATCTAGGGCAGTTCCACTTCTAGTGACCATTTCCTTTGCAGTAGAAGCACTTAGTTTCAGGCTTGAGTTTAGCTTTGGGTTTCTTCACGGGAGTGACAACTTGCTTGCCATTCTTCTTGAAGTTCCCCTTCTATCCCTTTGCCCTTTACTTGAAACAAGTGGTCTTGTTAACCATCAACAGTTGATGCTCTTTATTGATTTCTACCTTCGCCGATTTCAGCATCGCGAAGAGCTCGGGAATTACTTTCATCATCCCTTGCATATTATAGTTCATCACAAAGTTCTACTAACTTGGTGATAGTATCTAGAGAACTTTGTCAATTACTATATTATCTGGAAGATTAACTCCCACTAGATTCAAGAAATTGTAGTACCCAGACAATCTGAGCACATGCTCACTGGTTGAGCTATTCTCCTTCATCTTGTAGGCAAAGTACTGTTAGAGGTCTTATACCTCTAGACACGGGCATGAGTATGAAATACTAATTTCAACTCTTGGAACATCTCATATGCTCTGTAGCGTTCAAAACATTTTTGAAGTCCCGGTTATAAGCCATAAAGCATGGTGCACTAAACTATCAAGTAGTCATCATACCGAGCTTTTGTCAAAACGTTCATAACGTTTGCATCTGCTCCTGCAATAGGTCTGTCACCTTGCGGTGCATCAAGGACATAATACTTCTGTGCAGCAATGAGGAAAATCCTCAGATCACGGAACAAGTCCGCATCATTGCTACTAACATCTTTCAACTTAGTTTTCTCTAGGAACATAAAAATCAAACGGGGAGCTACATCGCGAGCTATTGATCTACAACATAGATATGCTAATACTACCAGGACTAAGTTCATGATAAATTTAAGTTCAATTAATCATATTACTTAAAGAACTCCCACTTAGATAGACATCCCTCCGGTCATCTAAATGATCACGTGATCCAAATCAACTAAACCATGTCCGATCATCACGTGAGATGGAGTAGTTTCAATGGTGAACATCTTATGTTGATCATATCTACTATATGATTCACGCTCGACCTTTCGGTCTCTACTGTTCCGAGGCCATATCTGCATATGCTAGGCTCGTCAAGTTTAACCCGAGTATTCTGCGTGTGCAAAACTGGCTTACACCCGTTGTATTTGAACGTAGAGCTTATCACACCCGATCATCACGTGGTGTCTCGGCACGATGAACTTTCGCAACGGTGCATACTCAGGGAGAACACTTGTACCTTGAAATTTTGTAAGGGATCATCTTATAATGCTACCGTCGTACTAAGCAAAATAAGAAGCATAATAAGATAAACATCACATGCAATCAAAATATGTGGCATGATATGGCCATCATCATCTTGTGCTTTTGATCTTCATCTCCAAGGCACCGTCATGATCACCATCGTCACCGGCGCGACACCTTGATCTCCATCGTAGCATCGTTGCACTAGTAGAAAACAGGGCATTGGTCCAGCCCATTAGCCCCGGTTCAATCTAGAACCGGGTCCAATGGGGGTACTGGACCCGGATCGTTAGCCCAGGGGGCCGGCCGGGCCACGTGGGCCATTGGTCCCGGTTCGTCTGCACCTATTGGTCCCGGTTGGAGCTAAAAACCGGGACCAATGGCTCTTGCTCCTGGCCCACCACTATTGGTCCCGGTTGGTGTTATGAACCGGGACCAAAGGCACCCCTTTAGTCCCGGTTTGTAGCACCAACCGGGACCAGTGAGTTGCCTATATATACCCCCTCACTCAAGAGCAGAGCTCACTGCTCTGTTTTTTTTCTGGCCGAGGGGGAGAGGGGTTAGTGGTGCTCTAGCTCACCTCCTATGCACACAACGTGTTCGGTGGAATGCCCGAGCCAAACTAGTTAAGCTTTTCTCCTCTCGAAGCTCTATTTTCTCCGAGATTTGTCTAGGTTTAGCGGTCCGTCACGTCCCGTCCCCGTCTTCGCCGCCGTCGATCGCCCCCGCCAATCTCGTCACCGGCTCCACCGTGGTGAGCCTCTTGTTATGTCCATGCTTTTCTTACTTTTATTATTGCTTTAGATAGATATTTGTCTAATTTTCTTACGTTTGTTATTGCTTGTTATTATATAGTGCGATGGTTTTGATATCCGCCCACGTGGGCCCTCATTCGGTCTACGATTCGGATGTGGTATATTATCTTTAATTTATAACTATTTGTTTTAGTGTTTATGATAGTTATGCCGACCAACCTGACATGCATAGATGTTTTATTATGTCTAGGAGGTAGTTGAACCGGAAATTCCAACCGACCCTCTTGTGGAGAGGTTAAATTTAGTTGAAGAGGAAAACATTTCGTTAAAGAAAAAATTGGAAAAAACGGAGGAGGAGAAGATGGAATTGGAGTTGCATGTTGCGGAAGTTATCGATGATCACAAGATCAAGATGGACCCTATTGTCGAGAGGTTAAATTTAGTTGAAGAAGAAAACAAATTCTTGAAGGAAAAAATAAAAAAAATTGTGGACGAGAAGATGATATTGGAGTTGCATGTTGCGGATGTCGTCGATGATCACAAGATCAAGATGGATGCAATGCGGTTGAAGATTAAAAATATTAGAAAATATGCCATTCATACCGAGGCTTGGTATCATTATGCCGTTGGATCAATTGTTACCTTGGTTGTGATTATGATAGCATTTGTTTTCGCGTTGAAATGTTTTACATAGTTTCGATGTGTATGGAGAGCTATATGTTGTTAGATGAGAACTATATATGTATGTACTTTGGTTTTAATGTGATGATGAACTTTTATCCATTTGGTCACTTAATTATCTATTTATGATGTTCTGTAATGGTTTTTGACACACTTAATTATATATAAATGCACGCAGATGAACCGGCAATGGATGTACGGCGACAGACACACCTCCGAGTACATTAAGGGCGTGCGTGAGTTTCTAAATGCGGCTGAGGCAAACAAGCAGAATGGTTTTATGTGTTGTCCATGCACTAAATGTGTGAATACGATGTCTTACTCTAACCGGAAAATCCTTCACTCCCACCTGCTTTACAAGGGTTTCATGCCACACTATAATGTTTGGACGAGGCACGAAGAAATAGGGGTTATGATGGAAGACGGCGAAGAAGAAGAGTACGATGACAACTATGTGCCCCCTGAATACGGTGATGCTGCAATGGGGGGAGCTGGTGAAGATCAAGAGGAACCAGACAATGTGCCCAATGATGCTGCAACGGGTGAAGCTGCTGAAGATCAAGAGGAACCAAATGATGATCTTCGCCGGGTCATTGTCGATGCAAGGACACAATGCAAAAGTCAAAAGGAGAAGCTGAAGTTCGATCGCATGTTAGAGGATCACAAAAAAGGGTTGTACCCCAATTGCGAAGATGGCAACACAAAGCTCGGTACCATACTGGAATTGCTGCAGTGGAAGGCAGAGAATGCTGTGGCTGACAAAGGATTTGAGAAGCTACTGAAAATATTGAAGAAGAAGCTTCCGAAGGATAACGAATTGCCCGACAGTACATACGCAGCAAAGAAGGTCGTATGCCCTCTAGGATTGGAGGTGCAGAAGATACATGCATGCCCTAATGACTGCATCCTCTACCGCAGTGCATACAAGGATCTGAACGCATGCCCGGTATGCGGTGCATTGCGGTACAGACGAGATGACCCTGGTGATGTTGATGGCGAGCCCGCCAGGAAGAGGGTTCCTGCGAAGGTGATGTGGTATGCTCCTATAATACCACGGTTGAAACGTTTGTTTAGAAACAGAGAGCATGCCAAGTTGATGCGATGGCACAGTGAGGACCGTAAGAAAGACGGGAAGTTGAGAGCACCCGCTGACGGGTCGCAGTGGAGAAAAATCGAGAGAAAGTACTGGGAGGAGTTTGCAAAGGACCCAAGGAACGTATGGTTTGCTTTAAGCGCGGATGGCATTAATCCTTTCGGGGAGCAGAGCAGCAATCACAACACCTGGCCCGTGACTCTATGTATGTATAACCTTCCTCCTTGGATGTGCATGAAGCGGAAGTTCATTATGATGCCAGTTCTCATCCAAGGCCCTAAGCAACCCGGCAACGACATTGATGTGTACCTAAGGCCATTAGTTGAAGAACTTTTACAGCTGTGGAATGGAAACGGTGTACGTGCGTGGGATGAGCACAAACAGGAGGAATTTGACCTAAAGGCGTTGCTGTTCGTGACCATCAACGATTGGCCCGCTCTCAGTAACCTTTCAGGACAGACAAACAAAGGATACCACGCATGCACGCACTGTTTAGATGACACTGAAAGTATATACCTGGACAAGTGCAGGAAGAGTGTGTACCTGGGCCATCGTCGATTTCTTCCGACCAACCATCAATGTCGAAAGAAAGGCAAGCATTTCAAAGGCGAGGCAGATCACCAGAAGAAGCCCGCCAAGCGTACCGATGATCACGTACTTGCTATGGTCAATGATTTACACGTAATCTTTGGAAAGGGCCCCGGCGCACTAGCTGTTCCGAATGACGCTGAGGGACACGCACCCATGTGGAAGAAAAAATCTATATTTTGGGACCTACCCTACTGGAAAGACCTAGAGGTCCGCTCTTCAATCGACGTGATGCACGTGACGAAGAACCTTTGTGTGAACCTGCTAGGCTTCTTGGGCGTGTATGGAAAGACAAAAGATACAACTGAGGCACGGGAGGACCTGCAACGTTTGTACGAAAAAGACGGCATCCCTCCGAAGCAGTATGAAGGTCCTGCCAGCTATGCTCTTACGAAAGAAGAGAAAGAAATCTTCTTTGAATGCCTGCTCAGTATGAAGGGCCCGACTGGCTTCTCGTCGAATATAAAGGGAATAATAAATATGGCAGAGAAAAAGTTCCAGAACCTAAAGTCTCATGACTGCCATGTGATTATGACGCAACTGCTTCCGGTTGCATTGAGGGGGCTTCTACCGGAAAACGGCCGATTAGCCATTGTGAAGCTATGTGCATTCCTCAATGCAATCTCTCAGAAGGTGATCGATCTAGAAATCGTACCAAAGCTAAGGAGTGATGTGGCGCAATGTCTTGTCAGTTTCGAGCTTGTGTTCCCACCATCCTTCTTCAATATCATGACACACGTCCTAGTTCATCTAGTCGACGAGATTGTCATTCTAGGGCCCGTATTTCTACACAATATGTTCCCCTTTGAGAGGTTCATGGGAGTCCTAAAGAAATATGTCCGTAACCGCGCCAGGCCAGAAGGAAGCATCTCCATGGGTCATCAAACAGAGGATGTCATCGGGTTTTGTGTTGACTTCATTCCTGGCCTTAATAAGATAGGTCTTCCTAAATCGCGGTACGAGGGGAGACTGACTGGAAAAGGCACGCTTGGAAGGGACTCAATAATATGCAGGGACGGATATTCTTGGTCTCAAGCACACTACACAGTTCTACATAACTCTACATTGGTGACCCCGTATGTCGATGAACACAAGAACAGTCTGCGCTCCAAACACCCGGAGCAGTGCGACGACTGGATTACACGTGAACACATCAGGACTTTCAGCAGTTGGTTGGAAACACGTCTCAGAGGTGACAACACTGTTTGTGATGAGTTGTACTTGTTGTCCAGGGGACCATCTTCGACTGTATTGATTTACAAAGGATACGAGATAAATGGGAATACATTTTACACGATTGTCCAAGATCAAAAGAGCACCAACCAAAACAGCGGTGTCCGCTTTGATGCAACAACCGAGAGGGGAAAGGACACATATTATGGTTACATAGTGGACATATGGGAACTTGACTACGGACATGATTTTAAAGTCCCTTTGTTCAAGTGCAAATGGGTCAATCTGTCAGGAGGCGGGGTACAGGTAGATCCACAGTACGGAATGACAACAGTGGATCTGAAAAATCTTGGATACACTGACGAACCGTTCGTCCTAGCCAATGATGTGGCACAGGTTATCTATGTGAAGGACATGTCTACCAGACCGAGAAAAAGAAAAGATAAGGAAGCGAATACATCATACGATGAGCCAAAGCGCCACATAGTTCTTTCAAGAAAAAGGGACATCCTGGGAGTGGAGGGCAAGACAGACATGTCCGAAGATTATGAAAAGTTTCATGAAATTCCTCCCTTCAAAGTCAAGGCTGACCCAAGCATCCTGATAAACGATGAAGATTATCCATGGTTACGGCGCAATAAGCAAATGACACAAGCGAAGAAAAAGTGAAGAATTTTTTCCGCAACTATTATGATGATACCGTGCCAACTTTGTAACAAACGAGTATGATACCATTGTCCATTTGTACTATTCAAATTTCAATACTACTTGCAATAACAGAGAAAGTTTGTAATTGGTTTTACCAGAAAGAATTAAAAAAATAAAGCAAATAACAAAAGAAAATAAATAATGCAGAAAACAAAACAAAAAAACTTGAAAAAAATAGCAACAATAAGTATTTTGTTGTAAGTAGAAACAAAATAAAATAAATAAAGCAACAAAGAAAATAAATAATTTCAAATTTAAACTATTCAAATTTGAATACTACTTGCACTAACAGAAAGTTTGTAATTGGTTTTACCTAAAGCAATAATATTCACAAAGAAACTCTAAATACAGCAAAAAAACAACTTAGAAATAAATAAAGCAAAAAAGGAAAAAATAATGGGCGCTGCCCAGTGAGCCTGCAAGGCCTATAGCACAGGATCCACCTGTACTATAAGGCCCAGCAAGCTCACAGGGCAGCGCGCAGAGTTAGGCCCAGAAGCCTGCATTTGAGAGGAGCTCGAGAGGGTGGGAGCAGCAGCCCTTATAAACCACTCTCGAGCTCCCTCAGCTAGCGAGGTGGGACTAAACATCCCACCGCACCCGCGCCAGCACAGGGCCTTTGGTCCCGGTTGGTGGCTGAAACCGGGACTAATACCCCCCTTTAGTCCCGGTTGCTGCCACCAACCGGGACTAAAGGCTCCTCCTTCCCGCCCTTTGGGCTGCTGAAAAGGGACCTTTAGTCCCGGTTGGTGGCACCAACCGGGACTAAAGGGGGAGTATTAGTCCCGGTTTGTGCCACCAACCGGGACTAATACAGCTCCTATATAACCAGGACTTGCGAAATTTTGGGCAGTTTCCTTCTTTCCCGCGCCCCGACGCCTCTCTCTCCTTCCCCGCCCCCGTCGCCCCGTCGCCGTCGCCGTCGCCCCCGACGCCGCCCCGACGCCGCCTCGTCGCCGTCGCCCCGCCCCGCGCCCCCGTGCTGCCCCGCGCCCCGCGCCGTCGCCGTCGCGCCGCGCGCCCCGCCCCGCCGCCGTCTCGCCACCGCGCCCCGTCGCCGTCGCGCCGCCCCGCCCCGCCGCGCGATGTGAGGGCTTGCTG
>LR738712.1:756405230-756418626 GCA_902687465.1 Secale cereale
AGAATTCCATGACTTCATCATTTGCCAGAAGTAACCGGGGCATGTTGGTACGAAGTTATGCAAAGTTGTTCTGGAACGAAGTCCCTGATAGGATAATCCGTCTTTTGTTACGAATTATCTTATCTGGGACTCCGTTCCAAAACAACTTTGGAGAGCTTCGTACCATCATGCTACTGTTACTTTCGCCTAATGATGAAGTATTGGTTTTGTTGAATCCTTTGACACTAGACAAAATGTGACATGAGGGGGTCTAGGGTTGTGGATCGCCGAGAAGTCGGGGGGGTCGAGAGGTTGCCTAGCTAGTGTCAAAGTATTGAAGAATTCCATGACTTCATCATTTGCCAGAAGTAACCGGGGCATGTTGGTACGAAGTTATGCAAAGTTGTTTTGGAACGGAGTTCCTGATAGGATAATCCGTTTTTTGTTACGAATTATCCTATCCGGGACTCCGTTCCAAAACCACTTTGGAGAGCTTCGTACCATCATGCTACTGTTACTTTCGCCTAATGATGAAGTATTGGTTTTGTTGAATCCTTTGACACTAGACAAAATGTGACATGAGGGGGTCTAGGGTTTGTGGATCGCCGAGCAGTCGGGGGTCGAAGCTAGTTCTACGTTTGCCATTAATATATCCATCTGTCATGTTTGAATAATAATTGGCATGTTGTAAATATTTGTAGAAACAATGGACCACAACACCCGAGACCTAGCACAAGAAGCGATGTTGATGGACCTAATCGCAGACGGACAAAATGCCGTCTTGTCGTTTCTCAACGACACCGATGACCAGGTCGAAAAAGAGCTGCAGCTGGAAGATCTAGGCTATGATATTGATGGATCCGGTGACCCAATGCCGGTGCAAGAAGGAGACCGTGATGCTGGCTCCGGTGACCGAACCGAGTCCGGCCAGGAGGTATATATGTTAGTTAAGCATGTGCTGACTAGTTAATTGATGCATTCATTAACTCTCGTCTTTGTTCCTTTTTCTAGCCCTCCGGATCGAGCAAATCTTCGGTAAAGAGACGAGGAGCGAAGAAAAAGTTGAGGCCGGATGAAAAGTTTGAGATCTCAGAAATCTCGCGCTCCGGCGAGCCAATTGCACCCATCCGGTCAAAGAACGCATTTGTTAATCAGTGCGGGGTTCTGGTTAGGGACAAGATCCCGATCAGCATCCATCAATGGTTAAAGCCGGCTGCAAACGATGCTCAGGTGACTTATGTCACTGATATGCAGAAAGAAGATCTTTGGACTGAGTTGAAGTCAAATTTCGTCCTACCGCGAGAGGATGATCCGGCGAAGCCAGTTAAAGAGGAGTTAATCAAGTCTGCTGCACTTTCGAAGATGGCAGACAAATTCAGGGCATGGAAGAAAAAACTGAATACGTTTGTCAAAGATAAAAAGACTCCAGAATTCGTGGGCATATATGAGAAGATCAAATATGACTGGCCCGCATTTGTGGCCCATAAGAAGTCGGAAAAGAGTCAGAAGATGTCGGAGACAAACCGGATAAATGCTGCGAAGAAGAAGCATCACCATCGCACAGGGTCAGGTGGCTACCTCAGAGCCCGGTCTAAGTGGGCCAAGGCTGAGAATGATCTGCTTCAGAAAGGGATCGAACCAGAGACAATGCACTGGCCAGACCGTTGCCGGACTTGGTTCTTCGGGGCTGGCGGAACCTTGGACCCTGTAACAGGGTGGAGCATTTGGACGGACAAGATGCGGCAGTATATCAAAGCAGCGCATGAAGGGACGTTCTTCCCCGACAGAGAGAACGACGAGCTGACAATGGCCCTCGGGAATCCTGAGCACCCTGGACGGACACGAGGCACGCCAGGCTCCCTTCCGTGGCGTGCTGGGTTTCCGGACGCAGGAGGCTACAAATGCCACGACAGGAGGAAGAAAATGGAGCTGACCGAAATCCAGGCGCTGCGGGCCAGAATACAAGCGATAGAGGAACGGGAAGCAAATCGGGAGAAAAGAATTGCCGAAGCTTCCCCCGAAGCTACCGCGCCATCTCAGCGGAGAAGCAGCGTGGCTTCCACCGAGCTGCTTCAGCCTGAGCCTTTCTTGACGGCTACTGCCAGGAATCCCGTGGATGCTATCACACACGCACAAAATTGCCACCTTATGGCGCAGTGGATGAATCTGAAGGTCAAGGCGGCTGCTGGCTCTGTTTATCCTTCTGGACCCGGCGACACTTTTCACTGCCGGCCGATTCCAGAAGGATATGCTAGGGTGATGGTCGACGAAATAACGGAGGGATTTGAGGAGCTCCAGCTTGACCACCCTACCGGTGAAGGGGAGACTCGGCTGGGTTCTTCACTGAAGACTCCATGCCTATGGCGGAAGGAGCTCATCAACATTCTCAACTGGACGCCTCCGCCGCCTCCTCCTCCTCCGACGAGTCAGGGCACTCCGCCTCCTCCACCGCCTCCTCCTCTGGCGAGTGACCATTAGGGCACTTCGGCTCCTTCTCTGGCGCGTGGCGGCACTCCGCCTCCTTCGCCGCCGGCGCGCCCGAGCAGCCAGCCTGCTCCTCCTTCTCCGCCTAGTCAGCAAGGGCGGAAGAGACCTGCCGCCGCTCCGGCTGCTCCTGCTCCGGCGCGTAAGCAAGGAAAAAAGACAGCCGCTTCGTCTGGTCCGGCGACGTCTAGCAGTACAGCCAGAGGCGGGAGGCGATGCAGATTCGGTCCTTCTCTCACGCCTCTAGAGAAGTTACCATATGAGAGGTCCGACGAGGAAAACACGAAAATAGCTCAAGGCGAAGTGAAGGACTTTTTTGAAGGGTTGAAAGCACAGAGACATCCACCTCCGGAGGAGAAGATAGATGCGGTGAAAGCAAAGCGCACTCTTGCTGCCCTGAAGCAACCAGCGAAAAGTAAGCCAAAGGGAAACTATGACCGCATGATTCAAAAGTCATTTCAAGAAGCCAAGCGGTCGGGAAGTACAAAAAGTGATCAAAGGTTAGCAGAAGGACGAGCTGGGAAACAAATTGCCCATCTCGGCGAACAAGCGGACCAATCGTGCCCCCCGCTCAAGGTGTCTAGCGACATGGTCGCTAATGATCCGAGGATGGTGCCCGGTTATGACAATCTTGGAGATTACGTGTCCGACGATGTACAATATGATTTCTTGGAGGTGCAGATACAAAGATACGAGTACGGGAAGCATCTCGTCAAAGATGAAAGATCTCTATCAACGAATATGCGAAGATTGCATGATTGGTACTTGAAAATCTGCAGAGAGTCTGGGGGAGGGATAGCTTGTATTTGAGAGTTAAACCGGAGCATGACCTCGTTGGAATTGAACTATTGCCTGTTCCATTTGAAGAGTTCTATCAGTTTTTCAATCAATTGGCCCTCGATAAAGCAACGGTCACCTGCTACTGTCTGTAAGTAGTACTACTTCTGTCATTAAGTCTCTCTATATAGCTGATCTTCATTGCATGTATTTATGATTATCCTCACTATATTATGCAGATTGAAGATCGTCGAATTGAAGAAAAGACAAGTAGGTGATATTGGGTTCGTTAACACATACCTCATAGATGCAACCGAGGTTAAATTGCGTCCAGACGATACCGAGACCAACTTGCTACGATCGTTGGTGGTAAATGAAAACAAAGATATAATACTCTTTCCTTACAACTTCAAGTGAGTGTTACTGTCTTGTGCATATTTGGTTTCCCTTATATATCAGTCAAGGTTATAGTGATGTAATTGATGAGTTCATGCATGCGTGCGCAGCTTCCACTATATTCTCTTAGAGATTAAGCTTGAGAAGGGAGTAGTAACTGTCTTGGACTCTAGACGTAAAGATCCCGAGGAGTATGCGGACATGACTCAAATGCTCGAGAGGTAAGTTAAATCGATCAATATTATCCACCATGCATATCAGCAACTTTGTTCATTTCTGATATATATCAAGTAATTTTTTTCTTTGTCTGGCAGGGTTTGGAGAAAATTCACCAAAAAAGCTCCGGGACTGCCGAAGAAGCTAGAATTTAGACACCCGAAAGTAAGTACTATATAGTAGCATGTTCCGCGCACCTCCTATATCTTGATTCAAGCGCTAGTTTCATCAATACCATTTGTTGGCATTCTTGCTTATCATTTTGATTGACCTCTATTTCTTGTAAAGTGGTTGTGGCAGGAACCCGGGAATAATTACTGTGGATACTACATTTGCGAGTCCATCCGCCACACGACCTGTGAGCGGGGCTACTCTGAAGCACAATTTGAAGTGCTTAAGCAATTAATTAATAATATTCACAATTTTATAGCATCATTTCATGTATTGACCCCCTACTTCAAATTAGATGTTTCGGATGCGGGATGAACTCCTAACAACAGATCGTCTGCGAGCAATTCAAGAGGAATTGACGGCAATCTTCCTTGAACACGTGATCGCGCCAGCCGAAGAATACCATGTGGACCATGCGTCCATCCTATAGGAGATTATTTTTGTAAGAGATAATTATTGTATATATGTACCCGGTAGTGTCGGATAGATATACGAGAACTTGTTGTTCGACCGATCTCTCGAAGAAGGAGAGGTGGTCGATATTACTTCTCTCTGTATGCATATATATATATATATATATATATATATATATATATATATATATATATATATATATATATATATATATATATATATATTGACTATACGATCTTCTGTTTCCTTCGTTTGCTTAGTAGCTAGCAGCTAGCTAACGTGACTAGTCCTCTCTATATACGTATGTGTAGTACGTAGCGTCGACCAACCACGGACATAAGAGAGGACACTTCTCTCTATTAATTAGCTAGCTAACACAATATGAAACACCTAAATTAACCCCCCAAAACATAAAACCCCCCTCCACTTTCAAAAAAAAAACAAAAACCACAGCCACAGAAATGCTGACGCGTGGATGCCTTTTGGTCCCGGTTGGTGCCACCAACCGGGACCAAAGCCCCTCCTGCCTGGGCTCGGCGCACATGCCACGTGGACACCTATCTGCCCCGGTTCTGGATTGAACCGGGACTAAAGGGTCAGAGCATTAGTACCGACACTCTTGTCCCGGTTCAGGAACCGGGGCTAAAGGCCCAAACGAACCGGGTCTGATGACCCTTTATCTACTAGTGTTGTCGTCTCGCCAACTATTGCTTCCACGACTATCGCTACCGCTTAGTGATAAAGTAAAGCAATTACATAGCGACTGTATTTCATACAATAAAGCGACAACCATATGGCTCCTGCCAGTCGCCGATAACTTTACAAAACATGATCATCTCATACAATAACGTATAACTCATCATGTCTTGACCATATCACATCACAATATGCCCTGCAAAAACAAGTTAGACGTCCTCTACTTTGTTGTTTCAAGTTTTACGTGGCTGCTACGGACTTAGCAAGAACCGTTCTTACCTACGCATACAAAACCACAACGATGTTTTGTCAAGTATATGCTGTTTTAACCTTGACAAGGACCGGGTGTAGCCGCACTCGATTCAGCTGAAGTGAGAGAGACAGACACCCGCCAGTCACCTTTAAGCAACGAGTGCTCATAACGGTGAAACCAGTCTCGCGTAAGCGTACGCGTAATGTCAGTCCGTGCCGCTTCATCTCACAATACCACCGAAGTAAAGTATGACATGCTGGTAAGCAGTATGACTAGTATCGTCCACAATTCACTTGTGTTCTACTCGTGCAGATCATCTACGCATAAACCTGGCTCTAATGCCACAGTTGTGGAACGTAGTATTTCAAAAAAAATCCAACGATCACGCAAGATCTATCTACCAGATGCATAGCAACGAGAGGGGAGAGTGTGTCTATGTACCCTCGTAGACCAAAAGCGGAAGTGTTAGAACAACGCGGTTGATGTAGTCGTACGTCTTCACGGCCCGACCGATCAAGCACCGAAACTACAGCACCTCCGAGTTCTAGCACACGTTCAGCTCGATGACGTCCCTCGAACTCTGATCCAGCCGAGTGTCGAGGGAGAGTTCCGTCAGCACGACGGCGAGGTGACGATCTTGATGTTCTACCGTCGCAGGGCTTCGCCTAAGCACCGCTACAATATTATCGAGGAGAACTATGGTGGAGGGGGGCACCGCACACGGCTAAGAGCTCAAGAGATCAATTGTTGTCCCTAAGGTGCCCCCTTGCCCCCGTATATAAAGGAGGGAGGGAGAGGCTGGCCCTAGAGTGGGCGCGCCAAGTGTGGGGAGTCCTACTAGGACTCCCAAGTCCTAGTTGGATTCCCCTTTCCTTTCCGGAGTAGGAGAGAAGGAAAGAGGGGGAGAGGGAGAAGGAAAAGGGGGCTGCACCCCTTCTCCAATTCGGACCAGAAGGGGGGCGCGCGCCTCCTTCCTTTTGGCCTCTCTCCTCTATTCCCGTAACTCCCCGGTACTCCGAAAATACCCGAATCACTCGGAACCTTTTCGATGTCCGAATATAGTCGTCCAATATATCGATTTTTACGTCTCGACCATTTCGAGACTCCTCGTCATGTCCCTGATCTCATACGGGACTCCGAACTCCTTCGGTACATCAAAACTCATAAACTCATAATAAAACTGTCATCGAAACATTAAGCGTGCGGACCCTGCGGGTTCAGAACTATGTAGACATGACCGAGACACGTCTCCGGTCAATAACCAATAGCGGAACCTGGATGATTATATTGGTTCCCACATATTCTACGAAGATCTTTATCGGTCAAACCGCATAACAACATACGTTGTTTCCTTTGTCATCGGTATGTTACTTGCCCGAGATTCGATCGTCGGTATCTCAATACCTAGTTCAATCTCGTTACCGGCAAGTCTCTTTACTCGTTCCGTAATACATCATCCCGCAACTAACTCATTAGCGGCAATGCTTGCAAGGCTTATAGTGATGTGCATTACCGAGTGGGCCCAGAGATACCTCTTCGACAATCGGAGTGACAAATCCTAATCTCGAAATACGCCAACCCAACAAGTACCTTCGGAGATACATGTAGAGTACCTTTATAATCACCCAGTTACGTTGTGACGTTTGGTAGCACACAAAGTGTTCCTCCGGTATTCGGGAGTTGCATAATCTCATAGTCATAGGAACATGTATAAGTCATGAAGAAAGCAATAGAAGTAAAACTTACACAATCATAGTGCTAAGCTAACGGATGGGTCTTGTCCATCACATCATTCTCCTAATGATGTGATCCCGTTGATCAAATGACAACTCATGTCTATGGCTAGGAAACATAACCATCTTTGATCAATGAGCTAGTCTAGTAGAGGCATACTAGGGACACTCTGTTTTGTCTATGTATTCACACATGTATTATGTTTCCGGTTAATACAATTCTAGCATGAATAATAAATATTTATCATGAAATAAGGAAATAAATAATAACTTTATTATTGCCTCTAGGGCATATTTCCTTCAGGTATCATGGAGTAGTACATTTATTTACATGCATGACACAAAGTAGCACATCATTTAATATGATACGGTATCATAATATGATACTCAAGCCTCTCTTTCTTCATTTAATTTCATGCCACCTCACCAAAATTGCTTAGTTGGCATGCATGATACTACCTATGATACTCCCATTACGGGCAGCTAATAAACCCGGAGGAAGGGAGTACGTACTATTATGCACCAATTTTATTGGGATGCATTCTACATTTATTAGTATGACAGTGAACTTTACATGTTATGAAGGATTGGATTACCTGAGAGGAGTGAGTTGCAAAAACCATTTACATTGAAGGAAAGGGTTACGGAAACCACGGTTTTACGCAATTTTGCCAAAACCCACTAATTTCAAGGCTAATATTTTTTTGCAAAAAACACTACTCACTTCATTTTTATATACAAGTCCATTATCAAAGTTACAACTTGTAGCTATATAAGGCCACTAACACTGACCGAGACAAAATTGATGGCGTTTGCCTCGTACTAGCAAAAGAGGACATTAACTATCTTTTACATGTATGTGGGTGTGAGAAGATTTGCTTGCATGCGCCTCATTAATCAACCAAAAGAGTGAGAGTATTGGCTTATTGTGGGTGGAATAGAAAAATATATATTAATTAACACGACAAACAAGGAGACGAGCTAGCATGCAATATTGTTTTAAGCACACATTTACTTTTGCCTTGGTACATGTAATATAGATTTGTGGCCTTGTATATAAAAATGAAGGGAGTAGTTGCCCGATTTGCTCCTTTTAAGCTCATTTATGATAGGTAAGACCCGCTGGATAGGGTGACGTGGCAAAAAAGAGCACTGCTATGCAGACGACGATTTCCCAGCCGATGCATGCACGATACTAGCTTATCATCGTTTGATTAAATTCCTCTCTAAATAAGGACCGTGAGATCCTACTATTGTGCACACGTCGTCTAGAAATCATCGTGTGTGAAGCTATTTCGGGCAAAAAAATACTCCCTCCGTCTCAAAATAAGTGACTCAAAAATGACTCAACTTTATATTAACTTTAGTACAAAGTTGAGTCACTTATTTTGGGACGGAGGAAGTAGTTACTTAAGTCCCAATTCACTTTTTTTTTGCAAAAATGCAACTAAAAATGCAATCGGGTCCTCCATGCCGAATCACGCCGTAGTCCCCATCGGCGCTGTAGGAAAAGTCCATGGGCAGGGGCGCCGCCGTTCGCGAAGTTGAACTTGGGTAGAGTCACAAGAGAGCTGCCGCTAAGCGGGCGCAGGGGAGGCACGGGTGAGCTACTGGTAGGCCAGTGTAGTGGAGCTGCTGCTGCTCGGCCGGCGGAGGGAAAACACAATAAAGCTGCTGCTCGGCCGATGCAGGGAGCCTTTGCTGCTAGGTCGGGTTGGGGGCGTGGAGCTGGCAGTGGACCTGCTTCTCGTGGCCCGGTGGCGTCGGCCCAGATGCCGGTGCTCGAGCTCCATCGACTCAGATGCCAGTCAACGGCAACGATGATTGGCGGCGGCGCGACTTGCGAGACCGGGGAGAAGCGGATCTGCACGGCGAGGCGGATCCCATCCGATTCCTGCTGGCGCCGGAGCTTGGCTTGGTCTATCGGCGATGACAGAGTTTTGTCGCTCATGTCACTCTTCCGTGAGATTTTGAGCGATGTCACGATCTTATCCTCTTTTTTGTAAATGGTCACCTTACCCTCTTTTGATTTTTTTTACTATTGAGTCTATGCAATCCTATCTATTTGTGATCCATTATTCCGTACCAAATCAGCCTGTTCAGCGGGTCCCACCTATTATAAACAAGCTTAAATCGAGCGAACCGGGCGGCTAGTGTTTTATTCTAAAAAATAATCTCGAAATTAGGTTTTGGCACAATTCGGTAGAACTATGGTTTCTGTAAGCATGTCCTTTAGTGTCGATGCTTTTGCAACTCATCCGCCTGAGAAAGGACTACTCAGCATCATGGGAGCGGGTTGTCGATGGAGACAGGAAGACGATCAACTCCACCTCCGGTGGAGTGTTAGAAAAGGGCTATACTCGATCGCATGGGAACCAGAGAGGTGTCGGCGGCAAAATATGAAATAAAGTATGTCTAGGATTTTTGAGCTTATATAGAGATAGCACTAATACGAAAACCCTTATAGGCAACCACCTAGTAGTTGCGTGGGTTATCTGGCACGCGCTGCTGCTAATTAGTAGCAGTGTGGGGTATAAAACCCGCGCTACTACTAAGTTGATAGAAGTAGCATGGGGTATAAACCTCAAACTGCTACTAAGTGGCCCGCACCGTGCCCCTAGAATCGGCCATAGTAATAATGCGGGGTATAAACCCGACGCTACTAAGTTGATAGTATACCCCGCGCTGCTACTAAGTTCATAGTAGTAGCGTGGGGTTTAAACCACCCGCCGCTACTAAGTACAAGGTTTATAACAGCCCGGAAATCTCCATCTCCTTCCCCGAATCCCTCATCTCTCCCGTCCCTCTTCCCCCTCTCTCCATAGGCTCCTGTCGATGCACGTGTCCTCCTACATGGCGCCAAACGAGGCCATCGCTTTGCGCCGCTAGCATCCAGAAGCTCGTCGGTCTTCCCCCGTGCCTCCATGCCACCACGCCGGAGCACCTCACCACCGGCGACCAGCCCCACTGCTCCCTACATATCCTTCCTCTCTGCCTCGTTTCTCCTTTTCCCTCTATCCCTCTGGTTTGACTCACCCTCCCATGTCCATGGCCATGAAGGTTGTCGCCATGGATGACCAGGAGTACTCTACCTTGGCCTCAAAGAGGAGCCCCATACCGCCACCTTGCTCTGCCCCGGATCCGGTCCAATGCTAATGCACTCATCATTGTCTTCCTCGAGCTGCAACATGGAAACTGCACTCATCCAGGTCATCTTCACTTGCACGATGGACCTAGAAATCAAATCAAGTGGATTCCATATCAATGACACCAACTTCCGCATTGATCATCATGACAGTGGTATCGATCACCATCATTCCACCATCACTCATGATGCCTTGCTTTTATTGATGAATTATCCAGTGGAGTGTTGAGAAGTTGAGATTATCTGCAGAAAACTAGCGCCCTATGGCCATCTCCTGGTTAGGGTTAAGGACAGCAGAAACAAAGTAGAATGCTTTCGAAGATGGGGGTATATGATGTTGACACATTACCTCTTAGGTCTTTTTAAATGTAAGGTACTTAGAGAAATGCTTAGTAAAATAAACCATGTTTTTCTTAGGTGTCGATGCTTATTTCTACAAGAGAGGTACCTAATTAAGCTCTTGATCTCTACAAATAAGCATTGGTGCTTAGAGAAAAACTGATTTGTTTCTTTAAGCACATTCCCTAACCATCTTGCAGTGTACAAGGTCTTAGCATTGTCAAATTTAGAAAAATTGATGATGTGGGCTTTGGTAACACCTTGTCATGCCCCACCTACATTATATCCAGTACAAAGTTTTGGGAAATAGATGATGATAAGGACCCCTGCCACTAGATAGAGCTCTACCACACACTCTTACAAGAAAACCTAGTAGTTGCATGTCAAAAATGTCATTAGTGGCGTTGGGAGCCACGCCGCTGATATGGCGCCACCAATAAAGATTACAAGTGGCGTGCTAGCTCCACGACTCTAGTGGCATACATAGTGCTGGCGTGTCACATGGCACGCCACCAATAATATAAAAGACTAGTGACATGTTTATATATGGACAGGTCACTAACAAAAAATTTATCCATAAAAATAAGCTTCCACACAGTGTTTTCTGCTGCCTTTTTTTAGTAGAATGGCAGCAAAATGAGCACTTTGGCTCATTTGTTATGCCATGACAGAATTTTTTGGTTTAACAGTAACAGTATATCCCAATATTTTTGAACAAACCATGTCTATTTTATGTAACATAAATTGGGTATTATTAAAAACATGAATGTGCATGGTCACACTATGCAATGTATTTTGGAACAAATTTATATCGTTTTGTTTTATTTCATATGGTAAACAATTTATATTCGCTAGTAAAAAGTTTGGGAAGTTTGACTGCTTGGCACAATCCTTCGTTGAAACGGAGATAATATTATATATCTCTTTAGCCAAGTTGTCAGTCCGATCATTCTGGGTTCTTGCTCACACGTATTAGTTGTGACATGTAACATGACAACTTTGCTTGGATGGCATAATTCTAACATCTTAGTTTGTCATAATTTTAGTATGTTTTCACCCACCTAACATATTTAGATCCCATGGCACCCCTAATTGCATCCTTAAAGCAATTATTTGACTCACATGGCTATAAAAATTACGGGGCAAATAGCTTCCAAGGCCCAAAAATGCTCTCACATGAGGAGAGCGAAGGCGCCTTCCTGGCATGGTTGTAATATCACTAGCATGTCTCGTGATCTACAAGCCATGTGTGAGAATGTATTCTCATGGAAAGGTCACTAGAAAACAAACGTGATATGCTATATAATATATTGTACATGTAATATCACTAGCATGTCTCGTGATCTACAAGCCATGTGTGAGAATGTATTCTCATGGAAAGGTCATTAGAAAACAAAAGTGATATGCTAGATAATATATTGTACATGTAAAACCCTAGTAATATAAAGTGATGTGCAGAGGTCACTTTTTGAAAGCACGGTTGATCTCTAGAATAAAAATTCGCGAGGTGCATGTAGACTGACATGAAATGGATTGTTAGCTAGGGTTATATGTGTACAGGCTGCACTAGGGTTAGATGTGTACATGCTGCAAATTGCCTACGGGATAGATGAGTACTAAACATCACGGGCATGCGTGACCTCAACAAGCGTGCCATGTATGTTTCCCAACACCTGGGTTCAAATCCTCACGGAGGCGAATTTAGGTTCCTACTTATACTTGAGGACCAGGCTTATCTGGTACTCACGCATTTATTGAGGACTAGGCTCGGTGCGTAACCGAGATTAAAAATCCTAGTACTCATACATAAAAGGTCGTATGCATCCCTAGTTGGTGCAGAGGCCGGGGAAGTGAAATTCTCCCCCAATTTTATGAAAACTCCAAAGGACATGCCTGCTACCACGACCGAGATGGCGACACGGGCGACCGGTACTCCGGGCGTCCGGCAAGCCGGAGGCCGCTTCTGGGCGCTTGCTACTGCCGACGACGAGGGGGAAGAGGAGGATGGCGCCGGGCCGCCGGAACCATCGTCGCCGACGGCCTCCGACCTCATCTGCGAGGCGCTGGAGGCGGGGTACGACGAGGAGGAAGTGTCCGTGTTGGTGGACGCGGTGGTGTCGTGCGAAGATCCGGCGAGGGTAGGGCTTTCTAAGGAGGAGGACGTGGAGATCATCCGGCGCGTCGTACACCGACGAACAACGGCGGCGGCGATCCGGCCATGGCGTGGCCCTCTCCCGAAGGTGAGTTTACCTAATCTCACTCTTTTTGATCTCATGCCGTTGGAAACTTGGAGGAGAGTTGAGAGGAGGAAGAAGGTTGGGATGCAGTCGATGGTGGCAACGGCGCCGGCGGCCAGCCGGACCTCCGAGATCCGAGCGGCGAGGTCCTCCCGTTTGAACTCCATCCTGGGCTTAGTTGGGCCGGACAGGGTGGGAAACTCGAGGATGCGGCCCACTTGTGCTGGAGAACAGTCTGGTGGGCCTGGTCGAGACCTATGCGGAGGCGGAGTACCGGCCCGTATAGTAAACATGAGCGAAGCTTCGATCCCGGGAGGCATCGACGGTGTTCACGTCGATCGCACGGGTCTTACTGTGAGTCCGCTGATTCACGTTAGGGTTCGACCTCTGCCTGCCTGCCCTGGGTTCCCTCGCTATCTGTCTCGTCGCCCGCCTGTGATGGCCGGCCGTGGCTCCTCTGGGCCCCCGCCAGGGAGGCCAGCTCCCGTCGTCGCACCTGCGGCCGTAGCTCGGGGCGCGCCGGCCCAGCCGACGGTTCCCGAGCAGGGAGGAGGCG
>LR738712.1:756418702-756458739 GCA_902687465.1 Secale cereale
GTCGGGCGAGGCGTAGGTCAGCGGCCCCTTGGTCGCGGCACGGCGGATGTTTCTGTCACGGCGGAGGCGGGCCGGGGACGTTCGGGCCAGGATGACGGCGGCGGTAACCGCAACCCACCCAGAAGAAGATGGGGTGATGATGGCTATGACGCATATGGCGAGGGGCAGCATCGGGGCTCTTCCTCTACCGGCGGTGGCCGGGGCTATGCGTGGCAAGGAGATGGTGGTGTTGGTCGTGGCAATGGACAGCAAGGCGGTTTCTTCGGGCCTCCAGGTGGCTTTGTTGAGGGAGCTTCGGGTCCGAATTACCGATTCCGGGGGAGATTCCGCGGAGGTAGGGGAGGGGGCAGGCGTCATCCTCCTCCTCCGCCAAGGCAAGCTGTGGCTTTCACGGACGTGCCTCCGGTGCTTACTACTGCTGCAGTGGAGGTGGTTCCTCTGGTGCTTAATTCAGCTGCGGTGGAGGTGGTTCGGGCTCTTGCTTCAGTCGAAGTTCCGGATCCGAGTGCTGGATTGTCTGATAAGGTTGTCGACAAGCCGACCGTTGATCGTTTATCTAAGTGGCTCCGCAAGAAGGAAAAGATGATCTGTCGCCGGTGTGGGGTGGCGGGTCACTTCGCGGCTGAGTGCACCACGGTGATGTGTGACACGTGTCTGAAGCCCATGCATGATTCAGGGGAGTGCCCTGAACTCCAGGGGCCCATACCGGCGGTTGCTGTTTACGGAGTTTATTCTGCTGATCTCATGTTCTTTGAGTCTCCTGTTGATGAGTCTGAGGCACCTGTGACGGAGGTTTCTCTTACAGGGGTTGTCAAGGTCACGCATGGGACACTGTCTGAGGCCCAGATTGTGCATAGGCTCAGTGAGTTGATGCCAGGAAACTTTCAGTGGAAGCTGGTCAAGCTTGAGGGGCAATCATATAAGGTGGATTTCCCATCCTTGGATGATCTGAATCATGCACTTAAGTATGGCTTGTGTCGGGTGGCGAGCACTAACTGTATCATCGAGTTTGCTCCGTGGAAGAAGCCGGAGCCTCAAGGGAAGGCCCTTCCACAGATTTGGGTTCGTTTTCTTGGGGTGCCCCCGAAGGCCCTTCAGAGCGCTCGGACGACGTGGAGTTTAGGATCGCTTATTGGTAAAACAGCGAAGGTGGATATGCCTTTCACGCGAGCTAATCGCATTGCGCATTTGCTGGTGAGTGTCCTGGACATTGAGTTGGTTCCCTTTTATGTGAGATGGTTCTATGCTGGTCTGATGTATGACTTGGAGATTGAGATTGAGCTCGAGAGTTCAGTACTTGCTCAGTCCGCAGATGGGAATGTGGATACTGATATGACTGATGGTGATGACGCACGTGGCTTGAGTGAGTCAGCCGCGGGTGGGCAGGCGATGTCTGGACATACACCGATGTTGGGTCAGCCTTAGCAGTCTTCTGGAGGTTCTGGGGGGAAGGGGGAAGCACCCCCTGCTACATCTTTGTCTTCCCGCCGTTTTGGGTCCTTTGGAGCGGCCTCAGCCCCTAGTCGGTTGTGGGGTCACAGGGCTGATTTGGAGGATCCGGTGGAACTAGAACTACCACCGTTGTCACCGCTGATCATGGATGCTGCTCTCTCTGGGAAGGAGGGTGTCAGGGGGGAGTCCCCTATTGCCACGCCTACCTCTACCGTCCATATTCACGAGGGTGCTTTGGAGCTGCGTGCTGAGCGGGATGTTACTCCAGGGTCTGGATGCCCGCTATCGGTTGGTCGGTCGTCAGCTCACGACGAGTTTTCTGGAGATGTTGAGACCAGTCCGAGTGCGGCTAGGTCTGGAGACGGTGTGGCTCGCGGGCCGTACTCTCTGGCAGCGCCAGGGTCTGCGCTCGAGGTGCCCGTGGCAGGCGGCCCAGGTGTTCTTGGTCAGGTGGGTGGGGGTGTACTTGGGTCTATGGCAGGAGGCCATACCCCGAGTGGTCCCTCCACCGCCGATGTCGTCGCTTTTGGGGGGATTGCTGATCCCATGTCTGATGGCCGACGACTCAGCGGTCGCCTCCAGGACCAGCCGGATGCGGATGATATGCAGATGGGTCGTGCCATGCGGCAGGCCAAGCTGCGGGACATTGAGGACTTGACAGGTATGTCAGTCAGTATTTCCAATTCGATTTTGCATTTTACTGCCGATGATGTTATTAATAATGCAAATCAATTGGGAGTTTCTTTAGGTGGGAACGGGAAAGAGGTTGCTCAATCTGTTAAAGACTTGTTTGATCGTGAGGCAGGACGGGCGATTGAGGTTATTACTAACTTAGCAGCCGTTAAGCCATTGAATAACTCAGAAATTGATGCTTTAGGGGTGAGGGTTTTGGATAGTCTTTGCGAGGACCTGGATCCATCGCTCGCTCAGTCGGAGGATGAGAGTATTGGTGATGTCCGGGAGGAGTTGCTCCAGGATGATACGGAGAGTGCTCAAGCCCCCAAAACTGGTTGTACGAACCGGGACGGGGAGCACCATGAGCCTAAGCGTAAATGGAGCCGCAAAATTTATCCGGTGTCGGCTGTACGCAAGAGTGTTCGGATTCGGACTGCCAAGAAATTCCACGATGAAAAATGAGAGGAATTTTCTGGAATAGCAGAGGTCTGAAAGACTTGGCTAAACGTAGGTTTTTGGCGGATGCGCCTCTCGAACACAAGCTTGATTTCATTGCACTGGTAGAGATAACTTTACCTCCTAGTTTTTGGGTACGTTATCGGGAGGAGTTGCTTTCGATTGGCACTGCTTACCCCCCAGAGGAAGGTCCGGAGGGATTTTGCTCGGGGTAAAAAGAGAGTCTTTAGAAGTCCGTAACATGGTCTTGGGGGAGTTCGCCGTAAAGTTCAGGGTGAGATCCAGGGTCGATGGATTCCAGTGGGCACTGGTGGCAGTATATGGAGCTGCGCAACCTGAGCTCAAACCAGACTTTTTGGCTGACCTCGTTCGGATTTGTGGAGATGAGCAGCTCCCAATTCTGGTGGGAGGTGATTTCAATATAATTAGAAGACGGCAAGAGAAGAACAATGATAACTTTGACGATAGATGGTCGTTTATGTTTAATGCTATTATTGAAAGCCTGGATCTCCGAGAGATAGAGCTTTCTGGCAGACAATTCACCTGGGCCAATTCACTACAAAACCCAACTTATGAGAAGCTAGATCGTGTTCTTTCTAGTGTGGAGTGGGAACAGAAGTTTCCTATGGTGACCGTTCAGGCCCTGTCGAGGGCCATTTCGGACCATAATCCACTTTTGGTAGATTCTGGAGTGGCAACTTATATGGGAAATAAAAATACTTTCTCCTTCGAGTTAGCGTGGTTTGAGAGAGAAGGGTTCTTAGACCTGGTTGCCAGGGAACGGGCCAAAGGTGCAGGCGGTAAATCAGCCATAGACAGATGGCGGAATAAGATTAGGCATTTAAGGAAGTTCCTTCGTGGTTGGGCAAAGCATCTTAGTGGGGTGTATAAGGTTGAGAAGGAGCGGCTTATCAACCTTATTCAGACTCTTGATGTTAAGGCTGAGTCATCTATCCTAGCGACCAGTGAGCTGGAGGCTAAGGTAACGGCTGAATCTAGGCTGAAAGAATTGTTGCGAGAGGAAGAATTGAAATGGGCACTCCGTGCCAAGGTGCGTGAAGTTATCCAAGGGGATGATAACACACAATTCTTCCATTTGATAGCTAATGGTAAACATCGAAAGAAAAGAATCTTTCAGCTTGAGCAGGATGAGGGAACGACTGTTGGGCAGGAGAACCTCAAACTTTATATCACTGACTATTATAAGCGGCTGTTTGGGGCCCCGGATAATAGTTTCGTGTCTCTAGACGAGACCCGAGTTCAGGATGTTCCCCAATTAGCGTCTGATGAGAACGAGATCTTATCTGCCCCGTTCTCGGAGAAAGAGGTGTTGGATGCAATCTCACAGATGAAGAATAATAAGGCACCTGGCCCGGATGGTTTTCCAGTTGAATTTTATAAAAGGTGTTGGCATATCATTAAGGCTGATTTACTTGCGATGTTCCATGATCTGTTCGATGGACATCTGAAACTATTTCACCTTAATTTTGGTACTATAACTTTGCTTCCTAAGAAGGCAGAGGCGAATCGAATTGAGCAATTTCGGCCAATCTGCCTTCTTAATGTCAGTTTTAAGGTTTTCACGAATAGATTGACGCAGATTGCACATAGCGTTGTGCAGTCTTCCCAGTCTGCTTTCATGCCGGATAGAAACATCCTTGAAGGGGTTGTTGTCCTTCATGAGACGCTCCATGAAATCCATACGAAAAAACTTGATGGGGTAGTTTTTAAGGTGGACTTTGAGAAAGCATACGATAAGGTCAAATGGCCGTTCCTTCAACAAGCTTTAAGAATGAAAGGTTTTGACCCATCCTGGAGAAAGCAGGTGGACTCTTTCACTCAAAAAGGTTGTGTCGGAATAAAAGTTAATGACGATATTGGTCATTACTTCCAGACTCACAAGGGTTTAAGACAGGGTGACCCGATGTCTCCTATCTTGTTCAACATTGTAGCAGCCATGTTAACAATCCTTATTGGTCGAGCTAAGGAGAATGATCAGGTAGGCGGTCTCGTTCCCCATCTAGTGGATGGAGGACTGTCTATCCTTCAGTATGCGGATGACACGATTCTTTTCATGGAGCATGACTTGGCTAAGGCTCGTAATATGAAGCTTGTGCTTTGTCTTTTTGAGCAACTCTCGGGGTTAAAGATTAACTTCCATAAGAGTGAATTGTTCTGCTTTGGAAGAGCCAAAGATGAACAAGAGGCATACAAGCAGCTATTTGGATGTGGGGTAGGGTCGTTACCGTTCACATACCTTGGCATTACGATCCATCATCGGAAACTCTCTAATAAAGAATGGAAGAGTCTAGAGGATCGTTTCGAGAAGAAACTTAGCTGCTGGAAGGGCAAACTTTTGTCTTACGGGGGCCGACTGATTTTAATTAACTCGATGCTTACGAGTATGCCCATGTTTTTACAGTCCTTTTTCATGATCCCAGTAGGGGTAAGGAAAAGACTGGATTTCTATCGATCGCGTTTCTTTTGGCAAAGTGATGAGATGAAGCGTAAGTATAGGTTGTCTAGATGGGATGTCATTTGCAGACCTAAGGATCAATGGGGTCTTGGAATTGAAAATTTGGAGGTTAAGAATAGGTGCTTACTCAGCAAGTGGCTGTTTAAGTTATCCTCTGAGACTCATGCTACATGGGCCCAGATCTTACATAATAAATACCTTACAACCAAGACGCTAGCACAAGTGACAGTTCGACCAACTGATTCACCATTTTGGAAAGGACTGATGAAAGTTAAGTCGGCCTTTTTCAATAGAACTAAGTTCTTAGTTGGTAATGGTGTTTCCACAAGATTTTGGGAGGATACATGGTTGGGAGAGATGCCCCTAGCCATTCAATATCCTTCGCTTTACAATATTGCTCAACGTAAAGAAGACTACGTTGCAACAGTATTGCAGTCCACTCCTCTTAATATTCAATCCGAAGGGCGCTCGTTGGACACCGCTGGGCAGCGTGGCTTCATTTGGTGCGAAGACTAATGGATGTTCAGCTGTCTCAGCAAACAGACCGTATTCACTGGAAACTGACTAAGAACGGGATGTTTTCGGTGAAATCGCTGTATTTAGATTTAATCAACTCAGTGCCTATCCCAAGGTCTGCTCACATTTGGAAGGTCAAAGTTCCCTTACGAATTAAAGCGTTTATGTGGTTTGTTCATAAACAAGTAATTCTCACTAAGGATAATCTGGCCAAACGTAACTGGAATGGGTCTTTGCGCTGTAGTTATTGCGACAAGGATGAATCAATTAAACACATCTTTCTCGACTGTCCTATGGCTAAAGTATTATGGCGTTCGGTCCATATAGCTTTTAATATTACTCCTCCTACTAGTATCACCACGTTATTCAGCACGTGGTTGAATGGAGTCGCGAAAGAATTAGTGAGCCACATCCGTTTGGGTGTTTGTGTATTACTATGGGCTATATGGAATTGCAGGAATGACTTGGTTTTTAACAGATCAACGAATGTTCATTTTTTGCAGGTTATTCACAGGGCCACTGCTTTGATCCGTATGTGGTCGCTACTCACTCCGATGGATGCCAGGGAGCGTTTGGTTACTGGGTCTATCCGTTGGGAGATGGTAGCTCGGGCTATCTTCAACCGGTTTGGATGGCGGTCATGTAATAGGATAGGAGCTTAGGTCCTGTTTACATTAACGCATCCGAATGTGGTGTCCTCGCGTTTTATTCTAGCTCAGTTTGAGCATTTTGTAATTTCGTTCCGCATACTTGAAGACCTTGACTTTGATTATTAATAAGAAGGCCGCATGCATCATTTGGATGCAGAAGCCGGGGAAAACCCCCTTTTCTAAAAAAAAAATGTATGTTCCCCAGTCCCTCGGAATCATACAAACTGCTTGCAAGATGCATTCAGCTTGTTCCCTTTAGTTGATAGATGGAGTGAAGTGCACTATACGTCCTCGAACTATTTCAGAGGTGTCACGTAGGTACTCGAATAATGAAAATCGTTATCCAGGTCATTGAAGTACAGTAAGTGTGTCATTCAGGTCCAATAACTCCCTGCCCCCCTCTAACCGGCCAGCTAGCGGCGTTAAACGCGAACAGTGAAACAGTGAACCATCGACAGTAAAATGGCGTGCAGTTTTGAACATCATTTTCTGTATGCGATGAACAGTAAAAATATAATAAAATCTGAAATTCTTTCTCATCGAAGATACCCTGGTGTGTGAACAGTAAAAATGTTCATTAATTCAAAAAATATGTGCACGAAGATGAATTTGGAAAAGATATTCGCGACTTTAAAGAAATGTTCGCGAATGATGAATTTGGAAAAAAAATACTCGAGATTTTATTAAAATGTTCGCGACTTTAAAATATGTTCGCGAACGATGAATTTGGAAAATACATTCGCGACTTTAAAAAAATGTTTGCGAACGATGAATTTGGGAAAAAAAACATTTGCGACATTAAAAAAAATGCCCGCGAACCATGAATTTGGAAAAAGATATTTGCGGCTTTAGAAAAATGTTCACTAACATTTTTGTAGAGTCCCCAATAATTGGGGTTCGCGAACATTTTTCCCATACCCGCGAACATGATTTGTGGTTCGCGAACATATTTTCAAATTTATTGTTTAAGAACATTTTTTGAAAGTCACAAATAATTTCTCCATATTCGCGAACAGTTTTTTGAATTAATGAATATTTTTATTCACGTACCAGGGTATGTTTGATGCCAAAGAACTTCAGATATTTTTTATTTTTACTGTTCTTCATGCACTGTTCATTGCCTGCAGAAATGATGCTGGAATTGGAACGCTGTTTTACTGTTCATGGTTTACTGTTCAATGTTCATGGTTAATGGCACCAGCTGGCCAGTTGGAGAGGGTTAGGGAGATTTTGGACCTGAATTACACACTTAATGCTCTTCGAGGACCTGGATGACGATTTTCATAGTTTGAGGACCTACGTGACACCCCTGAAATAGTTCGAGGACCTACAGTGCACTTCACTCTGATAGATGAGTAGTTTTCAATTGAACAATTGGACATGCAATTATTCCTTTTAGGAATAGAAGAGACTTTTGTTTCGAAACCGGGGCAAAAGCTTTGCATCATCCATGCCCGTTTAATTAACAGAAAACCGGATGAAAATCGATACATATAGACCATATGCGGACTACTCGCTAAGAAGCATACATAACACGCAATAACCATGATCCCTCGCACTATGTCACAATGAAACTCCCAACGAAACCAAGGTTGAATACAACGGACACCACCAAATCCATGGAGAGGTGCCAAACGAAGATGGTGATCGAAGAGACCGTGTATCATCCAATAAGCAGCCACGGATGCCTTACCAATGACGCCAATCTTCTTGCCTATGTTGCTGAGAGCCTTCTTCACCTTCTTGATTGCATGGCCTCTTTGATTTCATGGATTTAGAAAATATTATAGAAGCAGGAGAAAGCTGGATGAAAAACGTCTACTCTTCCACAGCACGAGCAAGGCAATAACCAATCTTACTCGGGATGACTAGGCTACTGAATCATCCTACCAAGATGGACGAGATTTGCTGCCTAGCTGCACATTCTGCTGTCTAGCTGCTACATTCTGCTGTGGTGCCGCTGTGTACTTACTGCAGTACTACAGATTCAGGAAGTCTGCTTGCTCCTGCTGATTGACCCTTGGACTAGGAGTCTAGGACTTAAGTCATGGACCAAAGTGATTCAGGCCGATTTATGCACAGGAGGCTCCAGCTTCTTTTGAGAAAAGCGGGATAACCCCGGCATCTGCATCTAAATGATGCGTACAACTATATCATTAATGAAAGTTTCAACCATGTACGTAGTTCCGTATAAGATTGCAAATTGAGTTGAAATAAAACACACATTGGCACAACCCGGAAAAATAGGACAAAATGACTAAGAGCATCTCTAGCCGATCCACTAAAGAATAGAGGAGTATTCAGCCGAGTAAAGCTTAATGGAGTATTTATACCCCTCTAAGTTTTAGTCGTTTCTAGCCATTCCCTTAATTTTAGTGGAGTATAATTTACAATTGGCTTGCTATACGATTTCGGCACTTATGATGACCACGCCGACACAACATTCTCTGTTACTCACTCGTACTACACTGAACATTAGGTTGATCTTCCAAAGCCTATACGCACATGGCCGGCGAGTGCACTATGGTTAGAGCATCCCTAGCCGCGTCCCCAACAGGCCCCCACAAGCCCCATCTTCAAGATCGGACACTAATGTGAAATTACCAGATCTCCAGCCGCGCCCCCAACGGACACTAATGTGAAATTACCAGATCGGACACTAATGTGAAATTTGCAGGGTAAACCTGTACTGAACTTGAAGATAGCTTCTGTCACAAGTACGGTAGTACCAAGGCAGGTACAAAGATTTACATATCTATCTGTCATAAGTCGTCGTTGTTATGCTAAATGTTGTAAAGCTACCGAGTTTGTGACCTTACAATCATTCAGAATTCTGGAGAAACAGAGCATCACTGACAGTCTAGCCATCTGGTCACTAAGAGCACATATTATTACCGTTCTGGTAATTTCGTATAAAACCATGTGAATGTTTCTTTCCTTTGAAGATGGCTAGATGATTGCTTATGGTTCTTATTACACATTAGTGTCCGATCTGGGTTGTTTCGCTATTACAGTCAGGACTCAGGAGGCCTCCTATAATATTTTTCCTACTCTGCATCGACTTCGGGGTATCGTGGCCTGCCATTAACTGAATTAAGCAATGCGGCAGTTAGCTAGGCACCACATCTAGTTGACCAATTCTCTGCAGGCACGTGCGTGGTCTGGGTGCCAGCAACCGAACTCTGGTCACGTTGCTGCCCAAGAAGGATGGTGTGGAGGAACTGCGTGATTATCGGCCAGTTAGGTTGGTGCACCGGGCTGCAAAATATTTTGGCAAGGCCTGGCAAATCGGTTGGCACCGGAGCTACCGCAGCTGGTGGGCACGCACCAGAGCGCGTTCGTCCGCTGTCACATTCTCGAGGATAACTTCATGTAGTTCAAGGAAACCACAAAGCGCCTCCATGCACTAAAAGAACCGGCCAGTGTAATCAAGTTAGACATATCCAAGGCCTTCGACACTGTGGACTGGTCTTCCTATTGCAAATCTTGCACAAGCATGGTGTGGCAGGGAGATTCCCTCCCCCCCTACTGTTCATTCTGGTTATTGGAAGCGCACCATCGCATGTTTTGCTTCGCAGAAGGATAAGGAATGGCAATGCTACTGCCACTGGGCAGACGGGGTCTCTCTCCGATCACCTGTCCTTCTTTGCCGATGATGTCATCCTGTTCATAAAGCCGTTAGAAGAAGACATCTCGATCTATTTTACCATCTTAGAAGAATTTGGGGAGGCCACATGCTTACACATCAACAGATCAAAATGCACCGCTCTACCCATCCTTGCATCGATGAACATGTGGAGCTACTATCGTCTGCGGTAGGATTCCCGTAGGGATCATCCCCGTGCCGATATTTGGGCCTCCCCACAATTCGGAAGCTGACTGCGGTGCAGTTTAAGGAAATTCTGGAGGGAATTGCTCGAAAATTGCCAACTTGGCACGCACATCCATGGACAAATCGGGGCACCTGTCTTTAGTGCAACCCATTCTGTCCGCCATGCCCATCCACACGATGCTAGTGCTCAATCACACACACACCCCTCACCACAGCAAGATCTTGGTCGACTTTGCAAGGACCTATCATGGATTCCTGTCAGCAAGCAAGGTGAACACCTCAGGAGGGCGGTGCGCGGTTGAATTGTGCATAAAGCAAATCGCTGGTTCCTTGGTAGCATACGTACTTTACAAACTGCACGCGGGAAACAAGCGGCTAGTTTACGAGCAACTTCATTCAGGCATGATGAAGACGTGGCACATATGAGCTAAGAAACAGAGGATGATTTGCGCTCTGCGTCAGCTGATGGTGAAGAAAAAGAAGCTGCGACAGCCCAGTTCTAGGACTCATACATGTGCATACTCAAAGCACGTGGGGCTGTTAGCTACACTTGGCAAGGGTCCTGTCATTCCTGCTGCCTCGTATTTTTTTTTTGAAAAAGGGGTTAGCCCTGGCCTCTGCATCAGAACGATGCATACGGTCATATTATTAATAATTATAAAAGGTCCAACAAAGATCTTACATTCTCCAAATAAATATAAATCAGGACCGCCACAACCGGCAGGCAAAAGACAGATAAGAAACTAAACACCTATCCTATTACATGATCGCCAACCAAACCGGTTGTAGATATCCCGAGCTACCGTCTCCCAGCGGATAAGTGTAGTACCAAAGGCTCCCTGGCCTCCGTCGGAGTGAGTAGCGACCACATACGGATAAGTGTAGTGAACCTGAAGATAACCCTCAAGAAGTGAATATTTGTTGTTCTGTTAAAAACCAAATCGTTTCTGCAGTTCCAAATAGCCCATAGTAAATCGCATACTCCTACTCGGATATGTCTCGTTGTTACTACATCAATCCTATGAAACCACGTCCAAAATAATGTGTTTCTGAAAAGCGGGGGGTTTATATTAAAGGCTATCTGGACCGACCTCGACAAAATCTTGGCCAGAGGGCAATCTAGAAAGAGGTGTCTGATAGATTAATCACTATCACGAAAACTACATCTTTTAGATCCCGTCCAGTTTCTTTTTGCCAAATTATCTTTAGTTAAGATGATCCGTTTATGAACAAACCACATAAACACTTTGATTTTTAGAGGCACTTTGACTCTCCACACATATTTCGAGCTAAGAATCACACTAGTGTTAATAATATCCAAATACATGGATTTCACCGAAAACTCCTTATTCTTAGCTAGTTTCCAGCGCAGCTGATCTGGTTGTTGAAAGAGTTGGACATCCATCAGTCTTCTCACAAGATGTAGCCAAGCTTCCCAACGGCTTCCCACTAGCGTCCTCCTGAATTGGATATGAAGAGGAGTTGATTGTAATACTGTTGCAATGTAAGCGTCTCTTCGCTAAATAATATTTTATAGAGACGGGTATTGAATTGCCAGGGGTGTCTCCCCTAGCCATTTATCCTCCCAGAATCTTGTGGAAGTATCATTTCCAACTACAAATTTTGTCCTATTGAAAAAGGTTGATTTCACTCGCATAAGTCCCTTCCAAAAAGGTGAATCAGTTGGTCTAACCGTCACCTGGGACAGTGTTTTGGTCTGAAGGTACTTATTACGAAGAATCTGTGCCCAAGTGGCATTCATTTCACAAGATAGCTTGTACAGCCATTTGTTGAGCAAACATCGGTTCTTCACCTCTAAGTTTTGAATGCCTAGACCCCCTTGGTCTTTCGGTCTGCAAATGATATCCCACTTAGCGAGTCTATACTTTCTTTTGGATTCGTCACTCTGCCAAAACAAGCACGATCGATAAAAGTCTAGCCTTTTCCGTACTCCAGCTGGAACTTCGAAAAAAGACAATAGAAACATAGGCATACTGGTAAGGACCGAATTAATGAGAATAAATCGTCCTCCGTATGACATGAGCTTGCCCTTCCAACAGCTCAGTTTTTTTTCAAATCGATATTCAATGCTCTTCCACTCTTTATTAGTGAGCTTACGATGATGGATAGGTATACCTAGATACGTGAAGGGTAGAGACCCCAATTCACATTCAAATAATTCTTTGTAAGCTTGTTGTTCTTCTTTAGCTCCTCCAAAGCAGAACAATTCACTTTTGTGAAAGTTAATCTTCAACCCCGACTATTGTTCGAACAAGCCTAAAACTAGTTTCATGTTCCTAGCTTTTGCCAAATCGTGCTCCAAAAAGATAATTGTATCATCAGCGTACTGCAGGATGGATACTCATTCGTCAACTAAATGCGGGGCCAGGCCCCCTACCTGACCAGCATCCTTGGCCCTTCCTATGAGAATTGTCAACATGTCTATGGAAATATTGAATAAGATTGGAGACATCGGATCTCCTTGTCGCAAACCTTTATGTGTTTGGAAGTGATGACCTATATCGTCATTAACCCTGATTCCAACACTCGCTTTTTGCGTTAATGAGCCAGTCTGGTCTCTCCAGGCCTGATCAAATCCTTTCTTACGCAGAGCCTCCTAAAGGAAAGGCCATTTTACCTTGTCGTACGCTTTCTCAAAATCCACTTTGAAAACCACCCCGTCTAGTTTTTTCATGTCGATTTCATGCAGCGTTTCATGCAGGACCACAACCCCTTCTAGAATGTTTCTGTGTGGCATGAACGCAGTTTGGGACGGTTGCACCACTGAATGTGCAATCTGTGTAAGCCTATTAGTCCCGACTTTAGTAAATATTTTGAAGCTAACATTAAGAAGACAGATCGGTCTGAATTGCTCAATTCTGACAGCCTCTGTTTTCTTAGTAAGCAGCGTGATTGTACCAAAATTCAAGTGGAACACCCTCAACTATCCCAAGAAAAAATCCTGGAACATCGGAAACAAGTCCCCTTTAATAATGTGCCAGCATTTTTTGTAAAACTCCGCCGGAAAACCATCCGGGCCTGGAGCTTTGTTATTTTTCATTTGGGAAATGGCATCAAACACCTCTTTCTCCGAAAAAGGGGTGGTCAAAATCTCATTCTCATCAACTGCGAGCTTAGGAACATCCTCTATCCTCGATTCATCCAAAGGGACAAAATTAACCTCAGGAGGTCCAAACAGCTGCTTATAATAATTGGTAATATAGACCTTTAGGTTCTCCTGTCCTACAATCATACCTTCATCCTGCTCAAGCTGAAGATTTTCTTCTTTCGGTGTTTGCCATTCGCAATCATGTGAAAGAATTGTGTGTTATCATCCCCTTGGACAATTTTATGCTTTTTAGCACGCAGTGCCCACTTCAATTCCTCCTCACAGAGCAATTCAGATCAAAAAGATGATCTGGTGATTTTATTCGAGTTTTTCTGTCCAAGGACAGAATCTGTTTTCTGGACAGCACGTCACAACTTTTGAACTTTCTTGCAATCGGAGGCTAAACTTGGCACAAAGCTGAAATGAAAAGATACAATGATGATGCTACTGTAGTAACAGACATCAAGACACAACAAAAGCAAAATAAAACCTAATTCGTTGTGGGCTGCCTCCCAAAAGCGCTTTCTTTTGTGCCTTTAAGCTAGGCATGATGCAAAAAGAGAAGATCAAGTTTTATCAAGAGTAAGAGAATAGCTAGCCCGTGTAACGGACTCAAAAGGCAACTTAATCTTCTTTCTAGGGAAGTGTTCCATCCCTTTCTTGAGAGGGAATTGGAATTTTATATTCCCCTCTTTCATGTCAATGATAGCACCAACGGTGCGAAGAAAAGGACGTCCCAAAATAATTGGACATGAAGGTTCACATTCAATATCCATAATAGTAAAATCATCGAGAACATAATTGTCATTGACAATGATAAGAACATCGTCGATCTTCCCCAAAGGTTTCTTTACGGAAGAATCAACAAGACGAACACCAAAAGAACAAGGATCAAAAGGTTTCAATTCAAACATATCATACATTCTTTTGGGCATAACGGAGGTACTAGCTCCAACATCACATAAAGCATAGCAAGAGAAGTTATTCAACTTAATTTTAATCATAGGATCCCAACTATCTTCTAGCTTTCTAGGTATGGAGGCTTCTACCCTAAGCTTCTCCTCCCTAGCTTTGATGAGAGCATTAGTGATATGCCCCGTGAAGGCAAGATTAAGTGTGCTAGTGTGGGGATCTCTAGACATCTTGTGAAGAAAACCAATAACTTCAGAAAGGGTGCAATTATCAAAATCAAGGTCACTACTATCAAGTAAAGTGGTAGTGGTGTCCTTTAGGCTCACTTGTTTGGTAGCTTCTATGGTCATAGCTAGGAGTTTCTTCTTCTACGGTTGAGGTCATAGCATCACCATTAATAGGTCCAATGGGACTAGGAGTGCATTGGGTGCTAAGAGTTTGGATATCCTCAACAACTTGAATAGTAGCAACAGTGTGGTGGGTAGGAAGGCTCTTAATTCTATCTTCTTCCTCCTTTTCTCTAGCCCATCTCTTTTTAAGTTTAGCCATCATGCTAATGTTTTCATTAATTTGCACTTGAATAGCATTCATAGGAGTGGTCTTCCTCTCCTCAAGAGGAGAAGTTCTAATTTTAAGCAACTCTACCTCATGGGCTAAATTGTCTACCTTCGAAGAGAGATTATCTAGTTTCTCTAGTTTTTCTTCTACACTCTTATTGAAGGCCTTTTGGGTAGTGATGAAGTCTTTAAGCATAATCTCTAGTTCAGAAGTGGAGTTCTTGGTGCTAGGATAAGTATTGTTGTTCCCATAGGAATTAGAGGGGAACGGTCTAGGGTTGCTACCAAAATTACTCCTATAAGCATTGTTATTGAAATTGTTTCTAGAGATGAAGTTCACATCTACTTGATCTGGAGCAATCAAAGAATTTAAAGGAACATCATGAGGATCAATAGAAGATTGCTTGGAAAGTAGAGACATGATCAAGTCAACTTTTTCATTTAGGGAGGAAATCTCCTCGACAGAGTTTACCTTCCTACCTGTTGGAGCGCGTTCGGTGTGCCATTGGGAATAATTGGTCATCATCTCGTCGAGAAGCTTCGTGACAGCACCAAGTGTAGTTGACATAAAGGTTCCTCCCACGGCCGAATCTAACAAGTTCCGCGAGGTAAAGTTCAAGCCTGCATAAAAAGTTTAGATAACCATCCGAGTAGTCAAACCATGAGTAGGGCAGTTCTTGACAAGAGATTTCATGCGTTCCCAAGCTTGGGCAACGTGTTCATTATCCAATTGTTTAAAATTCATTATGTTACTCCTTAATTTGATAATTTTTGCAGGGGGATAGTACTTCCCAATAAAGGCATCCTTGCACTTGTCCCAAGAATCTATACTATTCCTAGGCAAGGATTGAAACCAGATTTTGGCTCCTCCTCTCAAGGAGAAAGGAAAAAGCTTAAGCTTAACAATATCACCATCTACTTCTTTGTACTTTTGCATATCACAGAGCTCAACAAAATTATTTAAGTGCAAAGCAGCATCATCTCCAGCACCGGAGAATTGATCTTTCATAACTAGGTTCAGCAAAGCAGGTTTAATCTCATAAGAAGGTGTTGAAGTGGCAGGTGTAGCAATAGGCGTGCAGATAAAGTCATTGTTGTTATGACTAGTAAGGTCACACAACTTGGTGTTCTCGGTCGAACCCATAGCAGCAGCAAGCAAGATAACTATTTTTGTGATTTTTGGTAAGGGACACTAAAGCAAAAACTGAAAGGTAAACTAACAAGACTAAAAAGCAAAGATAAAAGATAGCGTGCAACTCCCCTATATTGAAGAGTGGAGTCCCCGGCAACGGCGCCAGAAACTTGCTTGATGGCTTCTCGCCCCTCGTTGGTTACCCCAAGTGGAAGGTTGAGATGTAGCGTAGCGGCAAATTTCCCTTGGCAAAGGTACCAAGGATCGAATCCCGTGAGACTCCGAGAGTCGACAAGTAGGTGTCAACGGCGCCAGAAACTTAGCGGTTGACGGGACCTGCACACAGATACAGATAACTTTGCTCCCAACGAGTACAGAGAGGTTGTCAATCCCTCCGGACTTGTTGTTTACAAAGGATCAAACACAAGAGATAGTAATGATAGCTATGACTGCAACTAGGAAATAAAAACAGGAAGTAAATAGAAGGTGTGATCAGCGGTGGTAATAAGACCGGGGTCCCATGATGTTCACTAGTGATGTCTCTCTCCCAAAAGACGATAAAACAGCAAAGCGAGGTAAACAAATTACAACTAGGCAATTGACAGGATTATGTGCGCAAACCAATGCTAACTATGCTGCAAAGAAAGGTAGAGGCTCAAAAGCATGGGCGGTACGCCAAGGCAAGTAGACCGAAATCCATCTGCATCTACTACTAATCATCCACCTTGAGATATCTATCCAGAACATCTCGCTGGTATTAAGTTGCGAATCCCACCCAAAGTGTAAACTCAAAGCAACAGACAACTGCATTAAAAGAACTTTGCGTAAAGTAAACAATCCTTGCACCCGCAAGTACAAGCACCGTTGTTTTCTCCCTTGTGGCAACAGCACATCCCCTAGACTCATGTTTCTGTCACTCAAGCTAGTCATCAGGGGGCATGAACCCACAATCAAGCATAACGCTCCCTCTTGGAGTTACTACCTACTACTTGGCCAAAGCAATAAACAGCAACGGAGAACATGCAAGAATTACTCAAGAACAAAGATATAAAAAAGGTGAATCAAATATATTACTCAAACACAATTTGAACATAGTCTCATAATCCATCAGATCCCAGCAAACTCAGCAAAGCAACAGCAGAAAGATTACATATGTGTCTCGATCATGTAGGGCAGCTCACGAGGTCTAAACCATGAAAAACAAAGAGGGGAGGAGAACATCACATAGCTACTGATCATGGACCCATGGTCCAAGATGGACTACTCACGACTCATCCGGGAAGCGTCCATGGTGGTGGAGAAGCTCCCGGTGGTGGTTCTCCCCTCCGGCAGGGTGCCGGGAAGAGTTCTCCTGATGCTCCAGATCTTGGAAGCGCTGCGGCGGCGGAATAGAGGCGAGATCGCGAAAAAGGGTTCTGTCCTCGAGGGTTTTGGGACGAGAGGGATATATATGCGAAGGGGGGCAGCCAGAGGCGGAGCAGGGGCCCTAGGCGCCCCCCTGGCGCGGCCAGGGGTGGGGCCGCGCCAGGTGGCCGCCTGGGCCTCCCCTGGCTCCCCTCTGGCCCATCTTTGGTTCTTCGCGAAGCTTCCTGTACGCTGATTTTTCCTATATTTTTCCTGGAATTTTTGGAGCACTTTTAATATGGGGGAAACCTGAAATAGAAAAACAGCAGAAAACAGGAACTGGCACTGTGGTGCACTGAGTTAATAGGTTAGTCCAAATATGATCAAAATTGCATGGAAGTGCATCAATATCATAGCAATATCACACAAAAGAAGCATGGAGCAAGCAGAAATTATAGATACGTTTTGGACGTATCAATACCTCAATGTCATTATTACCCAAAGAGACTCCCAATTGTTTGGCGTTAATAATTATCTCTTCATTAGAGAAATGCAAAATAGAATTGGAAGTGTTGACTGACATACCAGTAGTGGTCTGAAGATCATGAAGCTTGGCTGCCCGCATGGCGCATCGAAGCTGCATGTCATCCACAGCTCATCCGTCGACCATCAGAAACTGGGTCCGGAATCCCACCAAAAGCGATGACGTCGTCGCGATTGATCCCGTTAGAGGTAAGGCCTCCTGCCCCGCCCCCAACCGAACTCAGTTGGACTGCCCCTGCCGGAGGGCTTGCCTGCGTCCTCAAGCCCGCCACAGCACCACCACTCAACACCGCCACCGGGCTGGGAGTGTCCGGCGAACCCAGACCGGAAGCACCGTCCGGGGCCTGGGCTAGGTCCGCCCCCTCTAGAGGCGATCTCGGAGAGGTAGGGGCGCAAGCCACCTGCCCGCACCCGCCTCCTGATCTAGCCATCGGAGACGTCGGCGTGGAGGGCTCCTGCCCACGCCCTCTCAGACAATTTCTGCCCGGACTGAGAATCATGTCCGCCGCGCTGGAAATCTCGGAAGACTGCTCGAGTCCTGTCTCGGGACCAACCATCGCTCCGGAGCCCGCCCCCGAGGGTATGGCAACAACAGAAGACAACATCGGCGGTAACTCAGATTCTGTCGGATCGTCCATCTCCACTCGTGTACTCCAGAGGCGACTCGGCGCCAAATGCACACCAAAAGTCCCAAACCGGAGAGTGTTCATCGGAGACGTGGAGTCAGTCGTTCCCGAAGAAGACTTATCCGTCTTATCAGACCACGACTCCGGCCCGTTAGCCATCTCCTAAGGCGTGCCCTCTGGCTTCTTTCTCTGATAGCCAGAAGCCCCATCTCCCTCAGTCGTGTCCATATCCTGGATGTCCTCCCCCTCGCCCTCCCGAGGGATCGACGTATCCTCGATCTCAAGCTCCAGAACATATTTGACGCCGACATGTGCCCACTAGACCACAACCGGAACAAACTCCAAGCTGACAACACTATCAAGCAATCTTGCCGTACCATGTGTTCGCGTGAAAGGCATATCCACCTGATCTGTCTTCCCAATGAGAGAACCCAAACTCCAAGCAACCATAAAGTTGTTGATGTATCTACGTGGTGCACCATAGAAACGAACCCATACCTTCTCGAAAGGTGTGCCCACGGGATCCTTCTCCTTCCACTCATCAAACGTAAGAACAATACTCGTACTAGGAATCCTGCACATGCCCCATTTGAGAATATATAATTGATCCTCCTTAGTGGGAAAATTAACCTTGTAAGTCTGAGCTTCCAACTTAACAAGGTCCCACTGATGATTACCTGGAACGAGATCCTGCAGTTGGCGAACAATCTGTGCCTCGGACAAACTCCCATTAGCAACCTTGACGACTGCGGGGAAAGAACTCTCGTGCACCTGTGTCGAAGGTGCCACATCCGGTGACTCAAAAAATATAAGCTCCTTGCAGCACACGCCATATATAGTGACTACCGGCTTTGGGCCAGCAAGAAGTGGACAATTGCTAGACTTATGTTGCGATCTACAACAATAATCACAAAGTTATGTGGTACACTCTGCCACAAAATGACCTGGCTCTCCACATCTATAGCATGGCAGTTTCTTCTTCTTAATGGCCCACTTAGATAGCTTCTCATCATTACGCTTATCTGGAACCTTATCAGAACCACCATCATCAGCCTTAGCCTCCGGAATACTAACCGCAGCCAAGGCCCGGACAGTGTCAACAACCACCTGGGGGAGCACGGGAGGAGGTGCCTGCCCCGTCTCGGTAGGCACAACAGGAGCAGTCCCAGCGCTGTCCACCGGCGTCGTAGGAGGTCGCTGCTGAGGTGGGCGGCGCCCCCCTCCTCTCCCGCCACGAAACACACGGTGGGCTCCTCGTTGAGGCTGGTTGGTTGGGCCAGCAACCCCCTAGACAAAATTTCCAGGAGGCCCTTGGAAGTCGCGTCCCGGTCCATTGCCATAGTTTCATCCTGAGCCATGACCACCGCCAGAAGAAGAACCACGGTGCTGCCCGTTGTCGTAAGCATTCTATCCATTGTCACCCCCGTTGACCATAACGATTAAACCGTGCACCTCCACTGTGATGTTCTTTAACAGCACCCCCACCATGACCTTCATACAGAAAACCTCCACCTCGACCGCCGCCATGGGCACCACCACGGCCAGCAAAAGTAGCGCCACCATGACCGCCAGCATGGCTGCCAGGACGTCCGACGAACGGGGCACTGCCCCGCTTGGCAGCCTGAGTCCCTCCCCGCCCAGCGACCTAGCCGGCCAGTGGCGTACCCTGTTGCTCCGCAGCGGCAGCGTGCGGTATTGTTTTGGCCAGCGGCGGATGGCCTCACCCCGCCATGCTGATGTCTACACATGCTTCTATTCTTGTAGACAGTGTTGGGCCTCCAAGAGCAGGGGTTTGTAGGACAGCAGCAAATTTCCCTTAAGTGAGTAACCCAAGGTTTATCGAACTCAGGGAAGTGGAGGTTGAACGTACCCCTTTCAAGCAACCCTGCAATCAAGATACAAGAAGTCTCTTGTGTCCCCAACACACCTAATACACTTGTTAGATGTATAGGTGCACTACTTCGGCGAAGAGATGTTAAATGGCAAGTGATATGGATGGCAAAACAAAGTAATATAAATCTGTAATAAAAAGTGCAGCAAGCAAACAAGTGGTAAACGTGAGCACAAATGGTATTGCAATGGTGGAAACAAGGCATAGGGTTCATACTTTCACTAGTGGCAACTCCCAACAACATTAACATAATCGAATCACATGATATTTCCCATAAAACATGCAATGGAGACGCACCCGGAGGTCATTCCTTTGTGGTCAAGAGAGGACAAGAATTATGTAGGGCTACAAAAGCACACCTCAAAGTTCGTAGTTCTCAATCTATGGATTTCCCAATGTCACCGCGGCCATCCAAATAGAGTACCACAATCACCACAACATATATAAAGGATAGTCAAAGACAAGCACCAAGAGACTCTCAATCTTCAATCAACACACAAAAGAGGAAATCACTCTTGAAAATATTCTTCTAATCCATGTCCAATAGACCGCTGTCACCTTGGTCTCGGGAATTATACTAGATAAAGACAAGTGAGTACATCAATCCAATACATAGAGCAAGGGGAAATATCATGGGATCACCCTAGATTAACATAGCCTATGATCACAACGAAGATCACATCATGGGAGAGAGAGATAATCACATAGCTACACGTACAAGCCCTCAGCCCCGGAGGAGACTACTCACACATGGTCATGGTGAGGAGGAGCTTGATGGTGGTGTTGATGGAGAGGTGCAGCCCCGCGAGGAGTAGACGGCCGGCGGCCCTAGGGGGCGGCGGCTCCTTGGCCCCCCTTCTTCCTTGTGGATGGTGCTGCAATGGTGCTTCTCCTCCCCTCCAAGACGGCGGCTTGGGAGGAGGAAAATTCGTGGCCCTTGGTGACCTAGGTTTCCTCTCTGTATATAGACTCTCGGATTCCCGTCATCAGATTTTGGGCCTCAGTAAAACGGGCTTTTCTTGGCCGTCCGGACTCCGATTTGGACGAATTTTATATCCAGAAGCATCCTCTCGAAATTCCCCACAACTTTTGCAACTAGACTTTTTCCGTTTGACGTCGTCTTCTGACCGGAACGTGACCATCTTTAAAAACGTTCTCAGACAGATTTCAGGAAAGTCAGAGTCCTACTCCAATACGACTCCTTTTGCGTTTTTGTCAATTTCCAAGTAATTCCTACACAATAAAGTGTAAAACAAGAACATTGTGCACTTTTGCAACCATTAGTAGGTTAGTCCAATAAATTCCTAAAAAAATAGAAAACTAGGATATAAACATGAGACAATGATGCAAAACAAGCATGTCACAAGCAAAAATTATGGATACGTTTGAGACGTATCAACATCCCCAAGCTTAATTTCTGCTCGTCCTCGAGTAGGTAAATGATAACAAGCATAATTTCTGTGGTGACATGCTACCAAAGAGTCTTTCACAATCACATGACAAATGCTTATTGAGATAATGAATCTTTAGTAATTAAGTTGCCTCATGAGAATATCACAAAGAACTGAAAGTTTACAATATGATACTAAAACACCCAATAGATTTGTAGTGAGCATGGTGTGCAAACATGACAAAGTGATACCTCGCTTGCCCCCTTTAGTGAAGCAAAACATAAATGCAGGAGCACCTCCGAAGTTTAAGTGACGACTAGATACAATGATTTCATAATAAGTGATATCACAATTATGCAGAAGACAATGGTATTTTGGGACAATGCACATTACACTCAGAATGACAATCATGCTCTCAATAGTTGGTGCTTTGAAGAAAGAAGGTGGAGACTCAACATAAAAGTAAAAGAATGGCCCTTCGCAGAGGGAAGCAGGGATTACTCATGTGCTAGAGCTTTTTATTTTGAAAACATAGAAACAATTTTGTCAACGGTAGTAATACTTCATATGTGTTATGCATAAGACATCCTATAAGTTGCAAGCCTCATGCATCGAATACCAATAGTGCTCGCACCTTGTCCTAATTAGCTCGGATTTCCATGGATTATCATTGCATTACATATGTTTCAACCAAGTGTCACAAAGGGGTACCTCTATGTCACCTGTACAAAGGTCCAAGGAGATAGATCGCATTTGATTTCTCGTTTTTGATAGATCTCAACTTGAGGACATCCATACCGGGACAACATAGAAAATAGATAATGGACTCCTCTTTAATGCTTAAGCATTCAACAACAGATAATATTCTCATAAGAGATTGAGGATTAATGTCCAAGCTAAAACTTCCACCATGATACATGGCTTTGGTTGGCGGCCCAATGTTCTTCTCTAACAATATGCATACTCAAACCATTCAACTCATGGAAAATCACCCTTACTTCAGACAAGACGAACATGCATAGCAACTCACATGATATTCAACAAAAGTGTAACAGTTGATGGCGTCCCCAGAAACATGGATACCGCTCAACAAGCAACTTATAAGAAATAAGATACATAAGCGACATATTCGTTACCACAATAGGTTTTAAGCTACTTTCCCACGAGCTATGTATTGCAAAAACAAGGAGTTATTTTGAAGGTTTTAAAGGTAGCATATGTAAATTTACTTGGAGTGGCGGTGAAATACCACATATAGGTAGGTATGGTGGACTCATATGGCATAACTGGTTTCAAGGATTTTGGATGCACAAGCAGTCAGTCCGCTTAGTACAGGTGAAGGCTAGCAAAAGACTGGGAGCGACCAACTAAGAGAGCAATGACGGCCATAATCATGCAGAGCGACAAAGCAACATTGAATCGGGCATGGAAGTTATATCACTACTCAGAAATTAAAGACCATCAAGGCTTGATAGACTTTCTTTACAGTCTTAAATATGCGTGAGCATATGCCAAGTCAATCAAAATAAATTCTTGGAGGAAGATATCACTAAACCATACCACATCATAGGCAAACAAATCATGCTGGTACTTCAATAACACATTAAGAACCCCCAGCTATTTGAGACTAACTATAAGAAAACATGAACTACTAAGCACCATTATGCACATAGCATTTTTATCATAGACATATCAACCAGTGCCACAGAAGCCAACTCTCTTAACAAGATAAGCATGATAACTCAAGAGAGTTCCAGAAGCAACCAACTAAACAAAAGCTCTTTAAAAAGAAAAGCATGAAAACTAAGAGCTAAACATGACAGCAGCTATGAAAAGATAAAGAACACACACAGCAAAGATAAGCATAAAAATCCTATGTTGTGTTCTAGGTTGAAGTGGAGCGTATTTCTATCCCAAACAATGAAGGCTAGGATCTAACTTATTATGAACAGCAAGCAAAGCTAAAGAAAAACTAAAAAGGAAACTAAGAGCAAGACGCTCCAAGCATAGCACATAATGCATGAAGTGATTAAAATATAGTGGAACGAAAGACGAACTGATAATTGTTGATGGAGAAGGGGATGCATGGGGGCATCCCCAAGCTTAGACGCTTGAGTCTTCTTGAATATTTCTTGGGGGTGCACGGGGGCATCCCCAAGCTTGAGCGTTTAACACTCCTAAATCTTCTTTTATCATCTTCCCTCGCACACTTGAAAATTCCCTTCATACATAACTCGTCATAATCTGATTAGCGAGGTTAGTACCCACAATAAAATAATTTTTCCCTACTGGAAATAAGGATAATCTTGAAGGTCTACTGTTTCTCAAGATTTCCAAAAGGTTTTTGCAAAGAAAAACCAAGCTCAAGGTTTGCAAAACGAAGAAAAGGCAAAACAGGACAGAATCTGTGAAAAACAGACCAGCAGGTAGTAAATAATTTTTTCTGGGCAATTCTGCAACTCAAATCAAAAAACTCAGAACAGATGCCCGAAAGCCAATTGTATAGAGCACGCTGTCGAAAAAATTCAGACCAAAAAGATGATCTGGTGATTTTATACGAATTTTTCTGTCCAAGGATAGAATCTGTTTCCTGGACAGCACGTCACAACTTTTGAAATTTCTTGCAATCAGAGGCTAGACTTGGCACAAGGCTGAAAAATAAAGATACAATGATGTTGCTGCAGTAGTAACAAACATCAAGACCACTAAAAACTGAAAGGACAAGCTGAAAGCAAAGATAACAAGGGTTGTCTCCCTAGAGCTCTTTCTTTATAGCCATAAAGATAGGCTTAAGACTTTAATGATGCTCTCGTAGGAATAAGAGTTGAAGAACAAAAGAGAGCATCAAGAAGCAAATATCAAACACATTTAAGCCTAACATGCTTCCTATGCATAGGAATATTGCAATAAAATAATTCATTGAAGCACAAAGCAATAAGCATAGGAAGACAAAACAAGTGCAGCTTCAAAACCTTCAACATAAAGAGAGGGAACTTGATATTATTGAAATACCCATAAGCATATGTTCCCTTTTCATAATAATTTTCAGTGGGATCATGAATAAACTCAACAATATAAGCATCACATAAAGCATTGTTACCATGATCCACATGCAAAAAGGTACTCTTACTCTCCACATAAGCATCTTTGGGGAGCCCATGGTTAGGAATTTTTAGCATTAACGTTTTCAGTCTCCCCCAAGCTTGATCTACGCTCTCTCCGTCATGAGGATATAAATTATATACATAATTCCTATTTTCATGGACTTCATGAAGAGGATAAAACTTGGAGTAAAAGAGAGACTGGATCTCTTCCCAATCCAGCAGGTGAGAGTCATCTAGTAGCCTATACCATTCCAATGCTTTTCCTTTCAGGGACAAGGCAAATAATTTCCTCATGACTCCATCTCTTGTCAAACCTGAAATCTTAAACAACTCACAAAGTTCTGTAAGTTTCAACAAATGAATACTAGGATTGACTGTCCCATCATAACGATCATTCATAATTATTTCAATTATCCCAAGTGGTATTTTGAACGGGATACATTCAGTAGGTGGAGGAGACTTCTCTACCACGGGTGTGGTAAAGCGGCCTTCCCCAAGCAGCGAACTAAGATTGCGGTTTTCCATAAACATAACTAGTGAAATAAAAACAAGAAACAAAAAGATATAATTGCAAGATCTAGAGAAGGTACCTTCACTTACCTCACTTCCCCGGCAACGGCGCCAGAAATAGCTGGATGTCTACACACGCTTCTATTCTTGTAGACAGTGTTGGGCCTCCAAGAGCAGAGGTTTGTAGGACAGCAGCAAATTTCCCTTAAGTGAGTAACCCAAGGTTTATCGAACTCAGGGAAGTGGAGGTTGAACGTACCCCTTTCAAGCAACCCTGCAATCAAGATACAAGAAGTCTCTTGTGTCCCCAACACACCTAATACACTTGTTAGATGTATAGGTGCACTAGTTCGGCGAAGAGATGTTAAATGGCAAGTGATATGGATGGCAAAACAAAGTAATATAAATCTGTAATAAAAAGTGCAGCAAGCAAACAAGTGGTAAACGTGAGCACAAATGGTATTGCAATGGTGGAAACAAGGCCTAGGGTTCATACTTTCACTAGTGGCAACTCCCAACAACATTAACATAATCGAATCACATGATATTTCCCATAAAACATGCAATGGAGACGCACCCGGAGGTCATTCCTTTGTGGTCAAGAGAGGACGAGAATTATGTTGGGCTACAAAAGCACACCTCAAAGTTCGTAGTTCTCAATCTATGGATTTCCCAATGTCACCGCGGCCATCCAAATAGAGTACCACAATCACCACAACATATCTAAAGGATAGTCAAAGACAAGCACCAAGAGACTCTCAATCTTCAATCAACACACAAAAGAGGAAATCACTCTTGAAAATATTCTTCTAATCCATGTCCAATAGACCGCTGTCACCTTGGTCTCGGGAATTATATTAGATAAAGACAAGTGAGTACATCAATCCAATACATAGAGCAAGGGGAAATATCATGGGATCACCCTAGATTAACATAGCCTATGATCACAACGAAGATCACATCATGGGAGAGAGAGATAATCACATAGCTACGCGTACAAGCCCTCAGCTCCGGAGGAGACTACTCACACATGGACATGGTGAGGAGGAGCTTGATGGTGGTGTTGATGGAGAGGTGCAGTCCCGCGAGGAGGAGACGGCCGGCGGCCCTAGGGAGCGGCGGCGGCCCTAGGGGGCAGCGGCTCCTTGGCCCCCCTTATTCCTTGTGGATGGTGCTGCAATGGTGCTGGTCCTCCCCTCCAAGACGGCGGCTTGGGAGGAGGAAAATTCGTGGCCCTTGGTGACCTAGGTTTCCTCTCTGTATATAGACTCTCGGATTCCCGTCATCAGATTTTTGGCCTCAGTAAAACGAGCTTTTATCGGCCGTCCGGACTCCGATTTGGACGAATTTTATATCCAGAAGCATCCTCTCGAAATTCCCCACAACTTTTGCAACTAGACATTTTTCGTTTGACGTCGTCTTCGGACCGGAATGTGACCATCTTTAAAAAATGTTCTCAGACAGATTTCAGGAAAGTCAGAGTCCTACTCCAATACGACTCATTTTGCGTTTTTGTCAATTTCCAAGTAATTTCTACACAGTAAAGTGTAAAACAAGAACATTGTGCACTTTTTCAACCATTAGTAGGTTAGTCCAATAAATGCCTAAAAAGATAGAAAACTTGGATATAAACATGAGACAATGATGCAAAACAAGCATGTCACAAGCAAAAATTATGGATACGTTTGAGACGTATCACATGCCTACCTCTCCGATGGAGGAAATAGCAGGAGCACCAGCCGCCGAGGAGACTCTCCTCGCTCTACCAGGGCCGAGCGAGGCGAACGATGGACTCGCGATCACACGAACCCTAGGAGCAATGCGATCGGGACAACAGCCCTCGCCAGAGGCTTGTAGTCGATCGACAGGGATCGCTACATGGGCCCCTTGCCCAGCCTCTGTTGCAACCAGACCCACCGAAAGCAAGTCAGGCCCATCTTGGCCCAACAATGATTTCAAACAAGCCGATCTGAACACTTGGATCTCGTCTCTAGGACGCACCGGCAGCGCCGCCGGCGGCGGCTGAGATCTCCTCCGGCGATCTTTGACCACCTTCCAAGATCCGAAGAAATCGCCAAGAGTGAGGGAAGGAAGACATACCTTTGGTAGGGGACCCTTCCAAGGCCGGATCGCCGTCGGCGCCGTCCGGCGGTGAACCACTCGTCGGAGAACTTCCACTTTGTCCGTCTTGCCCAGCCCATCCCAAGCATGGTCCTCCATCGACACGATTCCATCCACGAAGCCAGCGACCTCCTCCTCCGAGTACCCAGCCCCCAGACCCTCACACACTTTGTCACTCGGTGTCGGAGACGACGACCCAGATCCGCCGGCGTTGGCCTCCTCCTTGTCGGAGTCGTCGGAGTCCGAGGCCGCAAGGGCCCAGAACGTGCTCCCGCCGCGGATTGAAGGCGTCGACGGCCGCCGTGCCGCGACGCGACCGGCACTGAGGTCGGCCCCGTAGTCGCCACCGCGATCGCCTCTCATAAAAAAATGACAACATCTGGGGAATGCCCTCAAGAAGCATAAAAATCGCAAGCTGACTGCTGTGGCCACTTTTCATGTGCTTCCACAAGAGTCCTCGTTATTGACTCGCTGGGCAGCCCTATCCACCGTGATCTGTAGTGCCTTGTGTCCTATAGGCTTAAGTAGTAATGACCAGTGGGTTGGCTCATTCACGACCCACATAGCGCTCATTGGGCCTCTTGATCCTCTTGGGCCTGGTAGTTGCGGACGCCTCGTTGCTGACTCATGGGTCCATGCTGGTAGGGACCTTAACACTAAGATACAGGTGTTCATCGCCGTAATATCCTTTGTGTGCTCCACCATTCTTCTGCTTCCTTCGTCCGTGCGAGAGAGAGTGAGAGTGCAGCTGGCGGTGTCCTGGACTCCAACATTTTTTACAAATGAATGAACTTTTTTTCAAATTTGTGAACACTTGTGAGGACCTATCATGGATTCCTGTCTGCAAGCAAGGAGAACACCTGAGGAGGGCGGTGCGCGGTTGAATTGTGCATAAAGAAACTCAATAGTTCCTTGGTATCATACATAGTCTCTCTGTCCTAAAATAAGTGATTCAATTTTGTAGTAACTTTAGTATAAAGTTAGTAGTATAAAGTTGAATCACTTAATTTGGAACGGAGAGAGTACTTTACAAACTGCATGCGGGAAACACGCAACCATAGGTCGGGGTTCCGACCAGTTTACATGTTATTGCTAGCTACTTCCTTGAGGCATGAAGACATGGCACATATGAGCTAGGAAGCAGAGGATGATTTGCGCTCTGTGTAAAGCTGATGGTGAAGAGGAAGAAGCTGCGACAGCCCACGTGAAACACTCATCCAATTGCATAATCAAAGCACGTGGGGCTGTTAGCTGCACTTAACAAATGTGCTCTCGTTCCTGGTGCCTCCTATTCCTTAATGCTTGTTTTACCGTGGCCACTAGATTCATGGTATTTCTCAAAGGTGGCCCATTTGTGAGTAATGCTACTAGCTAGGTGCTTGGAAGAGGAGCGATCGAGTGGTATACATAACCGCACACAATGTGGGATGGTATATATTGTAGCCCTTGTGATGTGTAGTGCCTTGTGTCCTATATGCTGGAATGCATCTCCTTATAAATGGAACGAGACTAGTCCTATGGTTGGTACCAACAATTATGTCGCATTTCCTAGGCCTTCACGGCACCTCCCATACACACTGCAATGGGGCTCGTAAGCTGCCATCTCTACGAGCTATCTGCTGCCTATCTCGATCGCATAATACTATTTTCTCTTTGTTGTGCATCTGTCACTTTTTGAAAGTAGAGAAGAGAATGAAAGGGCCATGTAGAACAACGCAAAATGGACTGTCATGTAGCATGTGCGAGCTCATCACGGTTTGCTTGCATGATAGTCATAAAGAAAATCCCTAGTTACTTAGGATACTCAACTAGTTTCATGGTTTGGCAAATGAACAATTGAACATGCATTTAGTTTTTAATCGAAGAGACTCAATGGACCTTGGGTGCTGTTTTGACTCCGTGGATTCAGAAAAAAGTGGAAATAAGAAAAAGCGGGATTTTGAAAACATGTACACTCCAACAACACGTGCAAGATCTTACTAAAATATATTGGTTTATTGAACCATCCTACTAAGATGTACGTGCTCTTCTAACTTGCTGTTGCAATAAGATGCGGTGCTACGATGGTTGGGTCTCATAGAGGTATTTGGCTATAGCTTCTGCCTCTACTAATGGACCTTAATCAACAGGTACTTAGAGTCGAATAGAGAGATTTGGCCCATAACCGTTTTGGAGTTGGCAATACAAAACCCGATATGTGCAAAACCGGTTTCTAGTTGCGTGCATATTATTGTACTTTGTTGTGCTGTTGCAGGCTTGCAGCTAGCACACAAAGGAGTTTGTTCCTCTGAATTTCTTCTGCCACTCATGCGGCCGATTAAGCCTACTTCTACTGATATCGAACAAGGATCGAACGTCAGCTGCACTGCACACAATCATGCGTTGGTTTCCGACCAGTTTATAGGCAGGCTCTTTCATTCAGACATCGGGACATGGCACAGTGAAGATGCATAGGATGTGCAGAGGAAGAAGTTGCGACAGCCTAGATCCAGCACTTCTCCTTTCGACCGAGAGCTACTTCCTGCACAATCGTGGGAGTGTATGTTTTTCATATATGACTCAATATAGCATGCCAGAAAATTTTAGATGGTTGTGTGTGTGAAGAAACACGGACCACGTTGAAATACTAGCGTAATCTCACAATCAGTTACATGAATCCTCCTTTATGTATGCCATGGTTTTTCGCTGTTTTCCATTTAAAGAATGGAAGTTTATACAATCAAATGTTCCTTTACATACAACATTAAAATTCAATTCATCATTGTATCCAAATAATTATCATGTCATAGGAGACCACACTAAGAGACATCGCATTGTGGTGTCAGGTTAATGATCTCATCGCCATATATATATTGATAAGGAAATCTAGTGGTGGCTAGTTGATTGAGGGGAAGCAATGTACTGAGAGCTTGTCCTGTATTGTTTCTTGTTCTAGGTGCTAATGATCTCTTGGGAAACACCATGACCACTAGTTCATCTTGGCATTGCATTCCAATAGGCTTTCAATTGACAAGTGAACATGTGGCGCGACATGTTACCAGTATGTTACATATCCACTAAAGTTGTAGGTAAAAAAGGAGTGCAGACTCAAAACACGTATGGTTGTTATCTGAGCTTAGCAACTGTCCTCTTCTTCCTAGTGTCTCCTATTCCTCAATGTTTCTTTTATCAAGGCCAATAGCTTTTCTTTATTTCTCAATGGTGACATATTTGCAAGTAGCGGAGAAGGGTGTCACGTTGTAGTCTTTGATGCTATTGTGTGCTTGGATGTGGATTTATGGAGTGGTATACATAACAACACACACAACATAGTATAGGGTTATCCCCAAGTGCTCGGTAGGGTCTCCTGTCTTAGAAGCTGGAATGCTTCCCCTTATGGAAGGAAAATAGTCCTAGAATCCATACCTACAATTATGTGATGTGTCCTTGGTATTGAGTACTCATTGTAATTGGGGCCCATGTCACATTTGGCTCGTCAGGTGTCATGGGGCCCAATTGCAGTGAGTACTAAACATGGCAACATGAGTGAGTTCATCAAATGTGTCGTATTGTATGCATTACAGAAGTCTTCATTCCGCGGGATCATACCTACTTCATAACAGGCATGTAGGTTGCACTCACATAGTTGCCTGGCGAATGAAAAATTTAACACGCGGTTATTTTTGAATGGAATAGACTTAGGTGACCTTGGGTGCCTCTTTGAGTCCCTGGATTCCCAAAAATGAAAGAATGAGGAAAAGGAGGTATTATCAAATTATGTACTGTTTAACCATGCGAGCCAGATGAGATGGAGTTTTCTATCAAATATTACTAAAAAAGACAAGGCTACTAAATCATTCTCCAAAGACATGTCGCTGGCTCGCACTACCGTCACATTCACCAGCAGTTGTTGGAGGCACGAGGGGCTGTAGGTTGCCCCTCCGCGTCGTAGGCTACTAAAGTGGCACACGGGAGGTCTGTCACGGTGCCGGCGCCCAGTAGCACGGGCACAAGCTACATGTTCCTCTCAACCATCACATTTGCGTATTGCTGCAGCGCCGACATCTCCAATAATGACGCCACCTGGTGGACCAGCAACGCCTCTAGGGCGGCCTGTTCGAGCGCAGAGGTCCTCATGCGAGAGAAATAAAGATCAATCAACGAAACATATTAGCGCGCGACAATTTTAGAGGTATAAACCTGACCCGCCAACCATCAATCATGAATCCACTGGTTTCTAGTTGTCATCGACGAAGAAGACCATCGGCACTTGCTCCTGAAAAACATCATGTGCTTCGCGCCGATGCTAGAGCGTCCGCTGTCTCAAAAGGCCGTGGCGAGAGGACACAAGTCCGCTACTGGGATGCTGCCGTCACACCATCATCACTAAAATATACTAGCACCTAGATCCATCACCAACAAAAAAATGCCAAATGCACCACGCATAGAGGCACCTGCCACATCGATGAGACGTGGTGCTCCGTTTCAGGGTACACACACATTATTAAAGATTCTTGCAGGGATTACTGAAGGCCCACACGGTTAAGGAGACTAGTTAGCTTTGATTTAGTTTTGCATTTGGTTAATTTTATGAGAAAGGTACACATTACGACTTTGAACTAACTAGTCAATTTAAAATCCATCCGTCAACTTCAAAACAGGTCATCCCACACCCTAAACTAAGCATCCAATCCAAGAATCAACCCTTGTCCCAATTTTGACTTATTCGGGGTGTTTTTTTATTGCATTGATAGTTGACTGCGCGCCGCCGCATCACTGTTTGACCCCCTCCTTATTTATGGGCCCACCAAGCAAAACACGAAAATGAGAAGAAAAAAATCCCCTGCTCCCTCCGTGCGTAATTGCTGTGTGCTGATTCATTCCCTCCTTGTGGCAGTCCCCTGGATGGAATCCACACAATTCCTTGGTGGCACTAGTGGCCGGGATCCATGGCCACTCAACTCCTGTGCACCGGGGAGGCTGAGGACAGTCATGAGCGTTGCCGCGATCGACAGGATCAGTCAATCCATTGACTACGACGGTGGTCCTATCTATTTTTTTTCATGAAACAAGGCTCGCGAAGAGCACGACTTTGAATTAACAAAGCCATCAACCGGCCAGGAGTTACAACAAATAACCCAAATTTCAATGGCCAGAACGATACAATGGGGAACATTGGAAACCAAACACTAACTACAACCTCCACAAGCAGCTAATGAAATGGAAATTAAGATTACAGCTTGAAAAAGAACGATCAGTCAGTAGGATCATATGTAGCAGAACGAAGCAGCGGAGTAGGACATATCCGACCTTCGAAGATGGATCATGCTTCAGGGAACCTAGGGAAGAAAGGAAACAATATCTGCTTTCTCTATCACCTAAGAGGGAACCTACTCCCTCGCCATGGATTGTAGGCGCCACACTATCAGCATTTCGAGAAGCTCACCCTAGAGCTAGAAGAATGCCGCCCTCACATCATAAGGTGGACATAGGGTGACCACTTTGTTTTAGGATATTCCTAGCCAGCCGCTCCGCCACGGTCCATGCCCAACTAGTTGGAGTGGCAAGCTTCATGGAATCGGATGCCTAAGAGGGAGGCAGCTCAATATCTCACATGCAGAGCCTCGCAAGGAATGACCTGTGCCCAACTAGTTCTAGTTGAAGAGGAGTGCCCTGGATGGCCACCAATGATGGAGCCAGAGAACTTGCTAGCCCCCGCAGACGGCGAGAGAGAGGCATCAGGGGAAGGGGATTTCATACCTCTAGATCAGACGAAGGAAAGACTTCGTGCCACAGCGGACTCCACCAGCCCCCTCTCCCGGCACGGCCGAGCTTGCTGGCCAGTACCCCCTACGAATGCCGCATGCCGCCTAGCGACGGAACCATCACCAGTGCCCGCATGGGCTTCCCAGCGGCCATCTCCGGTAGCGGCAAGGGCATGAAGGGGGTGGAGGTGGTGGCGGCGTTTGCGGAACCCTAGTCGCCCGCGGGGCGACGCGTGGGCTGTGGGGGTGGGGGGAACGGACCCTCGTCCCACAGCGGGTCTATCTCGGAGGGGAGGAGATGCTGTTCTCCTGCTCCATCGAGTAGTATGACAACGACCTCCTCGCGTGGCTGCTGCCCAGATCACCAATGGTTGTGCGACATAGTCTTCATAGTCCACATTCCTGCTAGCTGCGCTATGTTGTTGCCATGGTCCAAGTCCACGCCAGATGTGCCCCATCAATTCCGTGATCTAGGACACTTTCGGCGGCTGCGGAGGCGTGCATAGAAAACGGGGGAACATGCGAGAAAGTCCCCTTCGTCCTACGTCCTTCCTGATCTACTATCTTCATGTGTGTGAGTGCTCCCGCGTGTGCTTGTGCTGGCTACGTGTGCGTGCATTCTCCCGTGTGCCCTTGATGCTGGGTTTTGTGTCATATGTTTTGTACTTTCATTCTATGCGTTCTACTAGGGATGTATGCGTTCGCATGCAGGCAGGCCGACTTGACAACCTCGATAATTCATCAACCCTGATTCAACACAAGCAGCATAAAATTGAACCGGAATCAATAGGAAATTTTAGTTCATCACAAATTTCTATATTGTCCGGTGAAAAGGACACAACCAGTTAGCTTGTTTTCTCCCATAATTCTTGTCTTAGATCTAACGTGGGACGGAGGTAATATATTTCAGCAAATTTTCATCTGCTGGCTCGCTTGGAGTCAAGCTTGTGAACCATGACAGCCATACTTGCCCTGGTGCTCGGTGAGTGAAAGCTCCACTTTGCTGGGCTGCCTGCTACCGCACACCACCCAGCAAAGACTCCCCTGTTGATGTCATCCATGTGGAACATGCCCGAGCCTAAGATGTAGCTACTTGGACTAGACAGCATCCCATGCCCGAAGTGATCAACATAATCACGAATTCATAATGGCATGTCAGTAAGAAGAGTAGAGAAGTAATGTTCAAAAAAGAAAATGAGAGTACAAAATCTAATCGTGCTAGGCAACCGGCATGTTCTACTACAAGCGTAATGCTCTCACGTATGCCTTATAACAGAAAAGCCCAACTTTCTCAAATGAACTTTGTAACATAGGGATAAATCAATATCTTAAAAAGTTAGGTTCAACGCGGCGAGGGCTATGCCTAGGCAGCGGTTGCTGGCCAGAGGTGGGGGCGGGCGAGGTCAACGATTTGGATAACACAGGGGAGCGTGCAGTCGCTGCGCTGGAGGGCCGTCACACCTTGCGAGAAATTCCCGTTGGATGATATGGAAGTTTGTGCCTCAGACCACTGTCATGGTTTCCTCGCCACCGCGGATCTCCTTGGCCCTGCATGGACAAATATGACAGCATGAATGCCGACATGTAGTATCACACAGTTCGTTACCAACTGCGAGGGACGAATTAAGGAGCCGCCGAGGCTGCAGGGACGGCGGCGGCGATGGTTGGTTGTTGTCTGGAGGGTGGTCCAGGGTTTGAGAACATGAGACAAATAGAGAGGTCCTTTGTTTTTTTCAGTTGGGTTTAGTTGGCACTACTTGCTGATGTGGCACTATCCAGTCGGCAGTCGGCGCAGTCAAAATCATTTGACCGAGTCAAAACTGAGCTGAGAGTTGATTCTTGAACCGGAAGGTTACTTCGGGGGTGTAGGATGACCAGTTTTGATGTTGAGGGTTGAATTTTAGCCTGAATCATTAGTTCAGGCTTATAATGTGTACTTATGTCTTCGATTAATGATAAGATGCTTCTAATGTTTGTGAAATCTTCTAGCATATCTATTTTTTCTTTGGTAAGCCCGCTAAGTGCTTTTAATATGTTTTTTGGACTAGCACCATTTTTAGCAGAGTTGCTCATGGTGTTACTTATTTCCGCACATATTAAACCTAATCAGAAAATTGCCAAAAAAAAGTCAGAAAGTGTTTTAGAACAAGAGAAGAGTCACTGAACCCGAAGGAGGGCCCTGGAGGCTCACAAGAGGTATGCAATCTTGGATCACGTGTTGGCCCTAGAGCGTGTGGCAAGAGCATGTGCAGGCCACAAGGATCAGTGTGTCTACTGACAATCTATTCGTTCTCATTTGGTTGAAAAGGAAGCAAACACATGGCATCATTGAGACAGATTCCAGCCACCCCATTGCTTTTTCTCTTCTCCGTGATCAATCCTCCTTATTCGGCTAGAATGCCACGGCGCTGGCCTGGCATACCCTGCAATTACTACTAAAATCAGTTAAATGAATGCGCTTTTTTTCGAACGCAAGGGCATCCCCCCGATTTCCATTCAAACAGACCAAGTTTGTACAAATGAATGCATCTTCAGATACAAACCATGCTTTTCAATTTCAGTTTCAAAAAAAATCAGAACCAACTGAAATCACCAAAATTGAGTGAAATATAGTGATTTCGGTTCGGATTCAGCCAAATGGCTGAAACATTCACTTGAACTCAATTAAAAAAATTGAAAATTTTGATTTTTTTAATTCCTAGGTACTACTGAAATTACAGAAATATTCTGGCTGATAAAAAATCAGTGGGTGCTAAAATTAATGAAATTCTGTATATTTCATTGAAATCTCAGTGAAAGTGAAAACCATGGATACAACACAAAAATACAATGGATTGTTGTATCTAAATATCTACCATGTCATAAAAGACCGCACTAAGAGACATAAGATAGTGAGAGTGATCTTAGGTTAATGATCTCATTGGGATATCAGGTCAACGAAATCCCTAGGTAGCTGGTTGGTTGAGGCGAAGAACAGTAGGAACTTGTCCTATATTGGTTATTTTTTGACGTGCTAATAGTCTCTTGGGAAACACCATGACCCCTAGTTCAGCTTGTCATTACATTCCAGTAGGATTTCAGTGAATAACTGAACAAGTGTGGTGACATGCTACCGGTATGTCAGACATGCACTATGGTGTCATCTCCGGAATGAGTACAAACTCAAATCACGCGTGGCCGTTAGCTACAATTAGGAAATGTCCTCTCGTTCCTGCTGCATCCTATTCCTAAATGCTTCTTCCATCGAGGCCACTAGCTTTTCTCTATTCTTCAGAGATGCCCTATTTGAATAGAGCAGAAAAGGGTACCACATTGTAGATTTATGCTACTACGTGCATGGGAGAGGATTCATGCAGTGGTATACATACCCACCCACAACACAATATAGTATTCTAGCTCAAGTGATCGTAGTGTCTTATGTCCTACATGCTAGAATACATCTTCTTCTTATGGAACCAGACTAGACCTAGAGTTGGTACCTACAATTATGTCGTGTCCTAGCACTAGTGCAGAACCGGGCAATAGCACCGGTTCGTAAGGCCCTTTAGTGCCGGTTCCATAACCGGCACTAAAGTGTGGGCACTAAAGCCCCCCCCCCCCACTTTAGTACCGGTTAAGCACGAACCGGTGCTAAAGGGCAACCACGTGGCACGAGCCAGCTCCGGGGGACGGGAGCCCTTTAGTACCGGTTGGTAAAACTACAAGGTTTGGGGGGGGGGGGGTTGGGTTTTATGATTTCTTTTTCATTTAATTTTGTGTTTTCCATTTAATTCTTTTTCGTTTGCTGATATTTTACGATACTACACATTGTACACGTTATGCATATATATATATATATATATAAATAGAATTTCTAGTAGAACCAATCATATATATATCATCAAATGTCTCACAAACCACCAATTCACACATACACACATGTATAGCTATATACAATTTCTCCTACATGATGCCTTCGGAGCCAGTAGCATTAGCCTAATTGGTGCCTTCGGAGCACGATGACAATTGGAAGTGGTTCATGGGGGCGGTAGCGGGTAATGGTATTCTCCCTTTGGATCTATGACCTGGTCGAGCAAAAATCCCGCTATTTCCTCTTGAAGTGCTTGTACGCGCTCCGTTTCTAGGAGCTTGTCCCGCACCTCTGTGAAGTGTTAAGAAGGAGATCAATATGCATGTTTATTAGTTGTGTGACTAGATATCGATAATGGTGTAAAAATTATGAATAGTGTTCTGACAAACGTACCCATTCCTGTCATTGAGATCTGCTCCTTTCGGACGCCATCATGCGAATGTTCTCGCAAACGCAGTATGCACACAGATCAGTCCCCTGCGCCTGCTTCAGGGCCTTTACGAGAATGGAATTTGATCAGATAATAATTAATCAAGCATGATAATTAAAGAGATAATGGCAGCTAGCTAGCTAGTACTACTTAATTACTTACCTTGGGTCAAAACCATTGCAGTCTTTGTTTCCATTCGCCTGGAGTGACGCTGATGAACCTTGCCCAAGCCCTGCCCGCTGACAAAGAAAATGAATAAATGGGTTATTAAATAGTTCATATCAGGAAATGACGAACTAAATAGGCCGAGATATATAGTTAATAATGATTGAAATTACCTATTGACTATCCCAAACAAGATGGTGTAGTCACTTTGTTTTTTAAGTAGTGAGTCGAGTACTTCAACTGTTCCGGCGTCAGCTTTAATGATACACAAGATCCAGTGAAATCTGCATGCACACACGTTTGGATGTCTTAATTAAGCGGACATATGTAAGCAAAAACATGCAGCTAGCTAGTAGGCAAAAAACAGAGAATTTGTAGTACAAGACAGTGTGACTCACTGGAAGTTGTAAGGAAGTAGTATATCTTCATTGTATTTGAGGCACTTCAAGAACTCTAGCATGCTGTCCTCTACATGCTTTTCATGATATTTATCTATTTTCCATGTGTATTCATTAACGATGTTTGGGTCAATGAACCCAATGCCATAGTGTCCACCTTTTTTCATTTCATACATCTTCATCCTGCATAATACCACAGAAAAGAATATAGTGAGGATAATTACAGGTAATGATTGATCAAAAGGATCACTACAGCTAGCTTGAGACTTAAATTACAGAAAGAAATCACTTACAGACAATAGCAACTGACGATAGATTTGTCGAGTGCGTCTTGATTGTATAACTGAAACAGTTCATTATACTCAATGGTCACAGCTTTCTGATGGTAGTAATGATCCTTCTTGCCCTCCACCATGAGGGACTCTCGATTGGAACTCTTGGTAATGTCCATGTACCATTGATGCAATTCATACATTCTCGTTGTGAGCTTCTTGACCTCGTCTGGCTTGACGAAAGGTTCGCCCCGGACATATTTCCATTTTATTTCCTCCTCTGTAAGCACAGGCATGGGCTCGATCTCGATGAGTTGTCCAACAGTGATGTTGAGAATTTCACCCTGCGTTATGTGCTCCTCGGTTATTACCACATTGCCCACCTCGGGAACGTAAACTGTTTGCCCACAATAATATTGGGCGCGCGTACTCTCACGTGTTGTTGGCACAACAAGCGAGGGGATCGATTGCGCCGCATGTTCTCCCAGTTGGGGAACGGTTATCCCGCATTTTTTGACAGCTGCTTGTTGTTTGCTCTAGCTCGAGCTCGCCTCCTTCTGTAGACGTGCTCGATTTAACTTCCTGATGTGGCACTCATAGTCTGTGTCAACAGGCTTGGGAGCTGGTGGTTGAGCCATACGAATGAAGTGGTCAATCTTTTCCTCATGCACTTTCTCCCTTGGCGGCGGTGGCGGTTTCGGTCCAAAATGGGCGTCCACTCCTGCCTGCACTATGGCCTTGGTTTGCTCCTCGGTCCAGTCGTAAGCCCTCTGAGGAAGATCAGTGAGGCTTGGATCATATTTATATCGCTTGCCTCGGCCTGTACTTCCTGTACTGCCTCGACTCGTACCGCTACGCACCATAGCTGCGGGGTGTCTTTTTTGCGATTGCTGAGGCGGCGGAGACGGCTGCCGGGGCTGAGTTGGACGAGGAGGAGTGGCCTGAAGCTGTGCCGGACTTGGGGGAGGAGTGGCCTGAAGTTGTGCCGGACTTGGAGGAGGAGTGGTAGTCTGACGCTGTGTCGGACTTGGAAGAGGAGTGGCCTGACGCTTTGCCGGACTTGGAGGAGGAGGAGTGGCCTGACGCGTTGGTGGACTTGCAGGAGCGGGAGTCTGCTGACTCGATGGCGGACTTCGACGAGGAGTCGGCTGACGCGGTGTCGGTGGCCTTCGAAAGATGATGCAATCCTTTCTCCATAGGATGATACGATGTTTGGCCTCTCCGAGTGTGTGCTCCTCGTCACCTCCAGGAATGTCAAGCTCTAGCCCCGAATATTGGTCCACCACCTCATCAACCAAGACACGAGCATAGCCTGCTGGAATCGGGTTACAATGGAAGGTTGCCTCGGGGGGATTTGTAAAAGCAACGGCGTTCGCCACCTTCATGGATATGTTCTTCATTTTGAAGTGTAGCTCGCAGTTAGTGTTCTCCATGATGTCATCCAAGGGGTATCTATCCAGTATTGCGTCGCCCGGGGCAGAACCCACGCTGCTTTTTGGCATGGATGGGGCGGGGGTATCCAATGCTGGATCATCCGCTAGCTGCTGCAGCTGCTGAGACCCCCTTTGCTGGCTAAGTGAGTCGATCTGCTCCTGCTGCCGCTGGAATTTGACTGCCAAGTCTGCATGCTTTGATTCTAGGCCTTGAAGGCGTTCATAGTCCAGCTTCCTCTGCTTCTCCTCCGCAAACCACGGAATAGCACCCTTGCCTCGTGTTCTTCCCGGGTGTTCAGGATTTCCCAGGGCACGCGTAAGCTCGTCGTTCTCTCGATTGGGCAGGAACACCCCCGATCGAGCCTCTTCTATTGCGACAAGTATCTTATCGTCGGCTCCGTTCAGACATGCCTTCATCGAAACTTTGCCTCTCTTCGGGTCCAACCCC
>LR738712.1:756458833-756489327 GCA_902687465.1 Secale cereale
CCCCCCCTCCCATGCGCATAGAACCAAGTCCTGCACCTGGGGGGCCAGCTCCTCGTAACCGTAGTGACACCTGCATTCTCCATCTCTTTCTCAAACTTATCCCACTTAGGCATTGCCACCGCGTAGCCACCTGGCCCCAGCTTATGGAACTTATCCTTTTTTCCGCATTCTTCTTGTTTATTCTCGACCGTTCCTTAGCTAATTCTGAATCCTTGAATTTCACGAAATCATCCCAATGAGCACTTTGCTTCTCTAGTGTTCCCTCGAATACTGGAGTCTTCCTTCCTCCCTTGACGTACTTATCCCATTTACGATTCTTGTGGTTTTTTAGTGCAACCGCCATCTTCCTAAGAGCAGCGTCCTTGACTTTCTACACATCTGCTTCTGTGAAATGATCTGGTAGGGTGAAATGTTCCATGAGAGTATCCCAAAGCAGACTTTTTTGTCTGTCGTCGACAAAAGTAAGATCTGGACGTGGCTTTGCTGGCTCTCTCCATTCTTGAAGGGAGATCGGGAGTTGGTCCTTGACAAGAACTCCGCACTGACGAACGAACTTGTCCGCAATCTTCTTAGGCGCTAATGGTTCGCCATTAGGTCCGATTGCCTCGATATTGTACTTTACGCCCTCCTTCAACTTTTTATTCGGGCCTCGTTTCGTCCTGTTGCCTGAAGATTTGCTCGATCCGGATGGCTGAAAGAAGAAAGATCGATTCGTTAATATATCTTCAACTCATTTAAAACATGTGATGATCACCAGATGTGCCTGCTTATATAAATAGATATACCTCGCCTGTCTTTGTTGTTTCACGATCAACATTTTCTTCGTCATCATCATAATCGTAGTTCATGACTTCATCAATTCGGTCGTCGCGATCGAATATCATATCACCCTCTCCGGTGTTGTTTAGAAATTCGGAGCCGTCATAATGTTCTTCATTCTGATCATCATCTGGCCCGCGAGGATGGCGTATCATATCGAACAGGGTCTGTTCTCCCTCTCTGCCGGTATTGTCCGCCATAGCTTTTATTTAACTAATCCAAAAGAAATATAAAACAATATAGTATTCAAATTACATCGTCTCGAATAATAGATATAATCTCGAATACATCGTCTCGAATAATAGATATAATCTCGAATACATCGTCTCGAATAATAGATATAATCTCGAATACATCATCTCGAATAATATATAATCTCGAATACATCGTCTCGAATAATATATAATATCGAATACATCACTGGCTAGGTAGCTAAAAAAGATCGAATACTACAGAAGATTCTAGGACACTCGCGGTTCCTGCGACGCGGGCGGTGGACACCCAAAGAGAAGGAACCCTCACAAGATCATAGCTGAAGTGAGATCCCTGAAGAAACTGCCAGGTATTGGAGAACCTGCCGCCCTCTAACGCAACCATGTAGCGATGGACGTGCTCGTCATCCTCCCTGACACGGCGATGTACCACCTCCGGCGGGGCCGGCTCCCTCCGCACCGAAACTGGCCCACGCGAACGCCACCAAACGAGATCAAGGTCGACGACGGGACCCGGGGCCAGGTTCCTCATCAAGCGGCGCGCCCCTCCAAGCAGCACCTCCCAGTGCCAGCCTGGCGGAGCCCAGTCCCGGACATGGGTCATCTGAAGTAGGACGTCGTCGCGAACGGGTCGACGGCGAGGATGTGGGCCGGGCATCGTCGACAACAAATACTATATGCCGCAAAAGTAAAGTACATTTTTTAAATGACGGATTGTGATTTCATATATGCAAATTCTAAATTTTATAACTAAAAATATAATAAACTAAAAAAACATTGACCATATCTAAAACTAACATTTCTAACATTTCTATAACAAATTTTTTCTTTAACATTTCTATAACATTAATACAGAAAAACTAACATTTCTATATATAACTAACATTTCTAACATTAATACAGAAAACTAAAAACTAAAAACTAACATTTCTATATATAACTAATAACTAAAAACTAACATTTCTAACATTAATACAGAAAACTAAAATCTAACATTTCTATATATAACTAATAACTAATAACTAAAAACTAAAAACTAAAAACAGAAAAACTAAAAACTAAAAACAGATCAAAAATTCTGTATGTGTGTGTGTGTATGTGTGTGTATGTGTTGTGTGTGTGTGCAGGCGACGGTGCGGGGACATCCGCGACGCCGAGCCAAGGCGATCGACGGCGCCGGCGGTGGGCGCGGCGGCTTCGATTGGAGGGAGGAGAAGGGGGGCAGAGGCTCACAACGCGGGCGAGGTCAAGGCGACGGCGACGGCGACGCGGGCCGGTGCGAGCACGGGGACGCGGGCCGGTGCGGGGACGGGGACGGGCCGGCGACGTGGACGGCGTGACGGGAGAGGCGCGACGAGGACGGGGGCGGCGCGGAGTCGACGGGGACGGCGCGACGGCGGCTGCGACGGCGTGGGACGGGACGGCGGCGATGAAGCAGAGAGGAAGTGGGAGATGAAACTGCAAAATTTTGAAGTGTTTTCTTATATAGGATGGACCTTTAGTACCGGTTGGAGCCATTAACCGGTACTAAAGGTCTGTTTTGGCCAAGCCAAGCGGCGAGAAGGGCATGCCTTTAGTACCGGGTGGTGGCTCCAACCGGTACTAAAGACCCCCCCCCCCCTTTAGTACCGGTTTGTGCCACGACCCGGTACTAATGAGGGGTGCGCTGGCAGGCGAGGGGCGCATATGTTTAGTCACACCTCGCTAGTCGAAGAGCGCCAGGACCAGTTTATAAGCCCCGATACGGGCACTGCATTGAGCTCCTCTCAAATGCAGGCCTTCTGGGCCTACCTCTACTACTCTGCCATGTGGGGCCTATTGGGCTTGCGGGCCTGTATCCTGGCCCAACAACAGGTTGGGTTTCTAGTCGTACGCAGGCCGATGTGGCCCAGTAGGCGGGTTTTTTTTCTTTTTTTTCTTTTATGCGTTATTAATTTTGTTTTATTTATTTATTAGTTGTTTTTGCTGTATTTAGAGTTTCTTTGTGAATATTTTTGCTTTACGTACAAAAATATTAACTTTCTGTTAGTGCCGATAGTTTTCAAATTTGAATAGTTTAAATTTTGAATTATTTGAAATTTGTGTGAATCACTAGTTTGTGAATAACTTAACTTTAAAAATTCATTTTTCTGTGATTCTTTTTTATTATGTTTAATATTAGTGTGTTTTATTATTATATTCAATTTGGTAATGCTTAGGTTATTTAAAAATTGAAATGCCTTTGTAACAAATGAGTTTTCGTCCGTTACAGTGAAATTATGATACCATGCCAAGTTTCAACCTTTTCGGAGTTCATTTGAAGTGTTTTTCAATTTAGCTGAAAAAATCAGTAAATGCATGAAAGAATTTGTGTGCATATAAAATTTCTTCGCGTTTCAAATGCCAAAACACATAACTACCCTAACTATTACAGAGATTCCCTTCTGGGTGTGAAACACTGAAGAAAGTGATGATAGTGAAGCCGATCACATCCCAGATCTTTGGGTGTGAAACTTTTTCTTCGTGTGTGTCCCTTTGCGCCGTAACCATGGAAAATCTTCATCATTTAACGAGATGCTCAGGTCAATATTCACTGTGAATGGAGCAATTTCATCAAACTTTTCATAATCTTCTGACTTGTCTGTCTTGTCATCAACTCCCACGATGTTTCTCTTCCCAGAAAGAACTATGTGCCGCTTTGGCTCATCGTACGATGCATTCGCTTCCTTGTCTTTTCTTTTTTTGGCTTGGTAGACATGTCCTTCACATAGAAAACCTATGCCACATCATTGTCTAGGACGAACGGTTCGTCTGCATACGCAAGATTGTTAAGATCCACTGTCGTCATTCCATACTGCGGGTCTTCCGTTACCCCGCCTCGTGTCATATTCACCCATTTGCACCGAAACAAAGGGACCTTCAAACCACGTCGATAGTCAAGTTCCCATATGTCTTGTATATGACCATAATATGTTTCCTTTCCCGTCTTGGTTTCTGCATCAAAGCGGACACCACTGTTTTGGTTGGTGCTCTTCTTATCTTGGGCGATCGTGTCAAATGTATTACCATTTATCTCGTACCCTTTGATAGTCATTATATTCGAAGATGGTAACTGGAACAGCAAGTACAGGTCATCTTCAATAGAGGTATCATGCATGGTACGTGTCTGCAACCAGCTGGCGAAACTCCTGGTTTGTTCACGTGTAATCCAGTCATCAGAGCGCTCTGGGTGTTTGTAGCGTAGCAAATTCTTGTGTTCATCCATATACGGAGCCACCAAGGTGGAATTCTGTAGAACTGTGTAGTGTGCTTCAGTGAGAGAATGTTCGTCCATACATATTATTTGTTCCCCTCCTAGCGTGCCTTTTCCATCCAGTCTGCCCTTATGCCGCGATTCAGGAACACCAATCGGCTTAAGGTCAGGAATAAATTCAATACAAAACTCAATGACCTCCTCATTGTGATGTGATACGGTGTATCCTATGGACATCACCATGTCAAGAGTCTGCTTGGGAAGTGACACGTGTGACCTCTATTTCTCATACATAAAGGTGAATCATCTCCTTTACACGTGTTCACTTGACCCCTTCGAGGATGGTATACTACTTGACACTCCACTCGTGTGCATGCATAGGTATTGTCGGAGCTTCACGGACGACGACGAGGAGTGCAAGCGCCGAGGAACACCTACACCATCCGCGAGGGAAGCTTGGAAGAGAAGACGGAAGAAGACGGAGCGGCTGAAGTTACAGCCGCCGGACATCCGGCGCCAGCCCGGACATCCGGCGCCAGCCCGGACATCCGGCGTCCAGCCCGGACATCCGGCGCTTCAGCAGAGGCCGGACATCCGGCATCACCCCGGAAATCCGGCAAGGGCAACAGAAGCACCCGAAGAACGGCCATCGCCAGGCCGGACATCCGGCCCGTGCCCGGACATCCGGCCTCCCATGATCGGCCGGACATCTGGCCCCCAGCCCGGACATCCGGCGCCTGCCTGCGCGCAGAGTCGGGCCAAAGGCCCATGTATCCTCTCCCACTTACCCCTTCATGTACTAGACTATATATACTCCTCCACCTCCACCATTTTAGGGTTAGCAATGGTTTAGCTCATATGAGAGATAGAGCTTTGCTCATCCATCCCGGATCTACTCCACGAGAGAGACCGCGGCCCCTCTACGGAGAAGATCCACCTTGGATTCAAGACCCCTAGCGGGAAGATCCTTCACGGATTCAAGACCTCCTCTTGGAGATGAACTCTACCCATGTATCTTTCCCTTTGTTGTTCATGTATCTTGTGATCTTGTGTGTTTGATTGTCTAGTGGATGTGTGATTGGACTTGTTCTTGTGTGTTTCCTCTCGTGTTTTCCCCCGTTTCCCTTTATGTTCTTCGTGTTCATCGTGGGATCCCCTCCATTTCGTGAAAGATCCGCTGATTAGGGTTCCACCCTGTATCATATGGTATCATGAGGCACGGTTTCTCACGAATTTGGAGCCTCCCCACCGTTTTCTAGCCTTGTTTTGTTGTGTTCTTCCCCAAATTCGAAAATTCCCCACCAAAAAAATAGCCCCAAAAAATTTTGTGATCTGTTGGTTTGATGACATTTTGTTGATTTTGATCCGTGGATTTGCTTGGTTTCAAGTGGATCTAGCATTTCCCCAAGTTTCCCCATCTTTCCTCCACAAAATCCCTCAAATTTTGAGCCCCAAATCATCAATTTCCGCCCACAATTCGAAAAGTTCGTCCCGATTCAGATCTGGAAACTTCGGGCCGGACATCCGGGCCACTGGCCGGACATCCGGGCCATCGGGCCGGACATCCGGCTCCTGGAGTGAAAAATCCCGCGCGGTTCTGGACATCAGGCCCCGGAAATCCGGCCCCGGCCCCGGATGTCCGACCCCTGGGATTTCAGCCACCCGTGTTTCACCGTTTTGTCCATAACTAATTCATCCGAACTCCGATTTCGACGTTCTTGAGCTCGTTTTGAAGCTCTTGACATCCCCCATAACACAAAAATACCACCATCATCATTTGACTCCATCATATTTTGTGGATTTTGGCATCTTTGCCTAGGGCTTCCACCATATCATCCACATAAACACCACCGACTTCCGCAACCTAACCATTTTGTCCCCCATAGCATTTGTGGTTGCTTGAGTAGTGATTTGAGTCTCCTAAGGTGTTTAGGCTACTTAGGGACCATTGCTTCTTCATCAACCACCACCACCACTTCCGCATACCCTTTGCCATTATACATAGCCAACCCAACTTAACCAATTTTTGTTCGAGCTTGTTTGAGTTGTGGCTTGTGTCTCCTAAGGTGTTTCGGCTACTTAGGGACCGTGACTTCAACTCCAACATCATGTATAGCCCATCATTCCACTTCCGCAACCACCACGGCATTGCCGCTACCACCATTTGACATTTGTCCTTGAGATTTTGAGTTGTGGTTTTTCCGTTTCCTAAGGTGTTTCGGCTAATTAGGAACGGGTCTACATCAAGAGCACCACCTCTCATCATCGACGCGGACGGTAACCTCGACGACATCTTTGTATATTCCCCTTGCAATTGCATTGTTAAACCCTAGCACATTTTGCGTCACTTGCCTATCGAGACTAGCCTTTGAGTATTGCCGGCAACGTTACTTGTGCACATTAGTGATCATCGATCCACTCTTCCATTGCATATATACCATATCATCATTGATATCATCATATCATCCCTTGTGTCACAAGATTGTTCCCGCATATACACAATTGCTATCTTGGTTTGTGCATCGTGGCCATATAAAAAAAAGAGAATAAAGCTTTTAAGCAAAAAGAGAAAGACAAAGAAGCTTGTAAGCAAGAGACATAGCATAGCATCATATGATATCATACTTGATCATTTTGGATCATACCACCGGAACATCATACACATAGCATACTTGGGATAGAAAGTTCATACATTCGCATGTTATAGGTTGTGCACAAGTGTCGTATCCGCCTATAGAGCAATCGTGCTAGCGTCTCTCTTGAGTTGTGCAACACGAGCGTTTTCCGTGGACTCCACATTTTGTGCTCATTCCTTGGTTGCACGACCCCATCTATCTATCCGTGTGTGTGTTTCCGTGTGCCACATATTGCTATTGGTCTACTTGTTTCACTTGCGAATTTGTGAATCTCTTTCAACATTATTGACTCTTGCTAACATTTTGCATCAAATTTTTGTGCCACTATCCTCACCGAGCTCCACCATAAGCTTTACTTGATAGGTGTGAGTGAACAAGTCCGGTACCAATTCCACTATTCTTTCATTTCACATTGAGTGAAACGGGATACATCCTCAACATTCGGAAAAGGTAACTTGGTATTGTTTATCTCATCTCGTACTCACCTTTGCTCGAGTCTTGTGATGGATAGGAAAAGCATTTCATCTCCGGTCTACACCAACAACGACAAGTTTGATGCCATGACGACCAACTTGTGCGCCAACATGAATGCTCAAATGGAGGAGCTCAAAGCCCTCATCAAGAACCGCAAGAGGTCTCCCTCATCTTCGAGAAGACGCTCAAGTGCACATCCTTCCGAGCTACCATCTCCGGCAAGATCTCATCGGCATCGACACCATCAACGACAAGAACGTGAAGGTCATGAGCTCAACACCAACAACCGCTCAACGACTTCACCATGTACCTTGGCATCTTCGCCAAGCGACTTCAAGGCATCTTCGCCTTTGGACATGCGGCATCTTCGCCCACAAGAACCTCAAGCTTATGATCAAGAGAAGCTCCCCAAGCTCAAGTCCGCGACTTCCACGAGCTACTACGACCTCGACAACAACGACCATGAGATTCCTTTCTTTGGGACTCAAGACCCCGAGGAGTATCTCGAGTGGGAGCGCAAGATGGACGACTACCTCACGCTACATCAAGTTCCCTACGAAGATCAAGTGAAGTGCGCCACAAGAAACTTCCACGACAACGCGTCAACATGGTGGCTTCACACACCTTCGACGAGCTTCAACGTGAATTGGCCCAAGACGAAGAAAGCTATGCGACGAGAGTTCGTGCCTTCCACCTACACGGAACAACTTCTACGCCAATTGGAGAACACCATTCAAGGATCCAAGTCCATCGACAAGTACTTCAAGGAGATGAAGATGGCCTTGCAACGAGCCGGCGTGGACGACCCCATCTCAATGAAGCTCCACTTCATGATGGGATTGCACAATGACGTCTACAAGACTATCTTCTTTGAGAACTACAAGTCCCTCGACGACAACTACATTGGTGCTCTCAAGGCGGAACAAGAACTTATGAAGGCCAAGGCTTCTCCACCGCAAGCACACTTCTCGAAGACCAAGCTCCAAGATGGCGAGCATGAGGCTAGTACCACCATGATGTCCAAGCCCGACGAGCTCCAAGACGACGTTCCCAAGTTCGACTTCATCGCCATCCCTCTTTGTGGCATTGATGATGCCGAGTCTACTTCGACTCTTTTTCAAGACGGTGCGGCGACGACCACGACTACGGAGCCATTCGAGGACCACGCTTTGGAGGCGAACGACATGGTGACGAGCAAGGTTGATGCTTCCATCTTTGGAGGCGAGAGTGATGATGTGCCATCTTCGGCCTTCATCCACGACGACAATGAGGAGATGGTTGAGCATGGGATTTTCCCTTCGACCACGGCGACGTATGATGACTTGAGTGACTTGTGCCACCATATTGAGAGTGAGAGTGAATTCACCACTAGCCCCATATATGATGAGCTGCCCCAATTCCCATGTGAGGAGAGCCACAACCCCCACCACTTGAGTGAGATGAGTGACTCCACCATATGCGAGCTTGAGTGTGATAGAGGCAAAGGTGTCCCGTCTTTCGATGAGATGGTGGCTATCGTTTTGGAGGAAGTCGACTTTGACGATCCGACTACGAACGTGCGAGGACGTCGCGCCTTAGCAATCGCTAAACCAACTCCGAGAGGTTGTTGACCACGCCGGAGCACGATCAACCTGACCACGAAGGTCTGTTTCCTGCAGGCAAACGAAGAACAAGCAAGAAACTAAGATTGCAATCTGGATATTGCGAATATAAGAGGAAAGCTTTATTGATCAAGGTGGGGTTCTGTGACGCCTTGGTCTGGTCGTTGAACACAAACGAAGTACGCGAAGTTGCAGCTATGGCGAACTTTTAATCTAAACAAAACCCAAAGTCTAAACGACGCCCTAAGGGCTGTATATATGAGGGAAAGAGGGGGGAATTTCGTGGCCCTTGGTGGAGGGGTCCGAAACCAACCCTAACTCTTGTTTCCCCACACATACGGACTCTAAAAACAGCCTATACTCAAGTATTTCGAAATTACATGGGCCTGGCCCAATAATAAGGTGACGCAGCACCTAAAATAGCCTTTGGACGAAATTTATGAAGTGGTGATACAGGGTGGAACCCTAATCAGCAGATCTTTCACGAAATGGAGGGGATCCCACGATGAACACGAAGAACACAAAGGGAAACGGGGGAAAACACGAGAGGAAACACACAAGAACAAGTCCAATCACACATCCACTAGACAATCAAACACACAAGATCACACGGTACATGAACAACAAAGGGAAAGATACAAGGTAAAGTTCATCTCCAAGAGGAGGTCTTGAATCCGTGAAGGATCTTCCCGCTAGGGGTCTTGAATCCAAGGTGGATCTTCTCCGTAGAGGGGCCGCGGTCTCTCTCGTGGAGTAGATCCGGGATGGATGAGCAAAGCTCTATCTCTCATATGAGCTAAACCATTGCTAACCCTAAAATGGTGGAGGTGGAGGAGTATATATAGTCTAGTACATGAAGGGGTAAGTGGGAGAGGATACATGGGCCTCTGGCCCGACTCTGCGCGCAGGCAGGCGCCGGATGTCCGGGCTGGGGGCCGGATGTCCGGCCGTTCATGGGAGGCCGGATGTCCGGGCACGGGCCGGATGTCCGGCCTGGCGATGGCCGTTCTTCGGGTGCTTCTGTTGCCCTTGCCGGATTTCCGGAGTGATGCCGGATGTCCGGCCTCTGCTGAAGCGCCGGATGTCCGGGCTGGACGCCGGATGTCCGGGCTGGCGCCGGATGTCCGGGCTGGCGCCGGATGTCCGGCGGCTGTAACTTCAGCCGCTCCGTCTTCTTCCGTCTTCTCTTCCAAGCTTCCCTCGCGGATGGTGTAGGTGTTCCTCGGCGCTTGCACTCCTCGTCGTCGTCCGTGAAGCTCCGACAATACCTATGCATGCACACGAGTGGAGTGTCAAGTAGTATACCATCCTCGAAGGGGTCAAGTGAACACGTGTAAAGGAGATGATTCACCTTTATGTATGAGAAATAGAGGTCACACGTGTCACTTCCCAAGCAGACTCTTGACATGGTGATGTCCATAGGATACACCGTATCAGGGCGCCGGATGTCCGGGCTTGGGGGCCGGATGTCCGGGGCCTGCAGATGCTGGTCCTTCTTCCTTCTCTTCCACGCGCACTTGGCCTTGGTCCTTGGGTTCTCCATGGTCTCCTTGGGTGTTCCTGACCATGCATAGCACATATATTTGAGGTAGTAGGCATGTCTCACATGTAGAAAGTGGAGGTTCAGAGAGGAGCGAGTGAACCTTGTGTCCAATTGTGTGTAGTTGAGGTCTCGTCGAGTGAACATGGGGATGATCATGGGATACTCCGTATCAGGTTGCCGATGTTCATGTCGAGCTGGACGTGCGGCTTGACGAAGAGTGTTTGACGTAGGTGTACTTGAGTCTTGCGTTGAGTCGGTGTGTCGACTTGAGCGGCTTCGTCGATGAGATGATGTTGAGGAAGAACGTCGGTTGATGATCAATGTCCGTAGCTCATTGTATTGAGTAGACATGTTGGTGTTGATGAGGTCGATTTGCTCCTTGGTGCTTTGTTGGAATTGTCGCGCGTCCTCGGCAACTTGACCAATGTACTCTCGCATAGCTTCACTCTCTTGATGTAGAGCTCGTTGGACACCGAATAGATGTAGTTTGGTGACGTAGTTGTTCGCTTCTTGAGGATCGTCGAAGATCGGGTTGGTAGATGAACTTGGCCTATCCATCATCACAAGCAAGTATGTGAGTGGAGAAAGGAGAAGACAATATCAATGTACCTTAACCGAGGTTGAAAATGGATCAATGATCAACTCAACAATGTAACCCGGAAATAGCACTATTGGTATCACTTCGTGTCGATTCTCACACCTACACAAGTAAAGCTTTGAGAGGAGCTCGGTTAGGATGTGGCACAAATTCAATGCAATCGTCAAAGTGACTCAAAGATGTTGAAAATGGTTCACAAATTTGCTCATGCAACAAGTAGATTAGCACACGGAACGCACGCACGGAAAGATAAATGTGGTTGTGCAACCAAGGATGAGCGAAAAATGTGGTAAACCACGGAAAATGCTCGTGTTGCACAACACTAGAGAGACGCTAACCGATTGCTTAATAGGCGGATACGCACTTGTGCACGACCTATAAGAGGCAAAACGTAACGACTAACTATCACAAGTATGCTATGAGTGTATGATGTGCCGATGCTTGAGCACAAGATGAAGTTGCTATGATGTATGATCTCTTTGGATGCAAGGCGTATGATGCTATTGTTTCTTTGCTTTGATTGGCTCTTTTGCTTAAAAGCTTTTGAGCTCTTTCTTTGGGCACATATGTATGCTTCTCGAATCGAGGTAGCTATTGTGTATGCGGAGCACTCTTGTGGCACACGGAGATATGCAAGATACCAAGATGATGTGATGTTACTCACAATGATGTAGTATGCACTATCTATGAGTATCACTAATGTGCACAAGTGTCGTGGCCCGGCAATACTCAAATGGCTAGTCTCAATGGGAAAGCTACGCAAAGATGGTTCATAGGGTGACAATGCAATTGCAAGGTAGGATGAGTGAAGTGTCGTCGATGTTACCGTCCTTGCCGAAGTTGAGCGGTGGTGTTGTCGAAGTCTTGCCGTCCCAAGGTAGCCTAAACATCCAAGGAAACGGTGAAACCACAACTCAAGTATCCAAGGCAAATGGAGAATGACTTTTCAAACTCAGAGCGGGAAAACGATGGTGGTTGCGAAATGTGGATTGTATTTGCGGAAGGTGGGTGGTAGCGGAAGGTGGAACTGAACAAAATCAGCAGTTTCAGGGTTTGTCGGACGTCCGGCAGGTACCGGTCGTCCGGTAGGTCTGGAAGGGTCGGACGTCCGGTGGAGACCGGAAATCCGGTAAAAGCGTTCTGTGGTCGGGGTGCCGGTCGTCCGGTGTTTAGCGGACGTCCGGTGTCTCGAGGGGTTCCGGACGTCCGGTAAACGTCGGTCGTCCGGTAGGTTTAGGACTGGGTTGGTGGGATCCGTGGCGAAAACGGTGAAACGTGGTCGGATTTGCGGTGGAAAAACGGTGAGATGGTGGGGAAATGCTAGATCGACACGTGGCACAGCAAATCCATGGAACAAAGTCAACAAAATCTTGCCAAATCAACAGATCACAAAAAAATTTTGGGGCTCTTTTTGTGGGAAAATTTTCGAAATAGGGAAGAACACGACAAAAACAGGCTAGAAAACGAGGTGTGGGGCTCCAAAATCGTGAGAAACCTTTGCTCTTGATACCATATGATACAGGGTGGAACCTGATACGGTGTATCCTATGGACATCACCATGTCAAGAGTCTGCTTGGGAAGTGACACGTGTGACCTCTATTTCTCATACATAAAGGTGAATCATCTCCTTTACACGGGTTCACTTGACCCCTTCGAGGATGGTATACTACTTGACACTCCACTCGTGTGCATGCATAGGTATTGTCGGAGCTTCACGGACGACGACGAGGAGTGCAAGCGCCGAGGAACACCTACACCATCCGCGAGGGAAGCTTGGAAGAGAAGACGGAAGAAGACGGAGCGGCTGAAGTTACAGCCGCCGGACATCCGGCGCCAGCCCGGACATCCGGCGCCAGCCCGGACATCCGGCGACCAGCCCGGACATCCGGCGCTTCAGCAGAGGCCGGACATCCGACATCACCCCGGAAATCTGGCAAGGGCAACAGAAGCACCCGAAGAACGGCCATCGCCAGGCCGGACATCCGGCCCGTGCCCGGACATCCGGCCTCCCATGAACGGCCGGACATCCGGCCCCCAGCCCGGACATCCGGCGCCTGCCTGCGCGCAGAGTCGGGCCAGAGGCCCATGTATCCTCTCCCACTTACCCCTTCATGTACTAGACTATATATACTCCTCCACCTCCACCATTTTAGGGTTAGCAATGGTTTAGCTCATATGAGAGATAGAGCTTTGCTCATCCATCCCGGATCTACTCCACGAGAGAGACCGCGGCCCCTCTACGGAGAAGATCCACCTTGGATTCAAGACCCCTAGCGGGAAGATCCTTCACGGATTCAAGACCTCCTCTTGGAGATGAACTTTACCTTGTATCTTTCCCTTTGTTGTTCATGTACCGTGTGATCTTGTGTGTTTGATTGTCTAGTGGATGTGTGATTGGACTTGTTCTTGAGTGTTTCCCTCGTGATTTCCCTTTGTGTTCTTCGTGTTCATCGTGGGATCCCCTCCATTTCGTGAAAGATCTGCTGATTAGGGTTCCACCCTGTATCATGATGGCTCTTGGAGATGCTTCCTTCTGGCCTAGCACGGTTATGAACATATTTCTTTACGACTCCCATGAACCTCTCAAAGGGGAACATATTGTGTAGAAATACAGGACCCAAAACGTTAATCTCTTCGCATAGGTGAACTAGGACGTGCGTCATGATGTTGAAGAAGGATGGTGGGAACACCAACTCGAAACTGACAAGACATTGCACCAAATCATTCTCTAACCTTGGTATGATTTCTGGATCGATTACCTTCTGATAGATTGCATTGAGAAATGCACATAGCTTCACAATGGCTAATCGAACGTTTTCCGGTAGAAGCCCCCTCAATGCAACCGGAAGCAGTTGCGTCATAATCACGTGTCAGTCATGAGACTTTAGGTTCTGGAACTTTTTCTCTGCCATGTTTATTATTCACTTTATATTCGACGAGAAGCCAGACGGTACCTTAATACTGAGTATGCATTCAAAGAAGATTTCCTTCTCTTCTTTGGTAAGAGCGTAGCTTGCATGACCCTGATGTATGTCGTCTTTTCCGTGCATACGTTGCTGGTCCTCCCGTGCCTCAGGTGTATCTTTTGTCTTCTCATACACGCCCAAGAAGCCAAGCAGGGTCACACAAAGATTCTTCGTCACGTGCATCACGTCGATTGCGGAGCGGATCTCTAGGTCTTTCCAATAGGGCCGGTCCCAAAATATAGATTTCTTCTTCCACATGGGTGCGCGTCCGTCAGCTTCATTCGGAACGGGTTGTCCACCAGGACCCTTTCCAAAGACCACCTTCAAATCCTTGACCATATCATGTACATCAGCACTAGTACGGTGGCGAGGCTTCGTCCGGTGATCCGCCTCACCTTTGAAATGCTTGCCTTTCTTTCTTACGGGATGCCTGCTCGGAAGAAATCGAGGATGTCCCAGGTACACATTCTTCTTACAATTAGCCAAATATATAATGTCGGTATCGTCCAAACAGTGCGTGCATGCGCGGTATCCCTTGTTTGTCTGTCCTGAAAGGTTACTGAGAGCAGACCAATCATTGATGGTCACGAACAGCAACGCCTTTAGGTCAAATTCTTCCCCCATGTGCTCATCCCACGCACGTACACTTGTTCCATTCCACAGGTAAGAGTTCTTCAACTAATGGCCTTAGGTACACATCAATGTCGTTGCCGGGTTGCTTAGGGCCTTGGATGAGCACCGGCATCATAATGAACTTCCGCTTCATGCACAACCAAGGAGGAAGGTTATACAAACATAGAGTCACATGCCAGGTGCTATGGTTGCTACTCTGCTCCCCAAAAGGATTAATGCCATCTGCGCTTAGACCAAACCATACGCTCCTTGCGTCATCTGCAAACTCCTTCCCGTACTTTCTTTCGATTTTTCTCCACTGCGACCCGTCAGCGGGTACTCTCAACTTTCCGTCTTTCTTACGGTCTTCTCTGTGCCATCGCATCGCCTTGGCATGCTCTTTGTTTTGGAACAAACGTTTCAACCGTGGTATTATAGGAGCATACCACATCACCTTGGCAGGAATCTTCTTCCTGGGGCGCTCGCCCTCGACATCACCAGGGTCATCACGGCTGATCTTATAGCGCAATGCACCGCATACCGGGCAAGCGTTCAAATCCTCGTACTCACCGCCGTAGAGGATGCAATAATTAGGGCATGCATGTATCTTCTGCACCTCTAACCCTATAGGGCAGTCAGCCTTCTTTGCTTCGTACGTACTCTCGGGCAATTCGTTGTCCTTTGGAAGCATATCCTTTATCATTACCAGCAACTTTCCAAATCCCTTGTCAGATACACCATTCTCTACCTTCCATTGCAGCAATTTCAGTGTGGTGCCCAACTTTTTCTTGTCACCTACGCAATTCGGGTACAACAATTTTTTGTGATCCTCTAACATGCGCTGCAACTTCTTCTTCTCCAAATCACTTGCGCAGTTTCTCTTTGCATCGGCAATGGCCCGACCTAGATCATCAACGGGCTCATCTGATGCCTCTTCTTCAGCTTCTTCCGCATTGCCGGCTCAGCTTCTTCCCGCATTACCGGCTCAGCTTCTTCCCCCATTGTTGTATCATCGTATTCAGGGAACCCATGGCCAGGATAGCTATCGTCGTCCTCTTGTTCTTCATTGTCTTCCATCATAACCCCTCTTTCTCCGTGCTTGGTCCAAACATTATAGTGGGGCACGAAACCGGACTTAAACAGGTGGACGTGAATGGTTCTTGACTTAGAGTAATTTAGATCATTCTTACAGACAGCACATGGACAAGGCATAAAACCATCCGCCCGCTTGTTTGCCTCAGCCGCAAGCAGAAAAGTTTGCACGCCATTAATGAACTCGGGAGAGCATCGGTCATCGTACATCCATTGTCGGCTCATCTTCAATACACATCACCAAAAACACCAATTAATACAAGTTCATACATAAAGTTCATACAACACTGAAATGCAACAAACAAATAACTCTCTAGCAAAAGCATTTAAATGCAACAACAAATGCGATCAAGATCGCAACTAAGGTAACAATTGATCCAACAGCATAAAGATACCAAGCCTCACTATCGATGGCATATTTTCTAATCTTTCTAATCTTCAAGCGCATTTTCTCCATCTTGATCTTGTGGTCATCGACGACATCGGCAACATGCAACTCCAATTCCATCTTCTCCCCCTCAATTCTTTTCAATTTTTCTTTCAAGTACTCGTTTTCTCTTTCAACTAAATTTAACCTCTCGACAATAGGGTCGGTTGGAATTTCCGGTTCACATACCTCCTAGAAAAAATATCTATGTCAACTTGATGGCCGAATATCTATGGCATAATTTGTCATAAACACGAAATGCAACTAGTTTTAAAAGAGAATATATATACCACATCCGAATCATAACAAGGACGAGGGCCGACGGGGACGGATATCAAAACCATGGCACTATGTACAACAAACAACGTACGGGTAAGATAATTATACGAGTAACTATATATCCAAATCACACAAACATCAATTTTTATATAAAATTTCATGACCAAGAGGCTCACCACAAGGTGGTGCCAGCAACGGGACGGTGCGGGCCATCGACGGTGGTTACGACGGAGATTTAGAAGGCACTAAGTAAACCACACCTACATATGCAAACTAAGTGTTATTTTGGACCTCAAATTGCATATAAATCAAATACTAGCACATATATTTCCTCCCAAATTACTAAACTCACAAATTAATCACTATATAAAGCATTGCAAGAGCTAATCTAGCAATGAGAGATGAAAGGACAAAGTTGCTAACCTTTGTGATCATTTGAATGGATGGGGGCCTTCAAATCTTGACAAATTTTGGGCAAAATGTGTGATGAGCTCGAGAGGAAGAGGGGAAGAACAGAGAGGTGAGGGGAAAGGGGAAGAACAGAGCGAGCTCGGGTGGACCTTTAGCACCGGTTCGTGCCAAGAACCGGTACTAAAGGTGCTGGAGGGGCCCTAGACTGACAACATCCTGCCACCACTCTCATTAGTACCGGTTCGTGGCACGAAGCGGTGCTAAAGATTCACCACGAACCGGTACTAATGAGAGCGGCCCGGCTAGCCGTTGGAACCGGCACTAATGTACACATTAGTGCCGGCTCAAATTCAAACCGGCACTAATGTGCTTCACGTTTGACCCTTTTTCTACTAGTGTAGGACTAAATGGTACCACCATTACTAAGAAACATCACCACCATTACGCACGGCAGCAGCGCCCATTTCACATTGGCCTCGCCAAGTGCCATTACTCTCTAGCTACCTATTGGGTCACTAGTATGTTGCAGGGAAATATTTTCTCTTTGTTTCAAGTTGATGTGGAGCCGTCACTTTTTGAAATGTGCAATTGATCTCTATAGGAAGGAAACTAAAATGAAAGGGTGATGTGAAGCAACACAGAATTGAGTATCACATATAATAAACATCGCAACATGCACGACCTCATCAAATGTCCTCGGAAAACATAAACAAAATCACCGCTCCCTTAGGATTATAGTACGTACATACATTATGAACTGGATTGGGTTCTACTCGGCTAGTCGGCAAGTGAACAACTGAATAAACATATATTTTTCAATGGAAGAGACTCAATGGACCTTGGGTGCCTCTCTGACTCCCTTGATTCAGGAAAACATATTTTTAAATAGCAAAAGGCCGACTTACAAAGACAAGTACTCTTCAACAACACCGAGCAAGACGACAATGGTGGTTCTCTACTTACTAAAAAGATACTAGGTTATTGAACCATCCAATCTTCCAGCAGCAATGCGCAGGGCATCATCTAGTTGTCGTAAGTAGGTTTTTTTTGAAACAAGATGTCTTAAGTAGGTGGCCCACTAGCTAGTTCTTCGTCCGAAACAAAATATCAGGTAAGTTTCATTCCCATAACCTGGACTGTAAATATAAGATGCATATGACTTATGTGGCGCTGGATCTCATAACTTGGACATTAAAGATGACATGGAAGGTTGATGTCGCATCGAGGTGTAAAACCGACAGCGCAACAACGGAAATGGTCAACTCTATGGATGAACATGCATCCATTCAAATTAGCACACACTAGTCAACAACCCGTGCGTCCGCACGGGCTAGCCTATTTTAGATATGTATATGTAAGTTGGAGTTGAGTATTTGTTGCATGGAATTCTTGTTAGAAATTAAAAGAGACAAAGTAATAATTACAGTACATTTTTGTTGATCGCAATTAATAGCTTGTGACGACTTATATTGGTTACAATCTGGTGGAAATGATCTTTTTGCACTATAAATTCTGGATCAGATAATTTGCATACGCACATGTCTTACTAAAAATAGTTTATTCGGTTGTCATATTCTTTGGACAGATTCATTGATCTATAATCATAATATTAACTAACACAAAAGTTACTACATAACAACATGAATTATATATTTTTGTTCATTTGTATTACTAACTTTGGGTAACCTAGATATCTAAATTATTCATTTGTACACTTTCCATTACAAAAAAAGTATTGTCTGTTGATTTAAGTATTAGTTTGATTAATTTTTGTGTGCTTGCCAAATCCATAGTACTATGTCGCGCCACGATATTGTGCAGAAAACCTCAATGGCTCCTTTGAGTACAATTCAAGAAAAGATTGAAAGTGCATTTTGTTTCAGAATGTGACTAGCTTTAGGAAAATGTACAGACTTCCAAATTTTAACGATATCACCCATGTATACATGTTTTTCATGATCTCAGACATGAACGACGTCAGGAGTGCAGATAATGAATATTTTTTCAAAGGGGCTGAGCAGGATATTATGATATTGATTTAGTATTATTTTAAATAAATTATCTATCCATCAACTTTTGAGATCTAAATCAAAATTCCACGCAATTATTCTTCGACTACTCAGTGGGGGGATGCATGTTATTTAGCTCTTACCAAGAATATAACTATTATTCTGTAAATAAGTTATTTCAATACAATGTTAAAAATAAATGAATTGTGTCTAAAATAACATCCATCCAATTTTTTCGCACCGTTGGTATGGTAGAGAAGGGGCAAAAATCCAAGATTAACCGACAACATGACAATCTCTGTTAGGGAAAGGACAAAAAATGGTCAAGAATAGAGGACCATATGGTGTAAAAGGAAACATAAGCTTTACCTTGTTCCAACATCGGTAAAGATACTCAGGAGATAAACTTAGCATGTAAATCTATTTGTTTAGTCAAATGTACACAAAAATCAACAATAGATTGTTTAGTGGAGATCTAATTTTTTAAATAAAGTACATTTGAATAGGAGCATATAATGAATGCAAGTCATATACATTAGAAGTCTACAATAAGCTCGCCAAGTGGATTGGGTTCCACTCGGCTAGTCCGCAAGTGAACAACTGAATAAACATATATTTTTCAATCGAAGAGACTCAATGGACCTTGGGTGCCTCTCTGACTACCTTGATTCAGGAAAACATATTTTTAAATAACAAAAGGCCGGCTTAAAAGATAAGTACTCTTGAACAACACCGAGCAAGACGACAATGTTGGTTCTCTGCTTACTAAAAAGATACTAGGTTACTGAACCATCCAATCTTCCAGCAGCAATGCGCAGGGCATCATCTAGTTGTCTTAAGTAGGGTTTTTTTTTAAACAAGATGTCTTTAGTAGGTGGCCCACTAGCTAGTTCTTCGTGCGAAACAAAATATCAGGTCAGTTTCATTCCCATAACCTGGACTGTAAAGATAAGATGCATACGATTTATGTGGCGCTGGATCTCATAACTTGGACTTTAAAGATGACATGGAAGGTTGATGTCGCATCGAGGTGTAAAACCGACAGCGCAACAACGGAAATGGTCAACTCTATGGATGAACATAATAAAACCTGCCCAGAATTGTGACGCATAATAAAACCTGCCCAGAATTGTGTTATCGTTCAAAGTACCCCCACACAAGCCCCGTGGATTAGAAGAACACAATAGTGTCGCGGATAAAAAAGGGTTTGTGACCTCCATGACTGTCGTCTGTGCATGTCTAGTCTAGAATCCACCGGGCCGTGAAAGTAGCCCGTCTTGAAGAAGTGAGTGTCCCCACAGATTAATGTGGTAGGTGTAGAGAAATGATCATTGCTTTCCGGCAGTCTTCTAATCCCGGATTCTATTCCATAGCCTTCTATTTTTTTCTTCTCCCACGTATCCCCTGAGCTTGCTTCTATGCTTTTCCGCACATGTGACCTATTTGATTGCATCAAAAGATGTTTGTGCCATCTCGTAGCATGTGGAGCTTGCCACTCTTTCGGTGCACATTAGAGCATCTCCAACAGCGGCGCAAAAAGGCGCGCGCGCTAAACTTCCGTTTTACCACGCGCGGGGCAGAATGGCGCGCTCCAGCGGCGGAGGAAAAACCGCGCGCGCGGGAACCGTTTGCGCGCGCGCGAAATGGCTGCCTCTCGCGCGCCATTTTTGCGGCGCCGCCTCCCGCGCGCCTATAAAAAGCAGCGCGCGCCGCTCTCACGCGCCACAGCTCCGCGTGCGCTCTCTCTCTCCCTGCCTCTCGCGCCGCCGCCTCCCCAGAGCGCCGCCACCGCTCCAGCGCGCCGCCCCCGACGCGCCACCATGCCGCCGCGCCACCTTTCTGCGTCGGGCTACCGCGGAGTCCGCGAGCGCCCGAACGGCGGGTTCTAGGCCGAGATACGCTCCGGCGATCTCCGGCTTAGTCTCGGAACCTACGACTCGGCGCACGAGGCCGCCCGCGCGTTCGACGCGGCGGCGTGGCGCCTAGGCAGGCCGCGCCGCCAAATGAACTTCCAGGACGTCCACACGCTCCAGCAGGCGTTAGACGTCGCCCCGCCGCCTCGTCTAAACTCCGCACAAGACCGTGCGGAGCACACTGCGCTGCAGCGCCGCCTCCTCGTCGCCCAGGAGGACGAGCGGGTCATGGCGGAGTGGCGCCGGCATCACCCTGAGGACGTCGCCTACGAGCAGCAATATTGGGCAAGTCGCCGCGAGGAGGACACGCGCCGGCGCCGCGAGGAGCGGTTGGACAGGCGTCGTCGGAAGGCATTGGCGTGTGCGCAGTCCGACCTCGTCAATACAGGCGGTAGGTCCTTCTTCACTCAAGAAGATGAGCGTTGGTTGGACTGCTGGCTGTCAACCTCTGACGACACCAACGACGATGATGATGGTGCAGATGACTGGAGCGACTGGGATTAGTTTTTTATGTTTTCGAACTATCTAGCGCCGAATTATCTATCTATGTTTTCGAACTACCTATCTAGTTGCAATATATATGTAAAATAACTTTGTATCCTTTTTATTTTAATGCAATCTATGTATTAAAAAATATTGTGCGCGCGCTGCATTTTTGGGCACTGCTGGAGCGGCGCGCGCGCGCTGCATTATAGCTCGGCTGTTGGAGCCAGCGCCTATCCCCGCGCTAAACCTGCCGAAGCGCGCGCGGCAAACGCTTTTTTTGGGCGCGGCGCGTAGCGCGGCTGTTGGAGATGCTCTTAAGGAACATATATGTGCCTGAAATTATTGATACCTTCTTACGTGGATGATGAGTATGTACCATATTTTATACCGACATTATGACGGTATGTAGTACAATTGTTAGTATACCAGTGAGCTTATAAAGCATATCTAACCGATCCCTTAAAAACCTTTAAATGAGCAAAAATAGGGAATTAACTGCATCTAACCGATCCCTCAAACCTTGATGAAGAGGGTGATTAATTTTAGTCCTCGCCGCAAAAGTGAGCCCCAAACTCTCAAATATACTCGCCCCTCGGCGGCGAGAGCACAAGTTTAGGCGCCCTCTCTTCCAGCCTGAACGGTCACAAATTCCCGTCGCCGCCGCCACCACTGATGCTCCTGATTCCTGCCAAAACGCAGAAGCAAGATTCTTCCGCCACCCCGCCGGCCACCTACACTGGCCCGATGCCCCAAAAACGACCTTGCATCGCCGCCCGCAGCAACGATGAGGTTGGGCACCTAAAACCTCCTTTGGGCCACCACAACAGCAATCAACGCTGACAGCAAGGTTGGTGACAAGGACATGGCGTCTCTACCGGTGGCAGACCGGCCTCCCTTGCTCCAGCCACTGGTAAGCAAGCAAGGAAGCCGACAGTGTCCGCGACATCGCTCTCTGAGGAGGTGGCGAAGAAGAATAAGAAGAAGGCGGCTCTGGTGCCTCGTCCTTGTCCTACACCTCATACCCCGTGTCTGTTCACCGGTTCCATCACCAAGGGCTATGGCAGCCGAATAGTCGATAAAATGCCATCAAGGTAAAAAACATATGTCTTTTCATTTTGGCTGGTGCATCGATTGTTGATTGCTTGCGGCCGTAGACATGAGCACGGCTAAATTCTTGTCATCTCTGGAGGAGTAACATATGCTTGGCCTTGATGATCTCAACTATGACTCGAAGTTTTCTCAGCAACAAGAGCGTGATGAGGATGTTGAGCCCGAAGTGGAGGAGGAGAAGGAAGCCGAGGCCGAGGAAGAGGGGATTGAAGAGGTTGACGTTCCCATGGAGACACAATCAAGCGTCAAGGCGCCACGAATTGCTGAAGACAATACAACAGCTTGCAGAAATACAATCTTTCTGTCAACCCAATGATACTAGATTATGTTTCAGTGTTTGGATGCAAATCCATGGATAGAGAATTTTTTTTGACTGAAACCAGAAAATTTCAGGCGCCTGTCACATAGTGCTACTTTTTTTCTTATTGATTTCGCAGCATCATCGGTGTTGCGCTGGAATTTCAATTGCATACATGCATACCGTGACATGTAAGCTCGTAGGACTGTCTTACAAGTACGTATATGTGTGGTCCCTTGACCGAACTGTACCTAATCTAACAGAATCTCCGACAGGCGCGGCGCGTTAAAATAACCTTTACAACCACGAAATAGAAAATCCTTCCACGCAGCAGAGCGCTGGCTCCAGCGGCCGCTGCAAAATATTGCGCGCGCGAGCCACTTCAGCAGGCGCAGCAAAAAATTGGACTGCGCGCCCAGCACAACCAACATTTTACACTCAGATAGAACTAAGAAGTTCAAACACATAAAAAATAAATTAATAATAAATAGTTTAATTTATTTCAATACAACAAATAGTTCAACAATACAACATCAAACATACATACAAATCACTAGTTTTGTCATTCATTCCATGCCACCATTTCTCGATTAGAGCCTTTTGAAGATTATCATGTGTTTTGGCACGTCGAATGACATGATAGGAGGCAACACATTGGGCCACCCACGTGGCCCTCCGCCGCAATCGCACGGGACGTCCTAAGAGTTCATACTGAGAGTAGTTTAAATCTTGGCCACGCTCATTCTAGATGATCATGTTATGCATGATCACACGAGCGCGCATGATGTACCAAAGGATCTTTTGATCCCAAAATCTAGCCGGTCCTTTCAAAATACCAAATTCGGCTTGCAAAATCTCAAAATCTCTCTCCACATCTTTCCTAGCCGTCGCCTGAGCATTGTGGAAATCATGATTTTTCTTACCTTCCCGTTTTTACAATGGCTTCACAAATGTTTGCCACTTTGGGTAGAAGCCATCCGCAAGATAGTAATCATAATTGTATGTATGATCATTTTCTACAAACTGCACCGGCAGCAGTTCACCATTTGTAATCTTATTCATGAGTGTTGACTGATTAAGAACATTGATGTCATTCAGGCTTTCCAAAAAAAGCATGCCAAATCCAAGTCTCTTCATTGGCCACCGCTTTAAGGATTATAGTGGAACCCTTTCTCTGGTCGTGGAATTGTCGATGTGGTGCCTTAGGACAGTTCTTCCAAATCCAATGCATGCAATCTACTAAGCCAAGCATACCTGGGAACCCGCAAGCTTTATTCATCTCCAAAAGCCTTGTGGTGTCTTCAGCATTGGGAGCTCTCAAATACTCCGGACCAAACACTTGCACAATTCCGACTGTGAAGCGCTTGACACACATGATGGCTGGACTCTCAACCATGGGCAAGTGGTTATCAACTAGATCAGCCAGAATACCGTATGCCAACATACGCATGCAAAGCGGCTGTCACCTTTTGAATGGTGCTATGCCCGAGTTCTCCGGCAGTATTCCTCATTTTTTTTCTGCAATGCGCTTGAACAACTCGGTGCTCATCCTAAAACGGTGCTGGAAGTACGACTCGGGGTATATGGGATTATCCACAAAATAGTGCTTTATCAATTTGTTGTCGGCATCGAGTTTATGACTCCAAATTTTCTGACGACCCATAACCGAACCAACGTGCTTTGGCTTTTTATTGATGTGCATAGGTAGGATCATTACAAGGTCCTCCACCTATTCAATATCTAACACCTTGTGGGCGCTGAGTGGCAGTGGGCGGTCGGGCGCTGTTCGTTGGAGGAATGGCGTGTTTGAGGGGCGGCGGTGACTATAGGAGGTGGACAACGAGGGCGTGGCGAAAGGCCGGGGACTGTCGGGTCGCCGAAGCAAATTGGGAGGTGCGGGTGGCTGCGCCAGCGCCTGGATATGGCGGTTGGTGGAAGTCGTCGCTCTCCAGCGTGCGGGAGCGGGCGCACGAAATAAGGGGCGCGCGATGCCGTTTCGCTCCGCGCGCTAAACCAATTATACAACGCGCGTGTTTTTTGCGCCTCCGCTGGAGCGTCAGGAACGGCTGCTCGTGTGCAAAAAAAATTGATTTTTCCAACGCGGTGGTAATATCGCACGCCTGTTGGACATGCTCTAACACTAGGTGCTGATCCAGAGTGATTCCCACCATTTTTAGAGCCCAACTTCCAATCTTTCAGACATCGAGACATGGCAGTGCTGTTCACTCAAGAAGCAGATGATCAGCTGATCTGTTGGAGCAAAGGAAGAAGTTGCGAGAGCCCAGGTCCAGCACCTTGACCTCCGGGTTCAGAGCTGCACGCATGCCCAACACAGTATCTTATCGTCAGTGATCGATGCAGCTCGAAATTGGACTGGAAAACTTGGAAAACTAATCAATTGATCAATGGAATACATCACAGACGGCTTGTTACGTATACGTACCGACTAGGGCGTACTTGGAGAGGTGCAGCTCGAACCGTGCGGCCGCGTCTGTGGCGCCGTTATCGGCGGGGAGCGGCGGCCTGTGCCCCTCGGCGGCATAGGCAGCGACGGCGGCGCGAGCGAGGTCGGCCACGGTGGCGTCAGCGCCCAGCAGCACATGCTCCGGCCACAGGATCTGCTCCACCGTTACGTTCACCAGCAGCCGCGTCAGCCGCGGCGCTGGCCTCTCTGACAGGGCCGCCACCGGGTGGCCCAGCAGCGCCTCTACCGCGGCTGGCACGTGCACTAGGCTCCTTACGGCCGGCCGGGACGGAGAGAGAAATTAATCAAGAATTCAAGATCGATATTGACGGTGCGTACGTGCTTTCAAGGACCGAGAGACGAGCTGTTGTTGTCTGACTGACTGATGTTCGCACTGACACGGACAACCGATATATATGTGTACCAGTACAAGCTTTGTGTGCGAGCTAGGTAGTGCTAGTGAGCAAATTCAACATGGTAGGTTGCGGTCGCAGGTGGAAGACGATGATTGAATATGTGGAGGGTGCGAAGATGCACGTACGAACCATACGAGGCCACGGGGCGATGAGGAGGACGGATGACGTCATGCACGATGGCGCTAGCTGACACTGTCTACGCAGTGATTGGTGGTCGTTACTTGCTACGGTCGAGGGCACGTGCTGGATGGCCGGGGGCACGGCGGCCTGGGCAACGAAGTATGTCCACGTCTTCCCGAAGACTCGAACTGAGTCTACTGTGGAAACGGCCCATGATCGATCGCCTAACTGACAAAATGGGGAGGGCATAATTTTCATGATTAATTCAAGAATATTAAACATGACGAAAACCGCTACTGACATATGAAACTCAAGCATACTAGAAGCACTAAACAATATGAACAGTAGCAACACAACATCGCAAAACATGATACTAACAAACATGTTGAACTAACGAGATGGGACACTTTAGTTATACCGACCGTTTGCAGATGAGGTAGCCATTGGTGCAGCGATGTTGTTGATGACGACATTGGTGAAGACCGGTCGCAGAAGACGACGACGAGGAAGATCGCTCGACCTAGACAGTAGGCGAGCCGTGATGGAAACAGCGAGCAGTCTCACGCGTGGCACTTCCCAAAAACCTTATTCGCCGTCTCCCGTACCGGATCACAAAGGCGAGTTGTTCCGGAGACCTGCTCTCCCGTTCGCCGGTGCACGCCGGCGCTCGGCATGGGGACTCCAGACTCAGTTTTCCTAAGCAGCAAAAATAAAGACATAATTTGTCTCGTCTCGAATTCACGAAACGCGATCGCGACGTGTCAAGTCGAGCGAGCGGCGGCGGAGGAGGAGGAGTGCGTGAGGGGCTCTCTTATTCTCACTCACTTACAAGTGCTACAACTCTCCACCTTATAAGGTGGTGTGCAACTCCTTCAACTTCCGGGGTGGGACTAAACTTCCCGCTCCCACCACTTGCTCACACACATGGGCCTTTGAGATTTCAGAAATTGCCTATTGGGCTGCCCTATGGCCCTGTTTGATTCAGCTTTTATCGACGGATTCCGCTGCCGCGCAGCAGAATCCGAACCAAAGGGAGAACACAGCAGAATCCGATTCCAGAAGCCCAGGACATGCTAAAATCTGAACTAAAAGCGGAAGCAACCCAGGACATGATTTCCAAAATCTGATTCCGCTGCTGGTCAAAATCTGAAAAAGATGTATCAGCTGGTTTGTCAAATGACCTACATATTTGTCACAACTGTTTTTCCACAGCATATTTTAGAAATCCACAGCCGAACCAAACAGGGCCTATAAATGGGCCCAATATCCTAACAAGGCTAGCTTGCCCCGGACTTCAACTGAACCCCAGTACTGGGCGCGTTGTAGTTTTCTTTAACTTCAGCATGTCCTTTTGTTATGTTTCAAGAACTTTAGTACTGTGCAGGGCCAACTTTTGTAAGTTAGACCGAGCCCAACAAATTGGTGCAATTACCACAAAAAAACAAGACCAACCAGGGTTAGACTAGCCTGTTGGCATTTTGTTGTAGAAGAAAACTCCGTAAGCACCAAATGTTCAAGCCAAGACTTGAACCCTGATGGGCTGAGTGTGAACTCCCACGTCTTGCCAAACTATGCTCAGTTCTCGATTACCACAAAACTCAACCACGCCAACCGTATCAACCCGCAAGGGACGCCGCCACCGCGCCGCACATCCCGTTGTGTACCAACAGCCATAGGAGATGGCTTGCACAAAGCCGTCATGCCACCATCACATTAGACATGCATTCCGCGACGCCCAAGCCCCCTGCACACTGTATCCGCACAGAAGCAGAGCACTCCAGGCCTCACCACCCTTCAGAGCCCCGGACAGAAGTCAAGCAACCTCCCGCGCTGCAAGTATGCCACCCAAGACCTGACCCGGCCGGACCTGGCCTGGGAGACACCCACACGCAGCCACCGAAGCCGAACCTGTCGCAATTAAGCCAAAGACAGGCAAAAGCCGACCACTGCTCCGTCGTAGTCGCATTGGCATTTTTCCGATGATGCCTCGCAGCGGGGGAGGGCGGTACAGGGGGGCAGGGGGAGTAGGGCCGGGGGGAGGAGTTGCGGCCAAGCACTAGGGTTGACCCCGGTGGATCGCGGGGCGACGTTGGAGGAGGAGAGGAGAAGGGAAAGGTTTAGGTTCAATCTCTATTGAGATCTCGCTCTTGACTCCCTTGATTCACGAAAAGAGAAATGAAATAGGAAAAGAGAGTGGAATTTTTGGTCCCGGGTGCTGTACACCCCGTTATCTAGTCCGTCCACTTCAAATGTGTTGTGATGGGATATGTGCCCGTACTTGCAAAGCGTCCTTCTACACCCTAGCTCGAATAGTAAAATCGAAAAAAAATCAAAACATTTTCAAAAAAATCCAAATATTTTTTGTAAGAAACATTGACAAAAGTTCTAAGTGCTTGCAAAAAATCATCATGGAAGCACATTCCGGTAAGGCGTGGAAAATAAATAAATTCAGTGCTACAAAATGCTTTTGAAAATAGCATTTTCAGAATACCGATTTTTTTCACGTCTTCTAGGAATGTGATTTCATGGCGAATTTTTGCAACCACCTAAAACTTTTGTCAATGTTTCTCCAAAAAAAATTGGATTTTTTTTAATTTGTACTCATTTGAACTCGGGTGCAGAAACTCTGCATCCTACAATGAAGACATGTATTCATCAATAACACGAGCAAGACGACAATGGTAGGTTTCTTCTCCCTCCAACCCTCACAAAGAAAATTATATATGATCCTATATAGCATGCTACTAAGTTGAGATGGTTGTTCGTGTGAACAAACACAAACCGGGTTGAAATCAAGTGTAATCTAAAATAAGTTAAATCGATGCTCCTTTTACTGGATGCAAGGGTCTCCCCGCTACAAATGAATGCTCCTTTAGATACAACAATACAATGCAATGCATTATTGTATCTAAATATCTTCCATGTCATAAAAGACCGCACTAAGAGACATAACATATTGGGAGTGATCTTGGGTTAGTGATATCATTGCCATATCTGGTCAAGGAAATCTCTAGGTGGCTGGTTAGTTGAGTAGAAACACTGTAGGCACTTGTCCTATATTGGTTTTTTAATTAGGTGCTAATGATCTCTTGGGAAACACCAGGACGCCTTGTCCAGCTTGCCATGCCACTCCAGTAGGATTTCAGTTAATAACTGAACATGTGTGGCGACACGCTACTGGTATGTCAGATATGCACTAGACTACCATCCCAAGAACGAGCGCAGACTCAGATTGCATGTGGCCGTTAGCTACAATTAGGAAATGTCCTCTCATTCCTGGTGCCTCCTATTCGTAAATGCTTTTTCTATCAAGGCCACTAGCTTTTCTCTATTCTTCAGAGGTGCCCTATTTGTAAAGAGCTGAAACGTGTGCCACCTTGTAAAGTTATGCTATTGCATGCGAAGGACAGGATCGATGAAGTGGTATACATACCCACAAAACACCAGATAGTATTCTAGCCCAAGTGATCGGTAGTGTCTTGTGTCCTACATGTTGGAATGCATCTTCTTCTTATGGAACCAGACTAGTCCTAGAGTTGGTACCTACAATTATTTCGTATGTCCTATGACTAGATGGCACCACCACTACTTATAAACGGGACAACTATTACTCACTGCAGCAGGGCCCGCATCACATTGGCCTCGACAGGTGCCATTGCTCACTAACTATGTACTGACTTACTTGAATGTTGTAGGACTATATTTTCTATTTGTTTCCAGTTGATGTGCAGCCGTCACTTTCTTTAAGTACAACTGATCTCTACAGGAAGAAAAGTTAAGCGGCATTTGAATCAACACGGAATGGAGTGTCACATGTAATAAACATCGCAACATGCGCGAGCTCATCAAATGTTCTCGGAAAGCATAAAGAAAATCGCCGCTCCCTTACGACCATACTCCATCCCATACGTTTTACTCCGCATATAAGATTTCTTTGAAGTCAAACTTCATAATGTTTGACCATATATATATATATATATGAAAAATATAAACGTATACGATACTAAAGTTATACAATATGAAAAATAAATTTTTGACGGATCTAATGATATTGATTTCTTATTGTGAATGTTGATATTTATTTTTGTAAAGTTGGTCAAACATTACGAAGTCTAAGTTCAGATAAATCTTATATGCGGAGTAAGACGGACAAGAGTGTGAGTACATACTTTATGAACTAGAAGTGGGTTACACTGGGCTAGTCGGCAAATGAACAATTGAACACACATATCGATGGAAAGGAGATTCAATGGACCTTGACTGCCTCTTTGACTCCCGTGATTCAAGAAAACAGAGTTGAAATAGGAAAATACCGGCTTACAAAGACATGTACTCTTCAACAACACAAGCAAGACAACGATGGTGGTTTTCTACGGACGAGGCGTTTTTGGACTCGAGCACACATGTGCTCGCTATCTGGGCGGTTCAGCATGTCTTAGAAATTCGGTGCATTAAATTTTTTTTTTTGCATGGTCGGTGCATTAAATTTCCGTGTCATGCTGCAAAAGAGGAAATCTGCAAATACGGTAGAGGGTGTATGGTGTACGTGGGACCAATCCTGTGATGGAAGGTGAGGACTGTGATCGAAAAAAAATAAGAGCCGTGGCTCGTGACGTCAGTCCCGTTCTGATCCGTGGACCAGGAAAAATATTAGAGGTGAGATGTGCCCGTCCGACGACGCGACGGAATCTAGCAGCGACGCGCGCGAGACCAATCAACCGCACCTGGAGTAGGGCCTAGGGCAACCGACGGCCGGGGGAGGGGGGGGGGGGGGA